>CM071935.1:10865515-11188819 GCA_016081115.2 Rehmannia glutinosa | reverse complement strand
TTGATAGACAATAGATTCATTTTAAGGTGCATTAATAAGAATTATATAAAAGTTAGCTTTCCAAAATTGTGTGTATGATTAACCATTATGTTTGATATTGTTTTGAATTTAATATATTTTATTTTTGATCTATTTTTGACGTATTATATATCAAATTAATCATCTGTTTATTTCTTATGATATTTAATTTCAAACTCATATTACATATTTAAAATAAAAAAAAAATGTAAAAAATGATATATATTTACTCAACAATTTATTTTATAACGGACTTTAAAAATTATGCATTCGGGCTAATAGACATTAATTCATATTTAGGCTATTTGTGAATATATAATTGTTATTTGAGGTTATCCCATTACTTCATAATTATATAGAATTATATTTAACTTGATTAAATTCAATTAAAAAATACTTATTTTATTGAAGAAAATATGTATTCAAATATTGTATATATCCATAAATATAAGTATATATATTCATGTCAAAATACAAATGCATGGTCTTGAATGTATTTTTTATGATTATGATGTATGATATTGTTTTTTTGACTTCATCAATAAAAAAAACATTGAATTTATTTCCTACCGTGCATTGCACGAGGTCACATCTAGTATCTATTAATAATATAAGATAAATAAAATATTTTATATACTTCACACGGATTATATTAATCTAAACATGATTGTCGACAAAATTCAATTATGAATTACATTTATAAGATGTAAGAAAGATGAATCCCAAAAAAAATCTAAAAATTGCACTATTTGAGCACATTTATAAAGAAAAAATTGACAAAAATAACTATAGGAAAAATTAGTATAATAAATTTTATATATTAGATGCCACAAATATGTAATCCGACAAAAAAAAATTAATTTTAAACACAGTCCAATCTTCTCTCTCTCTCTATATATGTATATATAGGTAGTCTAAAATTAGATGCCAAAAATAAAAGATTTCAAATTAATCTTATTAAATGCACTTTTAAGAAAAATATTTTGTTTAGAATATTTTTAAGCACAATAATAAGGAACAAAAAACTGACAAAAATACTTATAGTTAAAATTAGCTAGTGTCATTTAGGCGGGAAAAACCAAACTTCTGTTATTATATACATATATATAGACATTTAAGAAGAACTTATGCATACTAATATCAATTATGCTGAAATACTATTTATAATTTTTAAAATCTATATATTATATAGAGATGGAATTGATACTATAGACTCACTTTTGGTATAAATTAATAACAACAGTAAATAAAATTTTCATAATTTTTATACATATAAAATTGGAATACCATTTATGATATTTTCCTAATTTATATACATTTAAAGTAGGAATATCCATTACAAAATTTTCTTATAATATTTTCCTAATTTATATAATTACATCGGTTTTGTTATAATATTTTCAAAATATAAAAATTTATAATAATTACCATTTATAATGTTTACAATTGTTTCCTAATATAATAAGCAAAAGAGCGGGAAAATAAAATTTTTGGACTTCTGCTATTATATATATATAGATTTTGTTTAAGAATTGTGTAGGATATATATCTCATATTCATCGGCTATTTCATCATCAATTTTCTTAAACTATCGAGGTATGTTCACTCGTATTTCTCTTAGAACTCGATATTATGCTTATGCACATATCTTTCAAGATATTTCATTTTAACCCCTTAAGTGCCCCTAAATGATTTTGCAAAATTTTTTTAAAAAAAGGGCACTACTTATTAAATCTCGATTTTCTCGAATATACGTTTTCCCGAAACCCGTTTTTTGTGGGACTTGGTCCATAATTATTTTTTGCAAAGTTTTAAAACTTTTGGGGTGAAAAATTGAATTTTTGAAAAACCTGGAGAATGAAAAATTGCACTTTGGGGCCGGTCAAAGCGGGGCGGCCGCCCGCACGTTGACCGGTTGCACACCACCTCGACCGGCCGCCCAGGCAAAATTTTTGGAATATATCCCGTCTGTCTCCAGCTCTCAAACAGAACACAAGTTTTCTCCCAAAACCCTCACGCAGCTGCTATCACCCCCTTCTCCTAAAATCTTCATTTCTTCATCAATTCTTGTAATTCTTGTTGCTAATCCACCTATTTTTGCAAGAATCTTTCATATATGGCACCTCGAAGAAATTCTACCGGTCAAAATCCCACTTCCAAGAGAAGAAAGGGCGGAGAGGGTTTTTCGAGAAATCGGCAAGACGAAGCCGAACAAAGGGATATTCGAGCTGCCCAAAGGAACGTGGCTCAAGAACGTGATGACATTCAAAATCCCATACTCTCTCGGGCCCAAATTGCCGAGCTCCGCGGAACAATTTCACTCAAAAATTCTCATTGGGCAAAAAGTAAGAAATCTTTTATTACTCAAGCTCCCCATTCTAATAATGTTCTTAATTTCATCAATAAATATGCGGGGTGGTACTATGAAGATTTGGGAATGGGTGGAAAGTCGATTGCTCGGACTAAACTTTGTCGTTTTAATTCATTTGCTAATGAATATCCTACTATTAGAGGATTCTTTGAGGAGCAAGGTTGAATGTTTTTATGGGAGCATGCATATGTTTTGTGTGATGATGACATTATCCAATATTTTTATGCAAATATGTGGGTGCAATATGATGATGATAGAAAGCCTATTGCGTTAAATTCGTTTGTAAAAGGTCGTCACTTTAGGTGGACACCTAATGATATTTGTCGGCTTCTACATGTTATAGAAGGTGGTTGGGACTTTTTCTCTTGAGCTATTTGGAATGATGATATGTTGGGGGTGTCTATGAGAGAAGTTAAGACCTATTTGGGCGTATGGCTAAAGTATTCATTGTTGGCGATGACACTTGAGCACCGTATTTTATCTTTTATTGTCGCCTACTGTATTTGTGGAAAAGCGGGTAAAATGCCTAGCAACATGGACTATTTTTTGACTTATAAAATCGCTAGAAGGGAACCGCTTAACTTTGGCGCCATTCTTATTCAATGTCCAATTGAGTCTATCACTCAAGGAAATAAGAAGTTTGTTATGGGCAATTGGATTTGTAAACTTCTTATACAATCGGGACTACCTTCGTCGAATGTAATTCGAGGTATTTCAAAATGACTTTGACATTGATAATATCTCCCAAATGGTCACTATGCGCAAAAATATGGACATCCGACCAACTAAGATGGCTAGAGGAAGAGGCCAAGATTCTCCAGATCCAAACGACTTCTTTGATGATGCCGAGGCCGCGAGATTGGCAGAGGAAGGCGAACAGAGCAATCCACAGGGTAATACCGGTGCTCAACCTTCTAGGAGGTACACCCAAGCCAAATTTGATGATTTAAGATCTTTTCATGAAACTAGGTATGAGGCTTTGGAGCAAAAGACCTCGAAAATGCAAAAATCAATCGGCAAGTTGAAGAAATTTATCAAAGATTTTATTCCCGGAACTTGCTTCTCTTCGGACGAGGATTGATGTCCCCACCCCTTTACTACTCTAACATTTTCTTTCTTGTTCATGTTGTCTTGTATTTCTTTTGACTTTCCTGTAAAACTCTTTCGTACTAATGAGATTTACTTGTTTTCTTGAAAGGGTTAAAATAACAAGTTGATAATGACTTGTGGATGATCGTGATTTTGATGGAGTATTTGATGGTAAAAATACTCTAGTTTGGTATAGTTTGTTGTTGGTATGAAGTACTTGATGGTAAAAGTGCTTCTTTTAATTTTTTTTTAAAAAAAAATGCATTTGACATGTCTTGGTCATTTTGTTCAGATGGATTATTTGGGACATTTGTAATGTCTAATATGCATTGTTTGATGCTTGACATGTATTACTGGATGGCTCTTTAATTTTTGCTTGATGGCATTCGTAATGCCTTGATCTTTTTGGCCAATATTACCTCAATTGGGTTGAACCCTTGAGTTTATGACTTTCTTATATATCTCTTGCTATATTTTGCATATGATCTTGATGGGCTTAGATATATTGTTGTATTGTATGATGTGTTTTGGTAATGAAAATTTTTGGCTTGAATCATTTACAAAGGCTATATACAACTTCTTTTAATTTTCACGCCCACAAAGTGTTCGATGAAATGTCACAATGAAATTTTCAACTTCTACATGAGTCTCTTGCTTCCAAAAGTCTTCAATATTTATTGAGATCATGTTTTGGCATATAAACCGAGCATATGCACTCTTCATGATACATTTCTCCCTTTCTTCTTTGGTTTTTAAGCTTAAAATTGATCAATGGTTGATAAACCGTCTCTTTAGCGCAGTTTGAAGTATTTGTATGATGTTTTTATCATCCTAACATTCTTTTTGATGATTCCAAAGGGGGAGAAACAGGAAATTGGCTCTTCAGCTCAAAGAAGCTAATAAAAGCTTGTTTTAAAAGCTATAAGCTATGGCTCTTAAAAGCCATAAGTTGTGAATTATATTTAGTCCAATTATTGCTTGATGGACTTTTATACATGTCTAATGATGTTTTGTTGATTGGGGGAGCTTATAAGCTCTTGAACATTATGTAAAAGCTAAGCTTTTGGCTTATGGTTAATTGCTTTTACATTATTATTGATGTGCTTATTGATAGGGGGAGCTTGTGCTTATTATGCCCATTATTGAATATAATTACTCCCTTTCTTGGTTGCTTATGTATTTTAGAAATTTTGGTTGCTTCCAAACGGTTAGATGTCTTTACCGGAAAATTGTTTTTAAAATTGTCCCTCTAATTTTTCTAAAAATTGTTTTGGTTTGTAATCATCAAAAAGGGGGAGATTGTTTGATACATGTTTTTATCTTAATTTTGATGATTTTATTTTTACACCAAAACAATGTTTTTAATTGTTGTCCAAATACTCCTAAATGATTTAAAATGGTTTTAATATTTTCCGGAGTATTTCTTCAAGTTTTACTTTAGATAAAATTGGACAACACTTTTAATGATTTTATGTTTATAAGTTTTTACTTCAAACAAGGTTCCTAAATGTTGTCTAAATACTCTCACGATTGGTTTAAAATATTTTTACTAAATTTTCGGAGTATTTCTTGAGTTTTATTTTCGACAAAAATTGGACAACATTTCTGTCTCGAGGTCGAACGGTTGCCCTATAGGGCAACCCGTATCTGAAGATGAATTTTGAAACAGAAAATGAGACGGAGCAGAAAACGACCAGGTCGACCAGGGTGTCGACCGGTGACGTCGACCGGTCGACACCCACGTCGACCGGTACCTAGGCGTTTAATTGAAACAGAACTTGCATTCTCAAAAAACCAAAGAGGGGGACCGGTTGAAGTCAGGGTCGACTGGTCGAAGTACCCTATGACCGGTCGCCCTATGTAAACTTACTTGTGTTATGTTTCAAACTTCTATTTCGTGCGGCCGTCGCCTCTATTTTTTGACAGCAAAATTTTGACCGTTTGACAGCAGACAAACTTTCCTTAAAATGTGGGATTGATTTCTAACAGCTATATTCTTGATTTTAATTGTATTTTTCTGTAGATTTTCAATCCCCAAGAGGAGTCTATGCTTGATCAATCATCTCCTATAAATAGAGGAAGTTTTGGAGCAACCAAAACAACCATTGAGATACAATACAACAAGATACACTTCAAGCAAACACTTGTCCTTCATTGTTATTATTCTTGTTGTAATTTTGCCTAGTTTATCACTTTCACATCCTTGAGGTCTAGGCTATTCTTGATTAAACTTTGCGCTCAAATTGTAATATTCATTATTGAGTTGTAATCTTGATTTTTGGTTATCATTCAACATAAGATATCCTTGTGAGTGTTCATGTGGTAAGAACACACTTGGATGATCGAGGTGATAGGTGCAAGAAGATTGTGGTGATCTTCTTATTGAGGTGTTGAAGAATTTGGTATTCTTCAAGGTTGAAGATTGTGGTAATCTTCACAAGGTGCCGTTGAAGGAAGATTGTGGTAATCTTCAAAGGGAGATTGTGGTAATCTCCAAAGGTGGTGTTGAAGAAGAGTGTGGTACTCTTCAAGGTGTTGTAAGTTGAGTTTGTATTAATTTTGGTAATTAATAAAATTCTTTTTCTTTTTGAAATCCATCCCGGATATACTGGGGTGGTAGTAGATTAGACCCTAGGTGGGTTGAACTACTATAAATCGACGCGTGTTGTTTACATTCCGCACCTTTATTATTGTCTTTGAGCATTCGGTTCGAAAAAGAGGGCGAAATCGAAAAGATGGATATAATCTATTCACCCCCTCTAGATTATCGTAGCCACTTGGACCTACAATTTACAAAGTGTATCAGAGCTTGAATCAAAAGAAAATGTATCAGAGCTTAAGTGGACCTTAAAGTATCCATGCTGTTTTATATCTACACAAGTAGAAATTGTACAATTTTATTCGATGTACAGAAGACTTACATAAAATGTATTTACATAGTAAAATACATGAAGGGGTGGACATCAACACTTCATCTCCTTCGCCTCCTTCTTTTTATCTTCTTGACTCTATCATCTTCCTCGACCTTTTTCTTTTCTTCTCATCTTCAAATGCTTTTCTTTTCTCATACGCCTTCCGAAAGCACTTCATCTCTTCTCGCCTTTTGTCTCCCCCATAGCTGAGTTTGTCTTTTATTTTCCTCTTCAATTCTCTTCACAAATACTCAACATTGTTATTAGCCACTTGCAGGTTGGCTACTTCATCAAATCCAACCCAATAGATCCCTCCTTTCTTGCCTGGATCTATGTACTCAATGTTTTTGGCGAGATCTAGGTCTCAAACCTCTTCCTCCACCATCGCTTCTTCCTCTGCCTCTCTCAGGCGTGTATTGTATCTTGGGGCTTCTTTTTCCCCAAAGAGAGGATCGCTAGAGTAGTTTGTCTTTGCTGTCAGCTTCTTCACATAGTTTGAGACCTTTCTCCCAGTACAAATCCCAGGCTTGAGCCGTGGACATATTTGCGAAGTATCCTTCAGATGCGAGCGTTTTGAATTCATCAACTGATCTTGGCTCGGTTCCGGATCTCAAAATGGCATAGGTGTCTCTGTCACTGGAATGCCTCCATGTTGTTTTTGAGAATATCCATAACTCGGGCATCCATCCTTCCTTCCACTTCCTTCATCACTGCTTCAACTGTCTTTCTCTTTTCAACCATAGGTACATCAGAGTGTTGGAGTGGCAAAGTCACTAGGAGTTTGTTGATAATATCAGCGGTGACAAGACCTTGTTGGGGGGTTTTAGCAATCATCAAGGTCACATCTTTCGAACCTTCCCCCTCAACAGACTTCCCTTTCTTCTCTCTTATTACTTCCTCAACTGTCTTTCCCTTCACAGCTGCTTCATCCTTCTCAGCTTCAGATCCCTTCAGATCCTTTAGGTATTCCTCTTCCCCCTTTTTGGCATCATCAAAGGAGAGAAGAACCCCTGGAAAAAAGCTAGCAAGCAAAAAGTCTAGTCTGCTGATAGCCGAGTTCTGCTTCGAATCTATTGCGGAGTATGCTGCATGGAACTCAGAGCGGGTGGCGTTGGATTCAGCTGCTACCAACTTCATCTCAACCATGAGGAGACTGAATCTTCGATCCATATTCTCTTCCATGCGCAGAGCTCGTTCTTATGATGTTCACGCAAGCGCTTTATCTCTCGTAGTATGAGATTCATGCATTTGTTCAATGTGCTCTTGCAATTTTGTCTTTGCATCAACATTCTCACCCCGCCGACTAACAACTTGTTGAACAATGTCCTGAAATATCGAGCTTGTTCCACACGCATTGTTTGCTGTTGTTGTTGCCACCACTCCCGGATCCTCGACTATTATGCATCTCAAATCGGCGAAGGTTGGCGTCCCCGTTATCCACCTCATGTCCAAAGGTGAGGCCTGGTGCCTTTCCATTTTTTCAATCTCAGGCAAATAAGGCTTTGAACACGCCCCTAACTCCATTTCACCTCTGTTTCACCGTGACGCCAAGCCGCAAAAGTCATAGTCACCGAACAATGGTGTCGATGGAATAACATGATCAGGTCTGTGTGGGAAGCGCTCACGATCTTTAGGCGATTCTTCGGGAGGTCGGTACCTCCCAGAGAGAAGGAAATGATTCTACGAAAGGATCATCACGGGCGGATGGAATCGTTCAATTATAATTGGTGCTTGTGAAGTCCTTGTGGAGTCAAACTTGCTGCGACTTGGGGAGCCCGCGCAGGACTCTGTTTCACCGTGGGTCCATTTGTGAAGTCAACCCACTTGCCGAGCCTCAGAAGTTTCAACAGCTTCATCGGTCAAATGAGTTTTCCAAATGAGTTGATCGTTTTTTATCGAAATGAGTTGGACGATGATGAGATTTCCATGGGTGGCTCATCATCAAAGTTGAATGTTTGGCGAGTAGTCTTGAGATCGGACTTACTCGTAGTTGGAACATCCTCACCGAGTCTTTGGGATCGATCACGAGGATGACTCACTTCATCGTCTCCTTCCGATCCCGAGAAAGGTTACATCGATTATCCTGGGAATCGTGAAGAGCACTTATCTCCTTTTCTATTGGATCAATGATAGTAGGAGGGATGTTCTGGGCTTCGGTTTCTCTACCCCGGAAGTCTCAACCTCCCGTTGGCCTTCATTACCTCCTGCAGCCTCAATCGCAGTGAGGCCTTGGACATCCCTTTCGACGAGTGTCACCGCCTTGGGGTCTTTCGAGGTGGCATCCATTGAGTCTCAACTCCATGGATTGCACTTTCATCGCCTGCAGTGTTAACTCCCGGGCGCTCCTTCTGTGCCTCGATCGCATCAGCGGCCTCATTAGCTGCGCAGAGCGATTGGCACTTCACCGAGACAAATACAAATCTGCCTCGAGCCTCGCGACAACTTGCTTTGTGTATTCAATTGTTGTTCTTCTCCACTCCGCCTCCGAGATGCATTGTGGAGTCACTGCAGATCCTCCGACCTTGCTGCAGCTGTGGAGGGAGTTTCCCCTCACCGGCACACTAGCTGAGTGAATTGGAATGGGGTCACTCGTCTCCAGACTCTCGGCTGTTCCCACTGAGTATTCAGCCATTGGGGCAGGTGGTGAGACACCTTCATTAGGGGTTAGCTCGACTGGGGTCCCCACAATCCCAGTTTCATCGCCAGTTCCCTTAACACCTTCCTCCGAATGAGCTGGGGAAGTGGTGGCAGCGACAACAGTGGCAATATGCTGCACCACTCCCATAGGGTCTATCTCCAGCTGTGATTTGGAGGACTCTCCTGGTCCCTCCATCATTCTTTGCTCATGAAGGATTCTAGATTCTTGCATTGCTTGCTGCATTTGCAATTCTTCTGTGGCGAATAGGGTCCGATCTTTATCACTTTCGATAGGACGTCAAAGTGAGAATGTGTATGATCGGTGGTGCCAGTGAGAGGGCAGATGCTGGCTTTCTCACGTGCTTCTGTGTCCTCAGCTGCTCTAGCCCGTTCATTTTCTTTCCGAATCTGTAGTATATTGATACGATCATCCTCGTCAAGGGCTTGCAGCACTGTGTCAACCTCAAGAAACCTGAAGAGTTCTTCTTCTTCAGCAATGAACTCTGGTCTTTCAAACTGCACTCTGGATAGGCTCAGCTTCCATTTTCTCCACTCTCGCAGACGATTTTGGATGTCTGGATACAATGGAGAGTACATGATTACATCGTCTTCATCATTCTCTTGCTGGCCCTCGTTTCCAGGGATTAGGGGTAGTAGACTTCGCTGCTCGACACCCTTCAGTAGCCTCTGTTACAGGCGGAGACACAACCCTGTCAACAGGTGATTCGGTTGTCTCAGCCATTCCTTGTTCCTCAACTGTTCTATCTACAGCTGGGTCCTCGACTTGCCTCTGTTGATCGGCCTCAGCAGACTTGGCCGTTTCATCGATCACTTCTGGAGACTCTACTTCTCCAACAGTCTCGGTATCTTCTCCAAATTGAGTGATGACTCACTGTCTTCTCAAGCTCGGAGAGCTTGGAAAGTCTTCTTCTTCTCTTTGTTTTTACCAAAGGGATACCTGGCTCCACTTCCTCTGGTTCATTGAAGGTAAATGCCTTCGCAGATGTCTTAGAGGCAGTTGCCTTCCTTGTTGTGGCAGTCCTCTTCTTCTTGATTACTGGAGAAGGGATTAATGGTTCATTCTCCATTGCGGCTGTAGGGGCAGGAGACATGGCTGCGGGGGCAGATGACTCGGCTGCAGGGGTAGGAGCAGATTTCTTTTTCTTTCTTTGCAGGGGCAGATCTTTTAGCAGCCAGCAGGGCAACCTTTTTCTTTGGAGGAGAGGAGACAGTGTATCTTCGTGGTCACCGATTCCCCTCACTCGTGACGCCCTCTTGGCATATGCTCTCTTAAATGCGTCGGATAGGTTTGATCTCAACATCCTCTTGTCTACATGGAACGCCTTTCCATGTCGAAGAGGGACTCCTTTTACCTCATCAGTCGGCCAATCACCAGGCCGTATCCTAGGGAACCTCCAAACGTTCCATCCTCCTTGAAGGATTTGTTCCCAACGTTCTCGCGGCAGTCTGCTGTAGACAAACTCAGCCCAATTCACCTTCTTTTCTTCAAGATCGCAACCATTGTGACCAAGCTTAGCTTTTAGACAATACCGGTCAAAGCCGCCAAATTTGATGTCTATGCATTTGGCAACAATGTCCAACAATTTGTGGTAGTCCTCTTTCAAAGTGACCTCTTGTTAGTCAGTGTAAACCACTTTTGCAAAGATAGTCGGACTTGGCTACTTCTTCCAAGCATCAACAAAGTTGACCTCGGCTTTATGAATCTCCCGCACTCCTTCCGCCGGAACAAGCGATGTTCACCAAATCCTTGGCGCATGATGGTGAACTTCTTTCCATGAACAGAGGACTTGATGCCCTCATCGTGAACTTCAACATTCACGTAGAACTGTGCGACCTCTTCCACATAGGTCATCGGAAACTCCAACATTAGAAATGGTTTCAGCCCAGACGTTTCCAATTTCTCAGCAATCTTCTTCACTAGGGTGTCGTCGGACCCCTGTTTAACCATACCATCGAAATCCACAGTAGACCCGGTGTGTATTTGCTTTCCTAGCTTGACAAAATCATGTGTAGATGCCATTTCGAGATGTTTTACCGAACGAAACTTGAGAACTGAACTGAGGATAGATAGGGTTTTGAGAGAAAATTTTTGCTTTTGCTTTCGAGAGAGAGATGAATAGTTTTTGGTAAATTGTGAGAGAAACGGACGAAATGGTTTAAGCATGGTTCATGAAAGGACGTGGGGGTGGTTTTTGAAATTTGATCAAAATCAACGGCTTAGATCTTGCACGCCGATTTACATTTAATTTCTCGCATTTAATGCGGCAGAATTTATATCCAATCATATGCTTGGTGTGCAGCTTTTACCTGTACACGTCATAATTATGCTGACGTCATTCTTATAAACATTCCCGCTTAGTAAAAACGATTGCGTTTTTGTCACTTTGCTCATGAATGACTCAGCTTGCTCCTTAGCTGATTCAATCCTTCTTCTCACTGCTCTCCTAGTGACTCAGCTGTCAGCTAACTCGATACAGTTGATTTTCCGATACGGCTGATTCACTTAGCTGAATTACGAATTCATCTCTTTTTCCTCTTTTCATGTTTCATCTCTTTTCTTTGAGTCTTCTGAGTGTCAACTCAGCTCAATTAACCCTAACTCATGCTTGAGTTCTTCAAATCTTGACTCACATAATGGTTTTGTGAATATGTCATTCAACTGCTTATCAGTTGAAATATATTCCAAGGTGATGTCTTTCTTTTCAACATGATCTCTTATGAAGTGATATATGACATCGATATGCTTTGTTATTGAGTGCAACACAGGATTTTGAGTGATTGCAATTGCACTTGTGTTATCACACATGATTGGAATTTCCTTTTCTTCAACTTCATAGTTTCTCACTTTGTGTCTCATCCATAAGACTTGGGCACAACAATTTGCCTCAGACTATGTAATCTACTACTTAGAGAGGTGGCTATTGAATTTTGCTTTTTGATAAACCAGGAAATTAGCCTATTTCCATGCATTTGACATGTGCCTCGAGGTGCTTTTCTGTCAACTCTACATCCAAAGATAGTCGAGTTTGAATAACCAATTAGCTTGAATCCGCCTTCCTTTGGATACCATAAGCCAACTTCTTGACTTCCTTTCAAATATCTCAAGATCTCTCTTGCTGCAGTCATGTGGCTTTCTTTTGGAGCATTGAAATCTTGCACATACACCTACAAAGAAAGGTGATGTCCGCCCGCTTCTTTGTGAGATAAAACAATGATCCAATAAGTGCTCTATATCTTGTTTGATCTACAGAGGCTTGCCATCCGCATCCATCCATATCCATTTTGACTGATGTATTCATTGGTATTTTCACAAAAGACTTCTCTTCCATACCAAATTTCTTCATTAAATCTCTGGTGTATTTTGTCCGACTTATGAAGGTTCCATCCTTCACTGTTTCACTTGGAGTCCAAGGAAGAATGTCGCCTCTCCCATCATGCTCATTTCGAATTTGCTTTGCATGAGATTTGAAAATTTATCACACACTCTTTGTTTGTGGATCCAAAAATGATGTCATTCACATATATTTGAACAAGTTGTATGCTCTTTGATGTCCATCTTGAAAAAGATGTTCTATCTACTTTGCCTTTTGTGAATCCATTCTCAAAAATGATGACAATGTATCATACCATGCTCGGGTGCCCATGCTCTTCCCATCTTGAGCTTTTTGAGTTTCTATACTTTATCTCCAAGAATCTTCTCGCTCAAATCCTGGAGGTTGTTCAACATATACTTCTTCTTCCATAAACCATTGAGAAATGCACTCTTTACATCCATTTGATATACAATAAAGTTTTTGAGTGAGTTTATAGGCAAGAAACATCCTTATGGCTTCCAATCTTGCCAGGTTGTTTCATCAAAATCTATCCCTTCTTCCAATAAACTTTGGCTACCAATCTTGCTTTGTTTCTTACATCCATTTGATTCATCTTGTTCTTGTACCCATTTAGTGCCAAAACATTTTGATGGGTAGCTTTGAACAATCTTGCCACACTTTATTTCTTTAAAATCTATTCCTTCTTCTTGCATGGCTTGATATCCTTGTGTGTCATCCAATGCTTGTGACACATCTTTAGTTCTATTTGTGAGATAAAGCATGTGAACATTGCTTCTTGTTGAGCTATGGATCTCGTTTTTTGACACCTTCTCCTACATCTCCAATGACTAGTTCTCGTGGATGGTCTCTCGGCCATCTTACATCGGGTTGGAGTAAGTTAGCCGGATTCACGTCGTCTTGCAACATGTTGCTTTGATCGCTCTCTCATCATCACTTAGCCGCAGATTTTCCAACTATTTTTGAGACTCCGCTATCTCATCTTCATCCGGGTTTATAATTCCACCTTCCTTGATAGGGACTCTTTTGCATGGTTGGTTGATTCAACTTATCACCGACTCTTCAATGTCTTCTCCATTTACATTTGGCTCATCAAACACCACATGAATGGATTCCTCTGTAACCATAGTCCTCTTGTTGAGTACTCTGTGAGCTTTGCTTTCAATGAGTATCCCAAGAAGATACCTTCATCGACTTTTTAGCATCAAAAGCCTTTAAATTATCTTTTCCATTGTTATGGGTGAAACATTTGCATCCAAATATTCTAAAATATGCAACATTTGGCTTTCTCCCTGTCCAAATCTCATAGGGAGTCTTTTTCATCTGTCTGCTTATCATGCATCTATTTTGAGTATAGCATGTTTGTGTTTATTGCTTGACCCAAAATCTTTTAGGTAGCCCCCGCTTCACTAACATGGTCCTTGTTGCTTCTTTAAGAGTTATGTTCCTTCTTTCTGCAACTCCATTTTGTTGTGGAATCCTTGCTGCAGATAATTCATGACCAATACCATTTTCAATACAGTACTGAGTGATTATACTATTGACAAACTCAGTTCCTCTGTCATATCTTATTTTGATGATGGTTTGACTCTTCTCATTTTGAATTCTTTTCATCAGTTGTGGTAGTTTCTGCAGAGTTTCTTTCTTCTTACACATGAATATTGTCCATGTATATCTTAAGTAGTCATCTACTACCACCAAGGTGTATTTCTTCCCACTTATGCTAGCAGGTTCAACTGGACCAAATAGATCCATATGTAGCAGGTGCAATATTCTTGTTGAAGATGGACATGTCTTTTCTTTGAATGATGATTTGATTTGCTTTCCCATCTGGCATGCATCACATACACTTTCCTTCTTGTATCTGAGTCCGAAGTCCTTCTACAAGACTACTTCGGCAAGCTTGTTAATTGTTTTGAAATTCGGTGACTCGGTTTTTGTGCCACAACCAACTTGATTCAATGCTCTTTGCTAGTAGACAAGTGCTTGGTGTTGCGATTGACCAATCTACCACATACATGTTCTTTTTTGTCGCATCCTTGCAACACAACCTCATTAGATTCAGTGTCCTTGATTTGGCATATACCCATGTTGAATCCAACATTATAACCCTTGTCACAAAGCTGATGCTTAGCAAGTTGAAGTTGAGTCCTTCAACATATGCAACATCTGAGATTTATAATCCATTTTTCTTGATGGATCCAGTGCCCCTTATTTCTCCTGGAACTTCATTTCCTCCAAATATGATTTTTGCACCTCTGACTTCCTTGAATTTTGATAGATTTTTCTTGTTACCTGTCATGTGCCTGGAACAACCACTATCCATGTACCAGGTTCCTTGGCACTCAGCTGTTCTTTGAACCTGCAATCAAGGAAGTTAGGTTTTAGGTACCCATACTTTGCCTGGGTCCCGAGGGGTTAGTATTGTAAGATGATCCAACCAACTATAGCCAAATGATTTGACCTAAGGGGTTGCCATCTATCGTGCCATAATCATAATTAATTTTGGCAAATTGCTTGGGGTTCTAGGTTCATACAATCTTGTCTCTTTTGTCTATATGCCTGTGTATGTGTTTTAGCAATTGCCTTCTTTGGGTAGTTGTGATATCTCCAGTGTAGTGCCTAGGTGCATATGTGTGTTTGATGAAAGCTCTTATACCTTTGGAGTGGCCTTTCTTGAGTTCTAGGCCTTTGCCACTTAGACTTATATTCCATAGGTCTTTGCTTTGATAGTTCACATTATTCCAATCACTTGGCTTGGGTAGTTTCTACCATTCCCATCATATAGATTTTTTTTTCATAGAATTTCTGGGACTTTTGGTAGCTCTGTTTCTTCTTTACAGTATTTCCTATTTGGAGTTTGCTAAGGAACTCGGGCCGGATTTCTTCTCGTTGTCCTCTCGGCAAAGACACTCAACTCGGCGACTTTCCTTTTCTTTTATAACCAAGGCGAGTTTGCTTGTGATTGTGCTTTGGGATAAATGTGTGTGTACCATTTGGAGTTTTAGATTTTTGAGATACTTCATTACTTGAAGATCCTCTTTCCAAAATCACTTTTGGAGCTTGACATAGCACGAGAGAATTAAATCCTAAGCTGTCTTGTCTCCACATTCTCTTTGACTCATAATAAGGTCATCCAAGGATTTAGATGCCTTAGTGAATGAGGCAATCACATTTTTGAGGTCATTCTCCCTCTTTTCTATAGCAGCTATTTCTGCTACTAGCTTAGCATTTTCAGCCTTTAGACTTTTATTCTCATCAGTTATTTGACTTAGAGTACTCAGCTCCTTAGTCAGCTGTGAGTTTTGGCTCTTAAGTAGGTTGTTTTCCTCGTTTAGTAGTGTGTGTGAGGATTTAATATGTTCAAAATCTTTCATCATTTTGCCTAATGAATCATAAAGATCAGTGGGTGATGAAGTGTGTGTGTCACAGTCACTATCACTAGACTGAAAGAGTGTAATGAGTTAGAGTGTACCTCATCTTCTTGGTCGAGTTGGTCTTATTCCTTGGCCATTAAACAGATCGAGGCTTCTTCTTCGAGTCACTTGAGTAGTCAACTTCACTACTTCTCTCAATCACCAGTGTCTCTTGACTTAGCAAGATGTCGCCGATCTCTGCCCAACATTGCCTTTTTCTTTTCTTGTCTTCTTTCTCTCAAGACCTTTATTTCTTCTTCATTCCTGTATTTGTTGACTACATGATATGGGCAATCAATGGCATAGTGACCTGGTTGCTCATTGTTCCAAAGATAGATTTTCAACCTTTTGATCACTCTTTCCATTCTTGGATTGTCGACCCTTTGATATTCAACTTTTTGATGCTCGCTCTCTTGGTTGGCCTCTCTTCTTCCTTGACTTGGAGGGAGCCGAGTATCTTCTGGAGGATTCTCCTTGCCTCTCTTGTAGTTCTTATTGAAGAACTTGTTAAACCTTTTAACCATCGGGCTATTTCCTCTTGGTCAATAACTTCTTTGACCTCGGCTCTCTTGCCATCCTTAACAATTAGAGCAATTTGTTTTGGGCACAAATTGCTCTCTCCTCTGTCTTTTCTTCTCAACTCAAATTCGTAGGCTTTGAGATCTGAGAATAGCTCATGGTTGGATGTCTTGGATAGGTCCATGGAATGTCTTAGTGCCATGACCTTCATTTCCCATTCAGCTGGGAGACTTCTTAGAATCTTCATACACATTTCCTTTTGTGTATATTCTTTTCCAAGTGCAGATAGCTCATTGGTAATTTCTGTGAACTGAGCATCCAGTTGATCCAAGGTCTCACCTGCGATCATTTTGAAATTCTCAAATTTCTGTACAGCAACCGATAGTTTATTTTCCTTGATTTGCTCCAAGCCTTCACAAATCAATGTTAGCTTGTCCCAAATTTCTTTAGTCGTTTTGCATGATTTGACTTTATTGAACATGGCTTTGTCCAATGTTTTGTAAAGAATGTCCTTGGCCACACTGTCCAAGTTATATATTTTTCTGTCATCATTTGACCATTTAGCTCTTGGTTTTTCAACCATAATTGGTCCAGGGAGCAACATCCTCTTCACCTTCACCGCTCTCTCTCTTTTTGTTTCACTTTTAAAATTTGCGGTGGCCCATCCTCTATCACTATCCACATCTCATCGTGTAATCTTTGATAGATGAGCACGCATACGAATTTTCAATCATCCAATTCTTCAATTGTGAACATAGGGATGCGTGTCAAATTTGCTTCCATGATAATAACTTTTCTTTGGTAAAAAGAGTTTTGAAAGATCAAGTACTAAAACAGACTTTGAAAAATTTGGAGATCTAGTTCAAGAACTGTCCGGCGGAAGGCTCATGAACCAACCGCTCGATACCACTTATAGGTCCCAAGGAGTGTGAGTGTAAGGTTTAGAAGGGGGTTGAATAAACCTTACCAACTTTTCAAATTAGTCCTTTTAAATATTCAGAGTTAATACTTCACAGATGTGTTCTTGATGGACAAACTAAGTTAGTTAATCAAATGAGTTAGTCACTCAACATACTCGATGAGCTATTGATAGAATAACTCAAATTGTTTTGACTAAAGACTTAACTCGACTTGTGATTTGTTTTCATTGGAAGACTTAACACCCTTGAATTTGGTTAAGTTTGTTTTAATACTTGGTTTTAGTACTCGATTGATTATCAATTGGAGCAAATTTATCAAGATATAAAAATAAGATGCGAGAAATTAAAGTCTTCTTTGAAAATGTAAATGACACAATAAGTTTTTATAGAGGTTTGAAGATGGGGTAATTCTTCTACTCCTCTCTTCTCCAACTCCCCGGAGGAATCCACTAAGTATTGATCAATATACGGTGGTTAACGTCCCAGACATACAAGTCTCGATCACACAAATGACTTGATCCTTTGGGACTCGATCTGAGATGCCTTGGTCACACAAATTTGCTTCTCGTATGACTCGGTTTCTTCACAGGCAAATGCCTTGCTACTACAGCCCACTTGCTCAATCTTCTTGGATTTGATCACGAAGCCCTCCAAAAACTTGAGACTGGTTCGACCTTGAACCTTCCTACAATCCTCTGTGGAAAGTAGTCCCATTGATTCTTCAAAAGTTTCCTCTTCAACTGATTGAAGTTATCTTTCCTTCACAGGTGAGTGTTGGATTGATTTCCTTCGTAATGTAGGCTTGAGGATTAATCTGAATGATTTGAGAATATTTTTGGTTACAGTTCAAATGTTTGGTTGAATGTTTTTGGTTTAGGTAATCAAGGTAACCCCTTCTCAAATAAAATCCTCAGCCTTTTATAGTGATCTTTTAAAAATCTGCCCGTTGAAGAGATAGGCTTATTTTTTAAAGTCACTTGTGGTCGTTGGCTTGTCTTGTTGCGCTTCTTGGAATTTCCATTTCCTCGTATGAATGATTCTTGACTTTTTCGGTGTTCGACACGTGCAAAGTGCTTCCCATTGGTTTATTCCTCTTGCACGCTTCCTGGATTCCGAGCACTTCAAGAAAGGTAGTATGGAAGTATTACTTGTTTAAGTAATTCTCTTGATTTCTGTGAAACGGATCTCTTTCAGTTATCTCGACTTGAATACATTTCCTTGACTTCCCCAGGCGACTTCGAGTCAGCTTCCAATCATTGGATGACTCTTCTGTCACTTCAACTTAAGACTTGGCTATCTTGAGTTGACTTGACGATACTTCACTCACCGTATCTCTCACCGCACCTTCAGTCGAGTTCCTATCTTCTCTTCTTTGCCATACTCAGCTGCCTCACAGCGGAGCCTTCCTTTTTGTCTCTAGTTGACTTCTTGTATGTTCAGGCATAGCTTACTTGACTCAGCTCGTCCAGCCCTATCTATTACAATGCAATTTACAACAAAAATGGGGTGCCAACTTCTATTCTAAGTTTTACATGGCATTCATCAAAATCTACAAAATAAATTCCCAACAAGGTTCATTGGCACTCATTTGTTCCTAGAACCTGCAATCAAGGAAATCAGTTTTTAGGTACCCATACTTGTCTGGGTCCTGGGGGGTTAGTGCTATAAGATGTTCCAACCAAACTATAGCCAGATGATTGACTCTAAGAGGTTTCCATCTATCAGTACCATAATCATAATGCACATTAGCAAATTGATTGGGGATTTTAGGATCATACATCTGTCTCTTTTGTCTGTATGCCTGTGTGTGTGTATTATCATTTGCTTTCTTTAGGTAATTATGAAATCTCTGAGTGTAGTGCTTGGGTGCATATGTGTGCTGATAATATGGGAATGACCTTTGCTGAGGTTGAGGTCTTTGACATTTAGGCTTGTATCCCATAGGTCTTTACTGATGTTTCACATTGTTCCAATCAGCTTGGTTTGGATAGTTTCTACCATTCCCATCATATGTATTTCTTTGATGAAATTTCTGGGGCTTTTGGTAGCTCTTATTGCTTCTCGTAGAGTATTTTCTATTTGGAGTCAGCTGTCCTTTCGGTATACTCAACTGTCCTTTCAGCATACTCAACTGGCTTCTTTCCTTTCCCTTTATAACCATGGCCAGTATGATTGTGATTGTGCTTTGGAGTAAATGTGGGTGCAGCATTTGGTGTTTTGGGTTTTTGGAATCCTTTATTGCTTGAAGACCCCTTTTCCAAAATTACTCTTGGAGTTTGACTATGCATAAAGGAAATAAATCTTATGCCTGTTTTGTCTCCACATTCTTTTTGACTCATGATTAGTTCATCCAATGATTTGGATGCTTTTGTGATTAAGGCAATTACATTTTTAAGATATTTTTCTCTCTTTTCTATAGCAGCTAACTCTACTATGATCTTGGCATTTTCAGCCTTCAGCTTAGTGTTCTCATCAACTATGTGACTTAGAGTACTCAACTCTTTTGTCAGCTGTGAGTGTTGGCTTTTAAGGTGGTTATTTTCCTCATTTAGAAGTGTGTGAAAGGTTTTAATGTGCTCAAAATCTTTCATCATTTTGCCTAATGAATCATAAAGATCTTTGGGTGATGAGGTGTGTGTGTCACAGTCACTATCACCTGAATCAGAATGAGATGAGTTAGAATGTACCTCATCTTCTTGATCTTGTTCTTTAGCCATGAGGCAGATCAAAGCCTCTTGCTCTGTGTCACTTGAGTAGTCAGCCTCACTACTCTCTAAGTTTGCTGCTTCTTTGCACTTAGCAGGCTCAGCAATCTCAGCAGCCAACATAGCTTTCTTCTTTTCCTGTCTTCTTTCCCTGAAGACTCTTCTTTCTTCTTCATTTTGTACTTGTTGACTGGTGGATAGGAACAATCAACAGCAAAATGTCCTGGTTGTCTACAATTCTAACACAAGTTCTCAGCTCTCTGATCAGCTCTGTTGGTCCTTGGATTATCAACTCTCTGATAAACAGCTCTTTGATTCTCAGCTCTCTTGGATGGCATATCCTCCCCTTCTTTGGAGGATATTAAATGTCTCCTGGAGGTCTCACCCTTGTTTCTTTTATAGTTCTTGTTAAAGAACTTGTTGAATCTTTTAACCATAAGGGCAATCTCCTCCTAATCAATGGTTTCCTTTGGCTCAGCTCTTTTTCCAACGATGGCCAACAGTGCAGATATCTTGGGTACAACTGTTTTCTCCTGCTGTTTTCTTCTCAGCTCAAACTCATAGGCTTTGAGGTCGGAGAATAGCTCATGGTTGGATGTTTTTTAGAGGTCCATTGAATGTCTCAAAACCATGACCTTCATTTCCCATTCAGCTGGGAGGGCTCTTAAAATCTTCATACACATATCCTTTAGTGTATATTCTTTCCTAAGAGCTGAAAACTCATTTGTTATCTCAGTAAATCTGGCATCCAGCTGATCCAGAGTTTCACCTGCAAACATTTTAAAATTTTCAAATTTTTGAACAACAACAGTTAATTTGTTCTCCTTAATTTGTTCTGATCCTTCACAAATTAAGGTCAGCTTATCCCAAATTTCTTTTGCAGATTTGCAAGATTTGACTTTGTTGAACATGGCTTTGTACAACGTTTTGTAGAGTATATCATTGGCCACATTGTCCAGGTTATATCTATTTTTATCTTCATTTGTCCATTTATTTCTTGGTTTTTCAACCATGATTGGTCTTTCTTAAGCAACTTCTCCTTTAGCTGCAGGTGCAACTCTTACAGCAGTGTTAACTTTGTAAATTTCCAATGGCCCATCCTCTATCACAAGCCACATTTCATCGTGCAGAGCGGATAGATGAGCCAGCATACGGATTTTTCAGTCATCAAACTCTTCCATAGTAAACATTGGAATACAAGTTAGATTTGCTTCCATGATAATAACTTAGCAAGGATGAAAGACTTTGAAAAACACAAGTGTTAAAACCTTTTGAAAAGATAGAGATCTAGTTCAGTAACCAGTGCGGAAGGCTCAATGAACCAGCTACGCTGATACCACTTGTAGGTTCCAAGGGGTGTGGTGTAAGGTTTAGAAGGGGGGTTGAATAAATCTTACCAAATTTTCGATTTAGTCCTTTTAAAATTGTTCAACAGAGTTGACTCAAATCAGTTGTGTCATTGGGGGACAACTAAGTTGGCTATTCAGCTAAGTTACCCACTCAACAGACTAAAGTTGTTGATAGTATAACTCGGCTTCTTAAGCTAAATACTTAACTAACAGCAGATAGTTATAACAGCGGAAGACTTAACACCCTTTGATTGATTTTAAGCTTATTTTAAACACTTGTTTTAGCACTTAGTTAATTATCAGTTGGATAGCAATATTAACTAACAGCAGATATAAAGTAAATATGCAGGAATGTAAATGTTGAAAGTAATTGACACAAGTATTTTTATAGTGGTTCAAGATGGGGTAATTCTTCTAACCCACTCTTCTCCAACTCCTAGAGGATTCCAATAAGTAACAAACCAATTTACAAAGCGGTTATCAGTCTGGAGAGAGCCTTGATCACATAGGGATGGCTTCTCCTGCGACTCACTTCTTCACGAGGCAAAATTGCACAGCTCTTGACTCACTTCTCAAGTTCTTGGATTTGATGACAAAGCCCTACAACAAATTTGAATCTTGGTTCAACTGAACCTTTCTACAATCCTTCAATTGCTTGAGAATTTTGCAGGTTAATTGCTTGAATATTGCTTGCTCTTGCTAGGTTCAGATAACCCTTTCTCAAATGCTTCATTAGCCTTTTATAGTGCACATTTGAAATTTTCCCGTTGAAGAGATATGCTAGTTTCAAATGTCACTTTGTGTTTGTTGGCTTGTCTTTTCTTGGTCTGCAGCCCTTGTGATGTTGACATTTCCTCGTATTAAATGGCTCTTCAGCTTTGCAGGTTATGACACAAAGTGCAGTGTTTCTCATTGGCTCATTCTTTTTGCATAATTCTAGGCCAAACACTTTAAGACCTGGCAGCTTGACATATTACTATATCGAGTAATATTTTTAAATTTATTCCAATGGATCTAAGTAAGTTGTCTTTAATTGACTACTGCATTTACCCCAGGTGACTTGAGTCTGCTTCAATCATATGATTTACTCAATTATCACTTCAACTGATATACTTGGCTCTTCTAGTTGACTTGGCTGACACTTCTCACAGTTGTTCCTCAGCTGGCTCTCCTTCAGTTGAGTCCTTGACTTCCTTCTAGGCCATACTCAGCTGACACAACAAAGTCTTCATTCCAGTCCGCAGTTGACTTCTTGTAATCTTGACTTAGCTGACTTAACTCAACTCTTCCAGTCCTATCTATTACAATGCAGAATTACAAGGAAAATGGGGTGCCAACTTCCTAGTCTAAGTTTTACATGGTATTATCAAAATCTAACAAATAAATTTCCTAACACAAGGGAACCCTCCAGGGGATTTCATTTGCCCCTCGATTTATTTTTCTTTTCATAGACGCTCGAACCCCGATGGTCCGTCTTCCATGTTTTGAAGCTTGAGAGTTACAGTTTATAATTTTCTCCATTCGACTTTGATTTCATCTACGGAGTTTGGCATTCCCATTTTGTCTATGGGGATCTATATAACTTTTAATTTTGTTGATTTTTAATTAGATTTGAGTTCTAGTGTAAAAGAGTCGAATAACGAAAGTTCGGATGAGGCTCATCGACCCAAATATTGGCATAGACCTTCTCCCAAATGTTGAGCTTTAGATCTGAAGGATCTGGTGAGTAGAGTGACTTTTTTTATTGTCTACCAAGGCTGAGGAAGCATCTGTAGTTGCCCCCATCTTTTCGTATGTTTGCTCCGCAGCTGGATGATAAACTTGTACGTCCGCCACAAGGTTACATTACTGCATTTTTCGGAAGGCGTGGTTTACCTCGCGGGAAGTAAAGGTGCTTCCTTCTAGTTTCTTCGATTGAATATATTTGCTTGGTTTTGAGGATTGTGATCGGTTTTCATACATGAGTATTTTGTCTTTCTTTGGTTTAAGGCTTGAGGCTCCGTGGAGCTTGTCCGAATTCGTTTTCCTCCTGCCTAGGATCCCTGCGAAACTTGTGTTGATCAACATAATCTTTCAAGTAGTCTCTGTGAATTAGCGTTCCAATTTCTCTCTTCAACTGGAAGCAAGTTTCGTAGTATGTCACCAATCGCGGTGGTAGCGACAATATTTGATGGAGTTTAGTGTGTTGGAATTGTCTTTCGTTGGAGGGGGAGGTATTATGATCCCCTTTTTTCCCCATCTTCTCTTCTATCATCTCTTCCATGTTGGTTCTTGTAATCTTCTCTGGTTTTCCATTTGTGGCTGGACTTGGGCCTGTAGCTTTTCTACTAGAATATGCTTCTCAACATGGCTCAATAATTCCTACAATGAGGCATGAGATTTTCCAGCCAAAGACTCCTTCAGCCGTCCTTGGTGAAAGTTCTACTCCGAGATTCTTGCCAATGTCTCGTGCTGACACTTGGGCCTTCACTGATGGATTCCGCAATGGCTTACTTTTCTTCTACCTGATTTAGAACAAGTGTGACATAGTCTTGGGGCACTTTTTGTAGATGGAGAATCGCTACATGAAACTCTCCATGAGCTTGTCCATTAAGTGATGGATCCGATCTGGAGCTAATTGGACCAAGTTAAGCGATGGTTGGTCAATGTAGTCTAGAAACCTAAGCGGTATGAATCATCCGTCACATCGTAGAGATCAGTCTTGGAATAGAATTTGTCTAGGTGCTCCTTGGGATCTTTATTTCCATCATACTTGATGAGGTTCGAGGTCTTCATGCCTGATGGGAAAGGCTCAGCCAAGCTGGATGGCGCGAACAACTAGCGATTTCTTCATAGGTGGATAGATGTGTACCTGTGAACATTAGCCCTTGTTTATGGCTTATACTGCAGCGGCAAGCTAGTCATCTTGATTCTCTCTCTGGCCTTCATTTCTTCTGAATACCCCTAAATTGGATCTTCAGCAGCTCGCAGAGCCCAGAGAGGTCTCTTAGCGGCTCCGAGTGCAGCCTAATATCTCAAAACATTGTGGGCGGCTTCCTCAAGCATTGCTTGAAGGTCTTCTAGCATTAAGAAAACATCTTCAATGCGTCGTGCCCCTTATTGAGGAGGAGGCGTCGCCCTTCTCGGCGGATGCAAATGGGGCGCCACTCTAGGAGAAAGGGGTTGTCCTCCGGCCTTCAAGGGGGCCTTCAAAGCAGTGTCTCATCTATTTGATTTACTGCCCATGGATCAGCAACTTGAAAATTAGTTCCAAGGGCTTGCGAACGGTTCTGCATCTTCATGTCTTTCACAGTTCCAACAGACGAAACCAAAATGATACTACTTAATCAGGCATATTACTTCAAGTGTTAAAGGTTTCTTAATATGTCTAACTTCTTCTCCGGAACTAGTATTTCTTGAGATGAGAACTTGTCTGTGACAATTCAATAAACGTTAGACTGCCCAAGTGTTGTCCCCGGGAAGTGTTTGATAAATGGTTTTATCATGATTTTGATGATGTTGTTTTTACACCAAAACAATGTTTTTAAAGGTTGTCCAAATACTCCTAAATGATTTAAAATGGTTTTAATATTTCCTGGAGTATTTCTTCAAGTTTATTTTCGACTAAATTGGACAACGCTTTTAATGATTTTATGTCAATGTGTTTTTACATCAAAACAATGTCCCTGAATGTTGTCATAATACTCCCGATCGGTTTAAAATGTTTTTACTATTTTTCGGAGTATTTCTTGGAGTTTATTTTCGATAAAAAATTGGACAACACATTTGTTTCAGGCTCGACCGGTCGCCCTATAGGGCAACCCGTACCTGAGTTGAGTATTGAAATAGAAAACGGGACGGTTTGGAAAATAGGGAAGGTGACCGGTCAGCCCTGGTGGCGACCGGTAGGGGCGACCGGTCGACCCCTTGGGCGACCGGTACCTGAACGTACCCCTGAAGAACAGACTCATCTAGTTTATCAAAATTGTTCCCTCCAACCGGTCACACATAGGGCGACCGATCGCACCCCCCTACGACCAGTCCCCCTGTGTAAAAATTGCAGAGTTTTCATTTCAACTTATCTCTGCGCGACCGGTCGAACCCCTCTTTTGACAGCAAACTATCCGTTGAGTTTGAAGACAACTTTTCCTTAATTTGAGGGGTTGATTTCTAATAGCTCTTTTCTTCAATTGTCTTGGTATTTTTTACAGAATTCTTGTCCCCAAGAGGAGCGTATCTTGTACAAGACATCTTCTATAAATAGAGGAAGAATTGAAGCAACACAACAAGAGAGAAAACTACGACACAACAAGATACAATCAAGTATACACTTGTTCTTACATTGTCTTATTTCTTGTTGTAATTTGCCTAGCTATTCACTTTCACATTTTTGAGGTATAGGCTATTCTTTATTACACTTGCACTCAATTGTATAATTCATTATCGAATTGTAATCTTGAATTTTTGGGTTATCATTCAACACAAGATATCCTTGTGAGTGTTCTTGTGGTAAGAACACACTTGGGTGATCTAGGTGTTAGGTGTAAGAAGATTGTGGTAATCTTCTTGTTGAGGTGTTGAAGAATTTGGTATTCTTCAAGGTTGAAGATTGTGGTAATCTTCACAAGGTGTCGTTGGAGATTGTGGTAATCTTCAAGAAGAGATTATGGTAATCTCAAAGGTGGTGTTGAAGAAGAGTGTGGTGCTCTTCAAGGTGTTGTTGTAAGTTGGTGTTGTATTAATTTTGGTAATTAATAAAATTCTTTTTCTTTTTGAAATCCATCCCGGATATACTGGGGTGGTAGAGGATTAGGCCCTAGGTGGGTTGAACCTCTATAAATCGACGTGTGTTGTTTACATTCCGCACCTTTATTATTTTCTTTGAGCATTCGGTTCGAAAAAGAGGGCGAAATCGAAAAGATGGAGATAATCTATTCACCCCCCCTCTATATTATCGTAGCCGCTTGGACTTACAAGTGGTATCAAAGCCAAACTCTTTAGCAAGCTCGTTTCACATCGCGAGTGAAGAGGAACGATCATCGGCTACGAACGAAGCTCATCTTACCGGCACCTCCACCACCAAGCCACCACTATTTGATTCCAAAACTTACACATTTTGGAAAGAAAGAATGGAATGCTATTTACAAGGTTGCGGGTTCGATATTTGGAACATCGTCATCAATGGAGAATCCATTCCGATGAAAAACACACCACACACCTCCAAAGGCCTCAAAGAGCTAAATGATGAAGAGAAGAAAATCATCTCCCTAAACGGTAAAGCTCTCAATATTTTGTATTGTTCACTTACTAATTTGGAATATGAACATGTTGTAGGAATTCGATCGGCACATGAAGTATAGCGAAAATTAGAAGCCATCTATGGAGTATTTGCAAATGAAAGGAGTCAAACAAAAGCATCTACTTCTCAAAGGGATACAATGTCAAATCTAAGGAACAAGCCTCTTACAACTTCTAACTATGAAGAAGTTGAACATTGTCTTATGGGCATCGAAGAAGATAACGAGGTATGTCTTAAACCCTCTACTTCCTATGATATTGTTATTCAAAATGATTATAGTGATTTACAAAATGATTTTGATGATCTTCAAAATGAATTTCAAAGCTTGCTTGTTAAATACAAAAATTTGAAAAAGGAATTCAATGTTTTGAAAAATGATAAGGATAGTTTATTTACCTCCTATGAATCACTATCATGTGCTCACTCCACCACACTTGACAAGGTTAGAAACCTTGAAAAAGAAAATAGTACTCTTGTTGAGGAGATTAATTGTATGAAAAAGGATTTATCAAAATCCAACTCGAGTACCTTTAAAATGACCAAGATTATTGATATTCATGATTGTGATAAAGGACTTGATCATAAGCCTAGTATTGTAAATTATGTGAAAAGAAATCAAGTCCCTATGCATGTTGGTCATTATGCTCCAAAAATTATTACTTGCTTTTATTGCGGTAAAAAGGGTCATACGGTAAATACTTGTCGGGCTAGAAATAGCTCTAATTATTGTTGGAGACCTAAAAGTCTCAAAGCTAATCCTAAAGGACCCAAGCACTTGAGGGTACCACAAAATAATGTTGTATTAGGTACCCGGCGAAATAATGATCGGAGAAAAGTTATACCGCCAAGAAGACATCAAATGACCGCGTTATTTGATCAAAGAAGGAGAAAACATTTTCAACAAAGCCAATTTCCAAGAAGAGGATATAATCAAAAATGGGATGAACACAATCCTTGGAAATGGCAAAGACATCATCAACAAGATAATTTTCAAAGAAGAAAAGATCATCAACAATGGGAAGGTAACAAACCTTGGAAATGGAGTAATCAAAGAAGCCATCATCAAAAAATTGACTTCTCAAGGGGAAGATATCATCAACAATGGGAAAGACACAACCCATGGAAATGGCGTAATTGGTAACCCGTATCTCCCTAGTTAAATATGCATTTTATTTTGTTATTATGAATGCTTCTATTTGTGCCTTAATTGCAAAATGAGTTTTTAAGTATTTATTTTTTAATTAAGGTCTTCAATATATATTTGTGCTTTTATAATATTTTTGAAAAAGAAGACCTTATATGATGTTTTTAAAACTCTTGTGCATTTTTGTAGACTAAAGTGGGTTATCATCTCTTATGGATTTTTATGGTATGAGCTTACTTGTGATATCTCTTAGCCTACACTTTTATCATTATGATTTGTACTAGATTGGTTTTAAGAATTGTGTAGGATTTACAAATTTTCACAAATAGCCATTTACGTCATTATTTGTCAAGAAAGGCTTTAATTATCGAGGTACGTTTACTTGTGTTATTCTTACTCTTATAGACTCGATATATGTATTGTCATGTGCCTATGTGCTTGTTTTTCATAGTTTTTCATACAAATGTCATTAAGAGGATTTTTAGATTCTTTGAAAGGCACTATTCGATATTTGATTGCATATATTTGCTTTGTCAACTCTTGTTCAAATACTTCTTTTGAATGAGGTCTCAACCATGCTATCGGATTTTCAAATTTCAAAAGAGACCTTTTGTAGCTTTCTTAAGCTTATTTGAACTTGCATGATTTATTAGACTCTTGATGATCTTCTAAATGCATAGTATGTGTTTCTTGCTTCATGGTCTATATATATAGTGCCTATTTCTACTATGCTCTTTTGCAAGATATTTTGTGATTGATGATTGAGGCATGTTTTTACACTTGGGCTATTTTTTCTTATATAAGCGATGCCGTTAATGAGTTTGTTAAGTTGTGTAGAAATGAAGTACTCCAAATATTAGCTACCTCAAAATATTTGGATGTAAATGTTCTATTATGAACACCTTAGATCAATTGGATGTCCTATAATGATAGTGATGAAGAAGACAAAAAGGGTATTCCAGAACAAACTCGATGACCAAGGCAACATTGGTCGAACTAAGGCGAGGTTAGTAGCTCTAAGGTATTTTCAAGAAGAAGGTAATTGATTTTGATGTAACATTTGCACTCATAGCACATTTTGTAGCTATTTGCATTTTACTTGCCCATTCTTATTTTAAGAAAATTTCAAGCTTTGCCAAATGGATGTTAAATCCAAATTTCTAAATGGTTTTATTCTAGATGAAGTCTATATAAAACAACCTCCGGGGTTTAAAATTTTTCTAGGACAAATGATTGTTTTTAAGGCCTTGTATGGTTTAAAACAAGTACCCCGTGTATGGTATGATAGACTTAGCTATTTTTGCTAAATGATTTTACAAGAGGTAAAGTTGATACTACTCTCTTTGTTT
Organism: Rehmannia glutinosa; assembly: GCA_016081115.2. Lineage (NCBI taxonomy): Eukaryota > Viridiplantae > Streptophyta > Magnoliopsida > Lamiales > Orobanchaceae > Rehmannia > Rehmannia glutinosa. Next base: position 11,159,759 of record CM071935.1, on the reverse strand, counting down.
GTGAAAAAGGGCAAGATTGTTTAAACTTGTGCATATTTATGAGAATATTTTTGGTGCTACTAATGAATATTTGTGTAAGATATTTTTCTAAGTTGATACTAGGTGAACTCGAGATGAGCATGATGGGGGAGCTCAATTTATTGCTTGGACTTCAAATTATTCAATGCCAAGAAGATGGTTATATTTCAAAAGAACTCTTGAAGGAGTTAGGCATTGAAGAAAGAAGAACTATCTCAACCTCTATGGCTAAAGATTGACAAAGGTTGAGAAAGGCATGTCGGTCGACAAACAAATTCGAGGTATGTTTTCTTGTATTATTCATATAGACTCGACATTCCATATGCCTTATGTCTATATGCTCGACTTCAAAAACTATCCCAACGAATCTCATTAAAGTGCCATTAAAAGAAATTTTCAAATATTTGAAAGGCACTTCTTCTTATGACTTGATGTATCCAAAGCTTTAAAATGTTCTTATTTTTTCGGGATAACAAGTTCGGTATCTATTATACGGTTATTCGTATTCAAAATTTGGTTCGTCATAATCAAACTAAACATATTGAGATTCGATATATTTTATTAAGGGATTGCGATTTTTAACAAAAACTTGAGATGTGTTTAATTCCGTCTCAAAGATAACTCGCGGATTTTTGATCGTTAACCGCTGAGTATTTTAACTCATTTCGAGCTTGATTATGACATAATGTATATTGAATGAGGTCTATGTATGCATTTTGCACGTTTTAAAACTTAGGGGCGAAAAATCAGATTTTTGGATCAAACTTTGGATTTTTCAAATAGAACCAAAACAGTGGGTTGCCAGGGCAGGGGCCGACCGGTCGCCCACCAGCTCGATCGGTCGCCCATGCCCTGGACCGGTCGCCCTATGCTGTTTTTTTTTTTTTGCTTAAAATGAGTTATGTTTCCAGACTTCGGCATTTTGGCCTTTTAACTCTATTTTCGTCCCCTTTGTCATTTTCACACACATTTCACTTCAAATGTATTTTGATGCATGAATTAAATATTTTGGGGATTATCTAGCTCGGTGATCATCATTGTTGCTCGTCTTTACCGATCGAATGGTAAGAATTTCACTCTCTTTAGCTCAATTAGGTTGAACCCTTGAGTTTGTGGCTTATATGTATTTTTTCTTGATGCAATTCATATATATTTGTGATGAGCTTATTGATTGTTGATGAATGATATTTGTTAAATTGCAATTGGTGATGAAAAACATGGCTTGATTTCATTTACAATGGCTATATATATCTTTTTCAATCTTTGACGCCCGCCAAGTGTTCGATAAAACGTTTCAATGAAACACTCATCACCTACATGATTCTCTCAATTTCAAAAGTCTTATATATTTATAGAGATCATGTTGTGCTTATCAAATGAGTTTTCATAAGCTTCTACAAGTCGTATGATTCGACTTTTCCCTCCTATTTGGTTTATAAGCTTCATTGTTCAAATAGCTCGATACATCGGTGTAGTTGTGCACTTTGATATGAATATATGATGTATTTATCATTCTAACATTCTTTTTGATGATTCCAAAGGGGGAGAAATAGGTTATAATCCCGTTAGCTCAAAGAAGCTAAGATAAGCTCAATGAATAGAAGTTATAAGTTGTGACTATTGAAACCCATAAGTTGTGGATCATATTTTGTCCACTCTTGGTGTATTATGGTTGTATATGTTTCTTAGTCCATTGGTTGTAGTATGGACTTATATATGGTTCTAATGATGTCTCTTTGACAGGGGGAGCTTTTAAGTTGTTGATACTTAAGCTCAATATCGAAAAGCTAAGATTTTAGCTTATGTTGAAGTTTCTTCTATATTACTCTTGTTGTGCATGTTGATAGGGGGAGCATTTGCTATATGTGTTTGAATATCTCTACTCCCATCCTTGTGTTTATATTGCGCGGAATGTTGTCGCTCTCAACGAATATTTATTTTTGACCGGAAAACTTGTTTTATTTTCAAAATAGCCTCTCAAAATTGTTTTGTTTTCAAAATCGGCCTTGTTGAATTGTTTTGGTTTGTAATCATCAAAAAGGGGAGATTGTTTGATAAATGGTTTTATCATGATTTTGATGATGTTGTTTTTACACCAAAACAATGTTTTTAAAGGTTGTCCAAATACTCCTAAATGATTTAAAATGGTTTTAATATTTCCTGTAGTATTTCTTCAAGTTTATTTTCGACTAAATTGGACAACGCTTTTAATGATTTTATGTCAATGTGTTTTTACATCAAAACAATGTCCCTGAATGTTGTCCTAATACTCCCGATCGGTTTAAAATGTTTTTACAATTTTTCGGAGTATTTCTTGGAGTTTATTTTCGATAAAAAATTGGACAACACATTTGTTTCAAGCTCGACCGGTCGCCCTATAGGGCAACCCGTACCTGAGTTGAGTATTGAAACAGAAAACGGGATGGTTTGGAAAATAGGGAGGGTGACCGATCAGCCCCGGGGGCGACCCGTGGGGCGACCGACCGGTACTGAACGTACCCACAAGAAAGACTCATCTTGTTTATCAAAATTGTTCCCTCCAACCGGTCACACATCGGGCGACCGGTCGCACCCCCCTGCGATCGGTCCCCCTGTGTAAAAATTGCAGAGTTTTCATTTCAACTTATCTCTGCGCGACCGGTCGAACCCCTCTTTTGACAGCAAACTATCCGTTGAGTTTGCAGACAACTTTTCCTTAATTTGAGGGGTTGATTTCTAACAGCTTTTTTCTTCAATTGTCTTGGTATTTTTTACAGAATTCTTGTCCCCAAGAGGATCCTATCTTGTACAAGACATATTCTATAAATAGAGGAAGAATTGAAGCAACACAACAAGAGAGAAAACTACAACACAACAAGATACACTCAAGAATACACTTGTTCTTACATTGTCTTATTTCTTGTTGTAATTTGCCTAGCTATTAACTTTCACATTTTTGAGGTCTAGGCTATTCTTGATTACACTTGCACTCAATTGTATAATTCATTATCGAATTGTAATCTTGAATTTTTGGGTTATCATTCAACACAAGATATCCTTATGAGTGTTCTTGTGGTAAGAACACACTTGGGTAATCTAGGTGTTAGGTATAAGAAGATTGTGGTAATCTTCTTGTCGAGGTGTTGAAGAATTTGGTATTCTTCAAGGTTGAAGATTGTGGTAATCTTCACAAGGTGCCGTTGGAGATTGTGGTAATCTTCAAGAAGAGATTATGGTAATCTCAAAGGTGGTGTTGAAGAAGAGTGTGGTGCTCTTCAAGGTGTTGTTGTAAGTTGGTGTTGTATTAATTTTGGTAATTAATAAAATTCTTTTTCTTCTTGAAATCCATCCCGGATATACTGGGGTGGTAGAGGATTAGGCCCTAGGTGGGTTGAACCTATATAATCGACGTGTGTTGTTTACATTTCTCACCTTTATTATTGTCTTTGAGCATTCGGTTCGAAAAAGAGGGCGAAATCGAAAAGATGGAGATAATCTATCCACCCCCCTCTAGATTATCGTAGCCGCTTGGACTTACAGGAAGCTCCTCCGACACTCAAGTCAGTCCAAGTTGGAGAGAATATCCAAAACAATGGTGCCCTAGTATTGACAATACTTACAAATAGGACGAAGAGACATTTTATGCCTAGGTTGATAGGTCACGCGTGCATTATATAATAAAGTGGGTCGACGGGGCTATAATAGGTCTCGTGGACCATAAATAGTGGACTGAGCCACATGGGATGTTCAATAATTGTTTGATATCTAATGACATTGAGTTCTACCAAGCTAACATATGTGCTTTCAGGAAACTCCTCAAGATACCTCTCCGATTCTTCATTGGCAGTCAAAAAATTATTGATATATGAAATGAAAGTTTATATAAGTTTATAGTGTCAATGTCTTAGTTCATTGATTAGAAGATTACTCTAATTTAAGTGCAATTTACTAATTATTTAACTAATTTAAATATTAATTTTTTTAATAAGATGACGAGTCTAGTTATAATCATTAATAAGTCGAACATCAAATTAAAATATTTTATATAAGCCGCATATGATTTTTAATTTAGCTTATTGATTATATTTAAATAAATTAATGTGATAGCAATCTTAATATAGTGTAACTCTTAGTGAATTAAATTCCTACTGAATTATTCATTTGATATATGTATATATATATATATGGTTAGGATCAAATATGTCAGGGGGCTTACCGTGTGACAGTGTGGATTAATCCAATCCATCCACACCTTTTATTCAATGGTCCGGATTGCTATTAAAAATAACTGATTTATCAATTAAATAGTAGGTGGAAAGAGCATAATAGTTAGGGGTGGCAAATCGTGTTATCATGTCGTGTTTCATATCGACACGATAACGACATGACACGATAAGGACACACACGAATACGACATGATAAGGATCTTCTCCGACACGAACACGAACACGAAAGTTTTGTGTCGACACGACACGACACGATAGTGACACGATAAGTCAAAAATAAAAAGAAAATGATTTATATGTTAATACACGATAACAAATTACATGATATTACACGGTATTACACGAAAAATACACGATACAAGCATACAAAATATCAGGTTATCGTGTCACTAACAGGTAAACGTGTTATTATCGTGTTCGTGTCGTGTCATTATCGTGTTACTAACAGGTAAACGTGTCATTATCATGTCCGTATCGTGCCATTATCGTGTCACTATCGTGTTCCTGTCCTTATCGTGTAAACACATAAAAAAACTAATACGACATGAAAGTTTCGTGTCCTTATCGTGTTGACACGATAAGGACACAAACACGATAAGACTAAACACTAACCCGCTATTTTCGTATCGTTTTCGTGTCGTGCTATCGTGTCATGTCAAAAATTGCCACCCCTAATAATAGTAACTAGAAAATGCCACAAATCACGCCCCTACAATCAAGCGATTGATTAATATCACATTTCCATAACTGAAATGTGTGTCATTTTAATAGTTGAAATATACATCATTTAATAACTGACTGTACAATATTTTATATCTAACAGTGCATCATTGTATAACTAATTGTAGACCATTCAATCCCAGCGATTTTTATGGGATTTGATTTTACGATTGTTCTCGCTTTTTATTCAATTGTGGTTTACTCAAAATGATGTACAATTACTTATACAATGATGCATTGTTAGATATAAAGTAGTGCACAATTAGTTATTAAATGATGCATAGTTCAACTATTAAAATGGTGCATAATTAACTTATGGAAATGTGATATTTATCACATCCATGATTGTAGGGCATCATTATGGGAAGGTGGTTACACCATTTTTTTCTTTATAGATTTTTTAGATGATGTATAATTAGTTATAAAATGATGCACTATTAGATATAAAATGGTGCACAGTTAAGTTAATAAATGGGAAGATGGTTACACCATTTTGTCTTTATAGTTCTTTTAGATGTCGTACAAATAGTTATACAATGATGCCCTGTTAGTTATAAAATGGTGTACAATCAGTTAATTAAATGGTGTACAGTTCAACTATTAAAATGGTGCGAAATTTCAGTTATGGAAACGTGATATTATCAATCCCTTGATTGTAGGGGCGTGATTTATGGCATTTTGCTAGTTACTATTATTTCCTTTACATCTATTAATTAATTGATAAATCAGTTATTTTTAATAGCAATCTGGACCATTGAATAAAAGGTGTGGATGGATGGGATAAATCCACACTGCCACAAGGTAAGAGGCTGCCACACGAGATCCCATCCTTATATATATATATATATTGAAAAGTATGCTAATTTTTAATTTGATAATTATTAGTATTTTGTTTTGTATAGTATTTAATTTCAAAGAATATGCAATTAATTCACTATCAAAACATAAATAAGTTATTAATATTATATATATATATAAATAATTCTTAAAATCGGTTATAGTTTCGGATTTTCAGTTCGGTGCAATTCAGTACGGGTATTTGAAAATTATTCAGAACTATACCAATAAAATTTTTGGGACGGTTAGTTGGATTCGGAATAAGACAAAACGTCAATGAATATTTTCGGTTCGGTTATTTTTCTGCTAGAATATCGGTTTGATTTTGGTAGTTCCCAAGTCCCTTTGCATCCTAATTTGAACATCAATTTTTTTTAAATTGAAAAGTTCTAAACAAGAACCTTTTTTTCATTCATGATGACACCAATATTTCTATTCCTTGAAAAAATTGTAAACCGAGATATTTTTTTTTTGGAAATCTTTTAATAAAAGAAATCTTGATAATTATGATGAATGAACCAAACTTATATTACTGAGAAATCACTATTTTATAAAGCAAAAAAATGTACTATTTAAATTGAAAAAGAAAAGTAAATTTTGTTAAAATAAGATAGAATATAATTTTAGATTATTTTAAAATTAAATAGATGTTGAAGTGGAGACTCTGAAAATTTTCATAAATAATTGTATGTTTTGTTAAAAAAAATTCTCCAACAGAGCGAAAATGGAATTCCTTCCATATCCAATCGCACCCTTTCTTCTTCTATTCCCCTCGGAAAAAAAAAGCTTTTCTTCTATTGAGTGAAATGGAAACCCATTTCAAAGTTCAATCAGTGCTCCAAAGCTTTTATTTTTCTTTATCTCTATTTTTCTAAAACTGTATGCTCTGGTGTTGTATATCCGGAATATATATGATTTTACATTTCTTTTTTTGGTATTCAGTGAACACATTTGTTTTTAAAAATATAAATATATTTTGCAGTGTTTTTTTTCTTTTTAAAACTATTTTTTTTCTCGATTTTACTCTTTTTATCCCTGTTTTTCACGAAGCCTAGTTTTCTTTTTATATTACTATTTTCAGTATTTTATTAAAAGTAGAATGTCGACATTTCTGATTAATAAGCATATAAAATATTTTAATGAGCTCGTGGAAAAGATAATGCGGATAAATGACCATATGGTGAAATATACCGTATTATTTCTGAATGTTTTTGGCATTTACTGCATATTGTATGCTTTATGGGAGGTTTCATATCTTTCTTTTCCACTGATTGGTTTGATGAGACATTCTCTCCTATAAACAAAAAGCAGGGCTAGTTGTAGTTTCCTATAATTTCCATTCTCTTAGCTGTTTTTTAGTTTTTTTCTTAAGGATGAGTCTGTTGGAGAGGGTTATCTCAATTTTAGAAAAAATGGGTTGTTTAGCAATTGGAAATTAGAAGAGGGATTATTTTTCTTTGTAGGAGGGAGAGCTTATTTATACTAAGAAATGTAAGAGAGTTTTTGGTGGAGAAATATTTGCTTGTATTGATTCTTCTCAAATTTGGCTTGTTACAAAATTATCAAAACACCCCTATTTATACTAGGACAACTTCCTAACCAATAACTGGGATTAATTTGATCTAATGGCTATAATTCATCCACTAGAATCAACCTTCAAATTATCTACCTCACTAGAACATTCTACAAGTTTTTCTCCAAATAATATCTAAGATGTTTTCTTAAGACATTTCTAGATATATAAATTCTAGAACTTGGGCCATTTGGGCTTGGATTTTATTTTATCTTTTAACTCAAAATATATTTTCAAGCCCAATATTAAATGGACCAAAATCAAGTTTATAATCCAACAGAGTCTGCCATATGGGCTTGTGTTTTTATAGTAAGAGCCAGATTTTGTACACTCATGATTTTTGAGCTAAGTGATGTATGTGGAAGCACTGATGCTTTCATAGCTATTGGCCGAGGAATTTCGGTTAACATTAAATCAAGAGCACTGGTTCCTTAAATGATTGGTTGTGAGTATTTTTGGAGCATTTAAATATTTTCTAATTATTTTGTCGAATATGGTTGATTAGGAAGGGAATGAAGTGGTCGAACAAATAGAAGATATTGAAAGGAAAGAGGCTGATGTGAGTGGGACAAGTAGGACCTGGTCAGACTGCATAGGTAATTATAATTTTATTTTTCCTCAATTTATTTCTTTTTATTTTTTTAATTAATTTATGAATTTTGCTTCATTGTATTGTAGGTGACGATTTAGAGAAAATCGATTTTGGTAGCAATTGGATGGAACAAAATCGAAAATTATAATCTGACGAACCTAAAAATTGAGGAAGAGTGAATGGATATGAAATTCACGGAATTTTTCATTGGCAATTATTATTAAAATATTACTTGTACGTTATTGTTATAATACAAATAATAATTATAATAATTCAATTATTTGTAAATTAAATATATAATATAATTAGTATTTTTATAAATCATAGTCAAGTTCTTTCAAAATCTATAAGTCAAAACTATGATTAGTATTTTTTTAATGCAGATAAATGACCATATTCCGAAAATGTACCGTATTGTTTCTGAATATTTTTGTTATTTATTGCATATGGCATGCTTTGTGGGAGGTTTCATATCTTTTTTTTCACTGATTAGTTTGTTGAGACATTATCTTCTATAAATAAAAAGCATGACAAAGTTGACTCACTGTGTGTCAATTCTTTTTGTGTGATACTAGTTGTAGTTTCATACGCTTGTTTTTGGGCTATTGCTTTTATGCTAAGCTATATTTACAAGATTATAAAAATAAAGTGGTGGAAAACATGTTTCAATAAGTTTGCTAAATTATTTGGGGTAGTTATTTTTCCTATAATATTTGCCCTCTAGCTGCTTATTTTAAGGATAAGTCTGCCATATGGACTTCTGTTTTTATCGTAGGAGCCATATTTTGTGCACTTATTATTTTTGGTCTTAATGATGATTGTGGAAGCACTGATGCTTTCATAGCTATTGCCCTAGGAATTTTGGTAACATTAAATCAGAGCACTGGTTCCTTAAATTCTTGGTTGTGAACATTTTTGGAGTATTTAAACATATTCTAATTGTTTGCTAAATGTGGTGGATCAGACAGGTGCTAAAGTGGTTGAACAAATAAAAGATGATGAAAGAAAAGAGGGTGATGGGAGTGGGACAAACACTACAACATAAATGACATTAGGTAACACAAATTTTGTAGCACTTTTTACATAAGGTACATATGTAACACATGTTTGTAACACTTTTTACATTACAATATTTATGTAACACTTTTGTAGCACTTTATCAATATGTAACACTTATATGTAACACTTTTATATAAGTAACACTTTTTAAGTATAACTTTTTTTTGTTATTTCTTTTGTAACGCAAATAGGTAACACTTTTATTAATATGTAACGCTTTTATGTAACACTTTAATATAAGTAACACTTTTTAAGTATCACTTTATTTAACTTCAAAAAAAAGTATCACTTTATTTTTGTTATTTCTTTTGTAACACAAATAGGTATCACTTTATTTAAGAACCACTCTTGGCAACATTATATTTTATTGATTGTAACACTTTTTAAACTATATTTTAGTAACACAAAATTATATAACTATCATTAAATCTTGTCAAAGATTTATTTAATTAATTGATCTTACCAAACCTAAAAATTGTAGACATCATGTACTCTGTTTTTTTAACTGAATTTTTGTTTTCTTTTTACAAAGTATTTTAGTTTTGCTTTTATTTTTTTATTTTTTACGAAGGCAATTAATTCCGTCTTAATACCGACGGAAAATGCGCATGTATAAATTTTATTATTATTATTATTTATTTTTTAATTTTTAGTAATGGAGACCAATTTCATCGTTAAACTTTTTTTATTTTTTTTTTATTTTTAAAAAAAATTACCAATGAAAATTGATGTTGTCAGTAATTATTTAGGAATTTTTTCCGTCGGTAAATTATTTTTTTCGTTATTTTCTTTATTATTTAATTTTTTTTATTGTTAGAACATTTTTATCTGTCGGTAAATTAATTTTATATTTTTATATATTTTTTATTTTTACCGAATATTTATCAGTCGGTAAATTTATTTTATATATTTTTGATATTTTTAATTTATTGTGTCCTTTAATATATAATATAATATGATTTTCAAACTATATACTATACAATATAAAATTTGATATATACAGTGTATAATATAATTTAATACATATATTATAAAATATAATCTTTATTATATAAAATATATTATATATACATATAATATATATATATATATGTGTGTGTGTGTGTGTATTTGTGTATATATATAAAACAAATCAAAAGTTGTAATAAGAATCAACTTAGCTTAGTGGCAAATTGTCACTTCCATACATAATAGGTTGTGGGTTCGAATCTACATGGTGGCAAAAAATAGTATTTTCGAAATGCTACAAAATTGTTACATAAGATTCATATGTAACACTTTAGAAGTATTTTTTTAAAAGTGTTACGAATATAAAAAGTGTTACAAAAAAGTGTTACATAAGATTCATATGTAACATTTAGAAATATTGTTTCAAAGTGTTACTAATAGAAAACTTAATGTAACACTTAGAAAAAATATTACTAAAAGCTAATAAAAGTGATACCTTATACTATAGGTAGCACGGGCAAGTGCATCGCCATAAAAGTGCTACCTATTGTCTATAGTAATATTTTATGGCCATTAAGTAATATTTTTTGAGTGTTACCTAATGTCATTTATGTTGTAGTGAAATGTGACCGTAACAGGTCAGACTGCATAGGTAATTATAACTTTATTTTTCTTCAATTTATTTATTTTTAATGTTTTTTTAATATATTTATAATTTTTGTTTCATTGTATTGTAGGTGACGATTTAGAGGAAATTGATTTTGGTAGCGATTGGATGAGAACGAAAATAAAAAAATTATAATCTAGCAAACCAAAAAGTTGAGAAAAAGTGAATGTGTCACGCCCCAAACGTGACGCGACAACGATCAATCACTTAAACAGAAATAAATCAACAGTCTAAACCAAAGATACCAAACTCCAAGTGAAATAGAGTCTAATGCAGCGGAATTAAAATAAACACGAGTACAAATTACAATCTTAAAGTCTGGCGGTATCCGAATACAACCCAAAAGATTATCTGAATTAACTTACAGTCCAAACGAAATTAAAATGAAGGAGTCCAACAACAAATAAAAGTAAAAGGAAATGTCGCTCCACATCACGGATAGGGATTCAATCATGGTAGGTTCGATGTCTTCAAATAACTCTTCATCTAAAGGTTAGAAAACAGGAGGGAATGAGACAAAATCTCACTTTGGATGGGGTGATCGTGTGCAAGTGTGGCGATATAAATAGTTAATGCGAGAAATTTAGTTGTATGAAAACGCGTGAGAGATGATGCATGATTTCACACACATCCACAAGCGTCGTGATAAATATATTAAGTAACATACTTATATAGTTTAAGAAAATAGTTTGTGGTCACGCAGCACTATGGTTCAAGCGGAGGGAGGATTGCGTGCGGTTTGTAACGCCAATCCTATGCAAGACAAGTAGCGGTTGCGTACGGATTTGTAGCGCCAACCAAACGGGTCCGATTAACTCCAGAACACAACGTGAGAACAAAAAGTGTTAGAATTGTTATTGTGTAAGTACGGTTGTCTTGGTTTACCCAAACAGCTGAATAGTTTAAGACATCTTGTCACTAAGCATCCAAGAAATCCGATAGTATTTTACTATCGAAGGTTCGAGCCACAATCTACCTATCATAGTATAATAATTGCTCGCCATCGGGACTTTCGAATGAGTCCGCATATATGCATGCATCGTGTGGATCGGGCAAATGATTCCTTCATTCTTCCTTGTAACTCCCGAACAAGATGGTCCAAGACCCGTCACCTTATCGCTCCGTAGGCAAAGACAAAATCCACAAAGGAGCTAGCAAGGCTCGGTTTGTCATAATCATGATTATACCTCAAGTACTACGACCCGCTTCCCTTGGACAAACTCCGTCCCTCGGTTCTTGCGGGATTAGGGCGATGGGGCCGGAGAGTGGAATAGCGGCCAGAGCCGGTTCCATCCCCGACGTATCCATTCCGATCGTGAGCTCGACACACCAAGTTGACTCAGCGGGAAGGTAAACACAAGTTTATGTAGTCAACCAGCAATGAGTATTATTGATTAGGAAGCGAGTTCATGAAAAGTTTTGAAAAATTTGCGTAAGGGAATTATGGCGTTGGTGGAGTTATTTGGATGAAGATGATTATCGGGAGGATAAGTAGTCTTCGATATCTTAAGGATTAGGAGGAACATAAGTCCCGTTATAGATTCGAAATCGCGAGACGAGGAAGTCGCCCCGCGATCGAGTATTAGTCGGTCAAGACGATCCGATAAGTCAAGGGATTTTTAAGAAAATAAAATATTTTAATTAAATATTAAAGTCAGAGGGTCCAGGTCTGTTTTTTTAAAAGAAAATAATTTGAGTTAGGTCCTTATAAAAATAAAGTTTATAATTAGCCCCGTTTTGTCAAAACCAATACTTTTGGGGTTAAAAGTTAAATAAATAAATGTCCCGACCTTGAAATATTATGAGGTCAGTTCCTAAATTCTCTAAATTGTTCAGAGATTCAGGTTTTTAAAGTTTTGAGGTCGAGTTTTTATAAAATTCTCACATTGGCCCCAAATTTGTTAAAATTGTCATTTCGGGCCCTAAGTTTAAAATAATCGGAACTCAGAAACCGGAAGGGCTTCTAATGTGATTCCAGTTGAAAAATGTCACTAAGGTTAGTGGGATATTGGGACAAAAACAGTTTTAAAACGTCATAAGTATAGGTCCCTTAACTGTTGAAAATCTCATTTTTGTCCCATTTTGAAATAATTGCCTTTAAGGCTTTTAGGGGTCCAATTGTTATGAAATTTGAACCTTGGGTCCAAAATATAATTATGTTATAGGTAAATTAGTATTTCCAGGTACATGGGCTGTATAAGTCCTGGAAATTTCATTTGGGTCCTCAAGTTTAATCTTTTACAATTTAGTCCCTCAAGTTTTATAAAATTACTTTCCAAGCTCTAAACACTTGGATTTTTGGAATACACTTAAAATATGTTATTTCCAGTCCCTTAAGAGTTAAAATTTCAAATTTTAAAATTAGGGTCTGGTACAGTTTCGAAATTTGCAAAATAGCCCTTAAACTTCTCAAATTTTACAATCTAGTCCTTGGGCTTTTAAGGGTTGATTTTATTTATCTAAAAACTCTTAAAACTTTATTAAAATGTCAAAACCTCATTTTTGAACCTGAGTACAGTCCCAAAAATCGAAATTTACAGAGAGGTCCCTTAAGTTTTATTTTCTTGCACTAAGTCCACCAACTTTCCATTTTTTGCATTTTAAGTCCAAAAATCGAATTTTAATCAATTATGCTCGACTTTTCCAGGTTATATGTCATACAAAACATATATTTCAAGAGTCATAAATATACATATCCATCTCATACAAGAATTTATCAAATATGACAATAAAGTGTACATGTATGTCCTAATTTTCGGTAAATCGCATTTTGAGCAACACTTGAGAAATTTTTCAACTTGATACAAGAAAATAGCATGAATTACATAATATATATCTCAAATGCTAAATAACAAAATACTACATGCATTTTTATGAATTAAAACACCTATGAGTTGAAAGGATTTTTTTTCCACCCACCTTGTTTGTTCGGTTGATTGGTGTAAAGTGGTGTCACTAGACCTTGGGGATTTTAATCCTCACTTAAGGCAGCCCCTAAGTCCAATAATACAAGGATTTTTGAGTTAGAAAATGAATATTTGAACCAAGGAGGGAAAAAGAGGAGGAATGGGCCAAAGGTACCACACTTACCTTGTGTAGTTGAAAGTTGTAGTCAAAAATTGGTAGTCTCTTAAGAACTTGATCACCACTTAAACAAAGCTCCAAGGTCAGCCCCTAATCAACTCAAAATGATAATTTTGGTGTTAAAATTCAAAATTAATAGGGAAGAAGAAGAAGGTACCAAAAATCCCATTTCTTACTTTATAGTCCAAATCCTTCAAATTTGTCTTCAAGTCTAGAAGTCCTCTTCAAGGTGATGGTAAGGCTCTTAGTATCTTCCAAGTCTTCTATGTAAACCTCAAAAATAAAAATCCAAACTTACATTAATAAGTGAGAGGAGATAGCTAGATGATATGAAGACAAGAAGATGAACAACATTCTTACCTTGTTGAAGGGGGGATGTTCGAATTTTTGTAGGAAATGGAAGGAGAATTCTTGTATTTTTTTCTAAGTGTTGAAGTGAATAGAAGAAGAAAGGTATATAGAGAAGGAGGAGAAGTTTAGAGAGATGGAGGAGGAAGTTGGCAAATTAGAGTTGGATGTTGGTGAAATGAACAAGAAATTTTTGTTCACCAAGGCCATATTGGCCGTCCATTTGAGAAGGGTGGGGGGGACAAATTTTTGTTTTGTTCTAAGTCTTGTAAATTGTAGTAAGCATGAGGGACAAAGACTTTGGTCAAGGTGTAGTCTTGCATGGGAGGATGGAATTGCAAGGATAGAGAGGAATGTTGACATGGGGTGTTGGGAAGCCTCCAACATGTTGGGTAAGTTTATAATAAAGAATTGGTGTATAAGATATTGTGTATAAGATTTGAATTAATGGTGTAAAAATACACAAGATGAATACACAAGGTGTACATGTACAAGAGTTGGGAGATATTTCTACACCAAAATTCCCATTATGGCCGTCCACTCAAGGGGTATTTGTGGTATTTCCATTTTTTTTTGTCCCAAATTGGTGATAATAGATGAATAATATCAATCTCCAAAATAATTAGTGATCTCCTTGATCCCTTATAAGTCTCATGATCATTTAATCTAAATCGAATTCTTAATTCTATAAGGCATAAATCTCTAAATAACTAGTCTCTTAAAATTCTAAGGTGACTAAAAAAAATACACAAGTAATAATAATGATGATCAACCAAGTGATCATAAATGTGAAATAAAATTAATAAATGATTATGATCACAAGAAATAAATAAGAGAATATTAAAGATGAAATGTATTGATCATTAATATTTACCCGTCAAAGCGACGCGGTAGAATTGTCAAATAGTACAAAGACGATACGTGATATGAGTACATGTTCGAATAACAAATCGAGGGCTTCACAGAATGAATATGAAATTCACGGAATTTTTTATTGGCAATTATTATTCAATTATTATTTGTAGAGTAGTGTTATAATAAATATTTGTAAATTAAATATAAAATAAACTATTTTAATAAATCATAGTCAAGTTCTATCAAAATGTATAAGTTAAAAAGAAAAAATCTATAAGTCAAAATCTAAAATTAGTATTTTTTTTAATGCGGATAAATGACCATATCGCAAAAATGTATCGATATTGGTTCTGACTATTTTTGGTATTTATTGCATACGGTATGCTTTGTGGGAGGTTTCATATCTTTCTTTTCCACTGGTTGGTTTGATGAGACGTTCTCTCCTATTAAGAAAAAGCATGGTAAAGCTGGCTCACTGTGTGTCTATTATTTTGGTGTGATACTAGTGGTAGTTTCATAAGTTTGTTTTTGGGTTATCGTTTATATGTTAAGCTATATTTATAAGATTATCTATATCTATATCTATATCTATCTATACTACTATAAAAGTGTGAATAGGTAGAAAGGTTTCTTCAAACTTTTGATTGGAACAAAAGTATCCCTTTAACATAGTTAATTTTAGGGGTAATGAAGTAATTTGGTATTTATTTAATTAGTTTTGTTTAGTTACAACACAAGTGACCTTTTATATCCCAAATTTTTCTTATGTTTTCTTCAATTGTAACTTTTAATGTATCTTGAATTTTAAAATAATACCAGTTTCATATTAAACTACAATCCGAAAGCTTTCCAACGATATGTCATAAGCATATATAGAAGACTTTGTATAATAGAACTTTAATGGTTTGAAGTTGAGTATTATGCAAAGTTGTATACTTATAATTGTTTTTGTATTTTTAAATAATTAAAATATATTTATAATAATTTTAGAGAAAAATAAAATATGAAATTACAATTGAAATAAAAAGGAAAAAAAATAAACATTCTAATCATAGAGGTTTTGATTAAATAAAAAAGAGGGCAAAATACATGATCCATGACTTTCGTTTTTGGTTGCGATGCAAATACTCTTGAACTATCAAATCTATCTCTAAATTTTTAATGGATGTACCCTTTAATATTTTATATCTTAATTTAGACTCAAATATCTATATATATATATATAATAATTTTGAGGATGTTTTTTAAAAGACAATCCCATCATTATTATAATAAATTTAAAAAAATATATTTAAAATAATATGACAATCTCACGCTCAAATAAAAAAAAGTCAAGAAATAAACTAAACCTTGATGATGGAAATATATCTAAACTACTCATGAGATAAAATTATATTTTTTAATGTGGAAGTATAGCAAAGAGCATATAAAATAAGATAAATCTTTGTTTTATTTGAAATGTGTTCATGTGCATTCTTTTATTTTTTAGGGCCTGAAAAATAGGAGGGAAGTAAAAAAAATTGACAAAGGAAAAGATGAAGAAAGACTAAATAATTTTTTTTTGCAACGAAATAAATATTCTTTTAAAGCAAGTATATTAAAAAGTAATATAAAAATCTCATGCGCAAAAAACTAAAAATGAAAAGTAAGCTAAACTTGGATGATATCAATATTTTCTATCCTAACAAGATAAATTTTTAGTATTTAATGTGGAGGTATAAGAAAGAGTAATCTCTTTTTTCATTTTAGTTGTTTTCTTGTCCTTTTTGTTTTTCATTGCCTAAAATATTAATGGACGAAAACACAAAGAAATTAACAAAGAACAAGAAGAAGAAAGACGAAGCATTTTCTTTGCGACAAAACAAATGTCCTTTTAGACTCTAAATATGGATAACGGTATGACTTATACAAAATAATATTTATATCTCACATCATAAACTTTGGTTTTAAAGTTACTGTTCTTTATTAAGGTATATATGATTTCAATTTATATTATCAATAGAAAAATTAAAAGAATGATATAATTAGTAATTAAAAGAAAAATTAAGTGTGATAGAAATTAAAATTGACATATATTTCCTATTAACAAAATTTGAAGAAATTTGTTAGAAGTCATTCAATACATATTAATTTAAGTTTCTCAGTGACACTTGATTGCGAGTAAACCCTCATAAAAGATTATAAAAATTAAAAATAAGCATGATATTTATGATAGATTCACAAACCAAATAAATATATTTAAACAATTTTCTTTATCAATATCTAAATATCTATACTATACTTATACTTTGTTTTTCTATATATTTATCTATACTTATATTAAAAGCGTGAATTTTTGGATGATTTCTTGAAACCTTTTGATTAGACAAAAATATTTTATTCCATAGTCAATGTTAAATGTATTTCTTTATTCAAATTTTATTATAATTTCACTACTTCTATTCCATTAAAACCATTTAGTTACTACTTATATTGTGGATATTGCTCAAATCTTTAATACTTAACTTATTAAAAGATAATTTCGTGTTTAACCAAATAAAACATATAAAACGTAAAAATATTAAAAGTAAAGAGCCAAAATGATATACGTATCATTGCTAGAAATTTTTGAAGAAAAATTAAAAAAATATTCATAATATATATATATATATATATAGGGATTGGTTCAAATGAGACGAATCCCTTTAGGTTAGTCCATAAGAACACTTATGGACTCTTGATTTAAAATTTTGGATGGTGTAGATCATTTTAGTTCATTTAGGCATATAAGGGTATAATTGTACTTTTATATTTAATTAGTTATGTTAATTGGACGGTTATTAACTATTTTTAAGGAAACATAATCTTACCTTTTCAGTTACCCGGTTTTTAGGGAGGAAAAATCACCAACTTCAAGTATTATTTTTTCAAAATTGATACTTCTTTCGGCCATATTTGTGAACAATCGTTTTATTGTATACTTAGTTTAGTGGACTTGTATACTTAGTCATGTTTTATTGTATATTTAGTTCAGTGGATTTGTATACTTGGTTCAGTGGAATCGTATTCTTAGTTATATAAGTAGTTTAGAGAATTTGTATACTTAGTGCTGTGGATTTGTATACTTAGTTCAATGGAATTGTATACTTAGTTATATAAGTATTTCAGTGTAATTATATACTTAGTTAAATGTTTCTGTATACTTAGTATTATGTTATTGTATAGTTAGTTCAATGTAATTGTATACTTAAATGTTTCTGTATACTTAGTAAAGTTTTAATGTACAGGTAGTTTAGTGTAATTGTATACTTAGCTAATTATTTATGTATACTTAGTAATGTTTTAATGTATAGTTAGTTTAGTGTAATTGTATACTTTTCATTAATTGTTGCACGATTTTGTTGCCATATTTGAATAATTTGCAGGTTCGAATGGGAAGAGAGAGAAAGGAAAGGTGAATCGCTTGATTATGGGGACGTGATCAATACAAAATCACGTCCCTAATTTTTAGGAAGCGGTTACTATATTTAATTTCCTGGATTCCTATTTTATCTCTTATGTTGTATACTTACTTATGAAATGCTGTATATATTGTAATATATATTGACCATTTGATTTACTATTTGGATGGTGTAGATTTAGTCCTATGGACTAACCTAGGAGGGTGGTCTCACAGATCCCTCCCTATATATATATATATATATATATATATATATATATGGAATTTTTTATAAAATAAATTGATTTACTTAAAAAGCCCACTTTTAAAAAGTAATAAAGATTCAAGCATAAACACAATAATTATTACAAAATCCAAGTATAAAATATCTTAAACTTTTACACAATGAAGTATATAAAAAATATGTGACAAAAATTAGAAATAAACAGTTTCTAAATAAATGTATATGAAATTTTAATAAAATAAATAAATAAATGTAAGAAATTTTTAATATGAAACGGTTTGATACATGTGTCAAACTTTGGTATTTATTAAATTACATACTATTTAGGTATCAATATAATATTCATAGTACTATTTATGCATCAAATTAACAGTGTTAAACCATATATAACTAAACTGGAGCGAAATGACAACGTTTCATGCTAAGTACTGTGAATTATAGGGGACTAAGGAGGGGCAATAGGGTAGTTCAGGGATTTTTTGCAACTTGAAATATAAATATTTAGTAAGTACATTTTCTTATTTGATCAAATATATATATATATATACATATAGGGGGAGGTTAAAATGAGACCACATATTAACCTTCCATTATCTACATCAATGACTAAGATAAATAAGGGTTAAAATTACATTAAATATTTAATTAATGCAAAATAAGGGTATAATTGTCAAATTAACCAAGTGGGGGACCATCCAAATATGGAATCAGTTATTAGGAGAGAGAAAATCACGTGGGAAGAGAGAAAATCTCGGGAAAATCGCGCTGGAGAGAGAAAATCGCGCATGTGCTCTGCCATGCAATATGTTGTACCCTTATCATATATTTGATGTATACTTAACACTATTTTACTGTATGTTTAGCATAATTTTACTACATATTAAAATGGTCAAACAAAAATATGTGGGGACCGTGAATCAAGGAATCAGTTATATATATATATATATATATATAGAGAGAGAGAGAGAGAGAGAATCACGCTCATTAACATGTGGGGACCGTGGATTAAATAATCAATTATAGAGAGAGAGAAAATCACGCTCATTATTGTGTTGTATATTTAGCATATATTTGATGTACACTTAACACTATTTTGATGTATGTTTAACATTATTTTACTGCATATTAAATGGTCAAACAAAAATATGTGGGGACCGTGGATTAAGTAAATCAATTATAGAGAGAGAAAATCACGCTCATTATTGTGTTATATATTTAGCATATATTTGATGTATACTTAACATTATTTTGTTGTATGTTTAACATAATTTTACTGCATATGACAATTGTTAAACAAAAATATAAGTATACAACAAAACACATAAAAATATACAACAAATTACATATAAATATACAACAAAAAAACATAAGTATACATCAACATAAATACATACATAAAAAATTAACTATTTATACAACAAAACACATCTAAGTATGCATCGAAAAACATCTAAGTGTACAGTAATCGATCCATGTCAGCATCATCTTCTTCACCAATCCTCGATCTACAACAACAACTACACCAACTACACCATTCCACAATCTTTCCCCCTCGACGATGCTGTTAACTCGGTGGTGGCGAGCGTTGACGGGATAGTCTACAGCGGCTCCGCCGACGGGACAGTTAAAGTATGGAAAAGGGAACACAAAGGGCAAAACCATCAAACATACTTTATCGCAGACGCTGCTGAGCTAGGAGTCGGCTGTGACGGCATTGGCTGTAAACGAACCGGGTTCGGTGGTGTATTCCGGGTCGTCCTGACGGGTTGGTGAATTTCTCGGGAGCCGGAGAAACACTGCCTCACGGCGGCGTTACGAAAGGGCATAAGTCGGGCGGTGCTCTTGTCTTGCGGCGGGGGAATTTGGTTTTCGCGCTCTGGGATAAGACGATATGCGTGTGGAGAGGAAGGGCGGTGCACACGTGTCTCTCGGTGCGACGGGCACACCGGCCGGTTAAGTGCTTGCGGTGGAGAAGGACAAAGATTCTGACGGCGAGAAATAAGAAGTGGGTAGTTTATAGTGGGAGTCTTGATAAATTGGTGAAGGTGTGGAGCGTGTCAGAAATGGCGCCGGATATAAATCAGATGGGCCAAGGGATGAATGGGATGAACAGGATTTGGGGACCACATAATTGGGGGTGAAACACTAATAAGAAAATAACTAATCTGCCCTTTTCAGATTTAAAATAAATCAAAAATAATTATTAAATTGCAAAAATCCCAACCATCTAAAATTTGAGATGTATGGTCAGTATTAGTCCACACTGTCTCATTTTAATTATGTGGTCTCATTTGATCCTATTCCTATATATATATATATTCGTTTTGTTCCATAAAGGCATTATTTTTTTATGAAAAGGCATGGTAATTATATATTACAAAAGTAAAATAAATATAAATTGATTTTAGCATATTACGAATAATTGTAATTTATTAAGGGAAAATTACAAAATTGGTCCTGTAACTAAGGACATTGTGTAATTTCGGTCCTCTAAGTACCGAGTGTGCGAGAATTAGTCCCGTAAGTTTAAAAGTTTTGCAAAATTGGTCCTAAGTTAGTTTTACACCGAGCTATTTCACCCTATAAGTTTTAAGTTATTGCAAAATTGGTCCATCGGGTTTATTTCATATTTTCATAATACCCATTATACCCTTATTTATACTAATGGCTGATTTGACTAAGTATTTTGCTTAAAATGGTATCAGAGCCCATGTTTATTAAGAACTTTTAGTTATATTTATTATATTTATGTAATTAACGATGAGGAGAATTTCTCCGAGAATATGGATCTGGACAATTGTCCAAGATGTTTACCATACCGGACATATCGTCAAATTTTGACGATGTATGCACAAGAACACAAGGACAAGATAGCATATTGGAACAACCAATATGTTGAAAAAGAACGTGCATGAGTCGATAGGGAAACCTTGAGACACTGCGAAAGACAAGCAACATATTATCTGAGTTTCCTTATGGTAAATCAAATATTATATGTTGATCTGATGAATCATCAGGAAGAAGTCCATCAGAAAGCTCATCAAAATCATGATTCCTGATGGAGTACCAGCATGGAACGAGATACTTCTGGACACATCTAAGATCTCAAAAGATATTAGGGAAGTCCAGAAGACCGTGCAGAATTATGGCAACCGCCATATTCATTTACCTACACAAGTTCATCAGATCTAAAATCAGATGGAGATGATGGTGAAATATTAGAAGGAAACTCCTGAAATCCTTCATGATATTCAAAAACAAGTAAAGAGCTTGGAGGACAGACCGAGTTCTTCCGGAGGAAAGAAGCATATTGATTTCGGGACACTACCCTATTTACACCAAAAGGGGAAACCAATCGAAGTGGTTCGAAAAATGACGGACGATAAAAAGCTCATTGCTATCATTAAAGGAAAATCCATCATAAATTAAAAGGATGGATATGGAAAAGATAAATCTTAAGGATCTACAGGACCTGGCAGAATCCTTCGTGGGATTAGGTATTGTAGATTTAAAGATGAACGCATGAGATGGATCAGCTTTGGTTACCTATGACCCACAAGCTAGACCAATTCCACCACCGCCTCGAGTAAATCTCAACGTCACAGAAAGTGCGGGTTCAAATCATGGAATCAAGGACGAAAGAATGCATCACGTTGGATATTTCACCACAGAAAGTGAACCACTTTCAAGAACAGGAGCTCGACCAGCTCTTACAGGAACTCGACTACCTTCTAGAAGGCCAAATGTTTATAAGACGCCGTATGGAAGATCGCATCTCGATCCGATACATCCATATGGGTTAATGCTAAATTTGGATATCCCAGATTTCAAAATTCGAGAAGTCCTTATTGATGAATGGGCATCAGCTATGAGGATTGCAGCATGTACCCTCGATCTTACGAAAGAAGGATTCATTTTACTTCTAGAAATGAGTCTTTTAGGATCTGTAAGAATTGCATGGGATATGACCGAAGCAAATATGAAAAGAGCGGTCACAGCTGGAGAATCATTTTAAGGGATTTATTAATTTTACGTATCTTGGGGCCTCGATATGGTCGTAATGGACTATATCTATTTTATCAAAATCTTAGTCCTAAAACAAATTATTTAGAATTTTCTAATTTTGCGTAAGATGCCCTATTGAGTTTATGGGCAGAAACCCCGACATGATCCATTTAAAACCTCTAAATAGAGACTGGATCTAAGTAGGTGTAACAATGCAATGAACAAAATAGATATCAAAAAATGCTAATTCCTATAATCTATGAAATTTTTTGGGTTTTTTTATAATAGCTATGGTATGAAAAGATTGATATTGCTAATTCTCGAAAGTTATAGGACTATTTTGCAACAGGTTGAAAGATAAAGGACCAAAAATGCTATTTAACCATGAGGGCAAAATGGTCCAGGACCAAAACTGCAACTTTGAAAGATAAATGACTAAAACTGCACCTACCCAAAGTTACAGGACTAAAACTGTAATTTACCCTTTATATAACTATATATTTTAGAAAATTTACAACTATATATTTTATAGTAAATCGAAAGAATCAAATCCAACTACAAGTATCATCTATAATAGTACAATACTAGAACAATAATCGTGTCTTACACGGGATTTATCCAAAATTAAAATTTTAGTGTCGCATATTTATATGTAATAATTATAGGAGATCCAAAATACTAATTAGAAGTATTAAAAAATAAATTCAAAAATTAGAAGAGTATCATAAAAATAATTCACTTCATATTCTAAAAAACTTCTTTGTAAACTACATTATTTGTTCAATTTTCAAGTGTGTCATCTTTGTCACAACAAAGAACTTTCAAACCTCTTCCGCTCTTAACTCTCGATATGACCACATAAAGTTGACCATGAGATTGAGAGAAATCCTTTTATTTTATATTTATATTTTATCATTAGAGTTGAGATTTGAATCCCGTGGTAGCAAAAAATCAGAAACTAAAAGGTGCATATAAATCAAATATATTTTTGAAAGATAATATTTTTAAATGTATGTCAAACCCCAATTTCTGTTGGTTGTTAGATTTCTTAATGTGTTTCTCGAATTTGTTGACAAATGTAAAGATAATTTGATAGGAAGATGTAGTATAATCACTATCATGCCTCAGATTGATAATTAAATAAATTGGTTTATTTTTAATTTTAATTGTTGGGATAGGCTAATTTATATCTATGATGATATTTTGTTGAGAATTATTTGTTTACTTGTGAATATAATTGGTTAGTGGGTCAAATCTGGATCTAATAAGAGTAATTTGAAATATACGCTGAAGTTAACATAAATCGGAAATTAAAAGGTGTACATAAACCAAATATATTTTTGAAAGATAACAGTTTTAAATGATAGATATTTAGATTACTTCTTATCTCTTAAAGTTGTTATTATCTTTCAAATTTGTAATCTTTTAAATTAAAAAATTTAAAAATATATTATCAATTTAAAAATATATTATCAATATTCACCTTTAATTAGGAGAATGAGGCATAAATTTTGCAAAGTAAATTTCTAAAACTAATTGAGTTAGTGATTCGTTTAAAAGGCACAAATTTTTGTAAAGTAATTTTCAAATTTAAAATTTAATAAGTATTATATTTAATTGTTAAAGTTTGACTTAATGTGGAAATTGATAACTTTTATTTTTAACTATTTTTGGTTTAATTGTTTATTAAGTGAATATATTTTGTTTCAATTGGATAGAGTTTCAAAATTTAGATTTTAAGTTATCACTGTTTTCGTTTAAAAACATAACTTTTAATGACAAAAATGGATTAGTTGTCATCTATATTTGGTTAAGGTTTATTATTTTAAATACGACACTTAAAATAAATGGATTGCTTTAAATTTAAGTTAAGTGTTATGATAAAAATATTCACTTTGGTATTAGAATTAATATTCTTTATGAAAAGTCTTATTCTTTTTGGCACATATTTTGTACTTTAATATCTGTTTTGAGTTACGTTTCTTTAATCGAAGAAGTTAGAGATAATGGAAGAAGTAAGCACACGATCATACCAGGATAATATTACCTTTTATTTTATATGTTTTTTGAGAAATAAGAATTGCAAAGAAAGTCACGAGGTTATTCTTGATTTTGGTCAAGAAGTAATTTAATAAATTATAAATTTTTTATACAAGTTTGTAGTTAAAGTGATATCGCTCACTCTTTGTAAGGACGTTGATACGAAATTGATCCCAATGTTTTTTTAGATTTATACCCTCTCTTCCATTCTTCCCAACTCATTAAATTTTTAATTAATGCAATAACTTGTGACATATCAATTTTTAGATCATGAATTACCGAATAATCGTGCGTGCATAATGCATCTAATTTAAAAAAGTTCGAAATTAATTAAGAAAAATACTTTCATAGCCATTAAACTATCGAAAAGATTGATTATTATGATCATAAACTAATATAAAAACTTATTTTGTTGTTATCATAATTTAGTTATTTTGTTGTATTGAGCTTTTTAAAAGATTTACTTAATCGCTCATGTAGATTTATAATTACAAAAAACAAAATGTATACTAAAATACTTGGAAGTTTTTCAATTTTAATAATCCAAGTATTTAATTAGTACATAGTTATTAGTAAATCACTTTAAAATATTCATCAATAAAATAATTTATATTTTATAAGTTTATATGGATCACGTCGCGAAGCACGTGTTTCTTACTAGTCAATACAAAGTGGTTGAAAACATGTTTCAATAAGTTTGTTTGAGTTCTTTGGGACAATTAGTTTCCAATAATATTTGTCCTCTTAGTCGCTTATTTTAAGGATGAGTTTGTCATATGGGCTTGTGTTTTTATATTTTGTGGGGACAAGAATGACTCGTGGGAGCACGATGCTTTCATAGTTATTGCCATAGGAATTTTGTTTAACATTAAATCGAACACCGGTTCCTTAAATGGTTGTTTGTGAGAATTTTAGAGCATTTAAATATATTCTAATTGTTTTGCCGAATTTGGTGGATAGAGAGGGAAAAAGTGGTTGAACAAATAGAAGATGTTTGAAAAAGGAAATAATGTGATGGGATCGGGACAAGTGGGACCAAAGTGATTTGGTTTAATTTGATGTAGGGGCCCAACATTAGTATAAAAATAAAATAGAATACACCATCTCTAAAAATAACACTATAATAATTACCAATTTGATAATGTCAATGTATTAATTCAATTACATCTTAATATTAAAAAATAAATAATGTATACATTTACATTAATATATCATAATATTTCTCTTCTATTTTTCATATTTTGAAACTCTGTCCGCATAGTTTCCTTGCTAATATTTCAAATAGGCTCAATTGCATATTTGGTTCACTAACTTATATTGAGTTGCACTTTCGTCTACTAATTTTGTGGGGTGGTTAATAGAACATTAAGTTCTAATTTGTCGTACACTGGGTCCAATCTCTGTTGGCAATTGCTAAATGAACCAAAATTCCTCCCAAATTATAGACATTTCAATCCCTCCAACCATTTTTGGTGACATTGGCATATTCAATTATTTTTTATTTCCAATGGATGGATTGAAATCTCCAAAATTTGGGAATATTTTTGGTTGATTTGCAATTACTAATAAAGATTGAACTCAACGTGTAACAAATTAAAAGTTAGTATCCTACATTCCCACACCCCTAAATTAGTGGATGAAAAGTGCAATTCTATATAAGTTAATGGGCCAAATATGCAATGTATCCTTTTGAAATATATCCTTGTAAATGTATGTTACAAAAAAATTACTAAAAAATAATTCATTGAATTCATATAATAATCAATGATACAATAAAGAAATTAAATAAATATAGAAGAAACAACACATCTTGTTAAATTAATTCATATACACGTTGATAACATAAACCCTAAATATAATTTATTTTCATTCAATTTAATTTCATGAAATAAGGAGAAAGGGTTAGTTATTTAATACAAATTTAATGGTTGCTAACTTGAATCCATTGTTAATCTAATCCACGAGCCAGGATGCTGTTAATGCAAAATTTTCAAAAAGGAATGAAATGATTTATTGTTTTGTTTCTTCATGAGTGCAAAAAAGGGACGCTAGCATCTGGTTCCAAGAAATTTTGTTTTATTATTAATTGTTCATTTTCCTACTAAATTTATAAATTACAAAAATACCCTTGATTTTTTGGAAAATCTCAGGGGGGCCCAGTGCCCCGCTTGGCCCCTATGTCCCTTCGTCACTGAGTGGGACCGTGACTGACTGCATTGGTTATTATAACTTTATTTTTTTTCAATTTATTTCTTTTCAATGGTTTTTTAATTAATCCAATGATTTTTATTTCATTGTATTGTAGGTGACAGTTTAGAGAAAATCGATTTTGGTTGTGAGACCCTAGTTTTGTAGGACGACATAATAATTATTTGAGTTTCAATTATCTTTATGTAATTGATTTGGTGATATTAATGGATTCTGCTTTAGTCATTTTAATTTATGAAGTAACACTATGACTAATAGGTAGCTGTCTTGATTAGATTTATAACAATCGATACTAATGATAATTTTTTAAAGGATTAGAATTAGTTAGTGAGAGTAATTATTATTTTTAGTCGGTTTTAAGTTAGAATTAAGTAAGATTGATTAATGGTAATAATTGAGATTTTGGAAATATTTATCTCGAGGATTATTCATCTTGAAGGGTTAATTGAAAATAGTTTTAGAGTTGAATTAATTTAAGGCAAAAACTTGCGTGAGACGGTCTCACGGATTTAGATCCGTGAGACGGAGCCTTTACACAAAGTTTTAAAGTTTTTTTTTAGATTTTATTTTTCTTAGAGTTTATATTTGTTTTTTAGGGTTTATTTTGTTTCTTGGGTTATTTTTAATTGATTTGGGTTTTTAGGATTTTTAGTTTTTTTTAGGGTTTATTTTTTTATTTTTTGGGTTTATTTTTGTTTTTCGGGTTTATTCTTCATGGTTCATGTTTTTAGGGTTTATTTTTGTTTCTTCATGGTTCAATATTATTTTTAAATTTATTTTCATGGTTCATGTTCTCAAGACGGAGCCCTTAGGAGGTCCGTCTCACGGATTTAGATCCGTGAGACCGTCTCACAAGAGACTTGCTCTTAATTTAATTATTTGGTTAGATTTGAAAGCTTTAATGCAGGATTAGAAAACTAATTAACTTTTAGGTATTATAGTTATTTGGGCCGTTAACCTTTAGGAGATAGTTTCAGCTTATTTTTACCTACTAATCCATAGTCCAATTGATCTATTTTGAATCAAGCCATAGCCTAGTATATCAGCCTGCCAAATGAGAAATTCAGTAACTTAGCTTAACATCCTAATCTATACCAAGAGACCATGACCTAATCCCATAACCCGTTGACCCGCAATCTGACCCAACTGGTTCAATTATAAAGATAGGCAAGAAAGTAAGTATGCTGAATATAAAAGACATAAGCAATTTATAGTGGTTCGAGGATGGGGTAATTCCTCTAATCCACTCTTCTCCAATCCCTGTAGGAATCTACTAGTGTAACTTTGACTTTGGTACGAAATGGTTACAGCCCGAGACAACTTTGATCACATAACTAACTTCTCCTGAGACTCAGCTTTTTCACAAGACGGTTGCCCTGCTACTTCATCTCCTTCAAACCTTTGGTTTTGTTCACAGAGCCCTCCAACAAGTTTAAAACCTCTGGTTCGATCTGGAACCTTACTACACCTCCTTCAACCTTGGAGAGTAGACCAATTGTTCTTGAAACAAGGTTTTCCTCTTCACCAAATGAAGTTGTCTTTCCTTCACTAAATGTGTTGGATCGATTTTCTTCGAATTTAGGCTAGAGGATAATATTTGAATTCTTGAGAGGTATTACTTTGCTTTGCAGGTTAATGGATTTTGCTTGTTGCATTCGTAACCTTCTCTCTATGTATTCGTCAGCCTTTTATATTGGTAGTTCGAGAATGTATCCGTTGAAGAGATATATGCATTTTCAAACTCCAGTTTTAGGTCGTCGGTTTGTCTTGTCTTGCAGCTTGATGTGGACTGTACCTTGATTTTATTGCACTACAACCTTTTCTTAAACTCTGCAGGATTTCAGGTACATCTCATTGACTCCTTGCTTTTTGCACTCTTTCAGCAAAACAACTTTAAGATAGGCAGTCTGACGCATACCTATTTCCAGCAAACACTTGACTTTGTTTGACAACGAATCTCTTCAGCTTTCTTTGATCCTTTCTGCTGCATAACCCCTTTGACAGAACTCCATTGATTTTGGATGACTTTGATGTTAGTCAGCTGACTGAGACAACTTTTCTGTCACTGGACTAATACTTGACCACACTTCACTCAGCTGCCTTACATCTGAGTCTTCTCTTCGATCTTCAGTCGAGTCCTGCAATCTTCAACTTGGCTGCTTCCACTCAGCTTATACATTATTGTTTATTACAAGTTGATTTACAGTTGAATTAGGGTGCCAACTTCCTAATCTAAGTTTTACATGGTATCATCAAAATCAATTATATAATATCCTTATCACCCAGATTTACATTATATCGACAAGAATTAGCTGGAAACCTCGATCTTTTGATATCTACTTTCTTTTTAGTACAATGGGGGATAGTAGGGGAGGAACACACACATTGATCACATGGGATCAAATCAGGGTCAAATACCCTTGTAACACAAATTTTTATTGTCTGCGAATAAACAAACAAGAAAAATAGGACAAATTGAATTTATATGAATCAAAATATCAAATATGGAATACAATCTCTAGAAAACCCTCTGATTCTTCTCTTCAAAAATATAATATTTGGAAATTGAGAATTCGGAGATGAACTCTTCAGCTTGATCTTCTCCAAACTTGAACTTGAATTTCAATAACGTTAATTCGAGGGTCTGACAGCTTAATCCCGAATCAAACGTGATATATTTGATGATATTTGACTTGGATATGAGAACTTCTTTGTGGAATTGTCCCTTTGATCTTCCTCCAAGATGAACTTGATATTTGATAACGTTAACTCGAGGGCTTGAAAGCTTATTCCAGAATCAAACGCCGTGATTTGAGTGGACTCCGGGATGAACGCCTTGAACACCGTGGATCTCCTTGAATATATTCTTCTTGACTTGAGAGAATTTCCTCCACCGCCTTCTTTCTTGGATTTCTTCTCCTTGAATTGTCAATTAATTCATTGAGAATGACCCCTATTTATAGTTGTAGGAGAGGGGTTCTTAGATAACTCACAAGGAGAGGACTCTAACTTGATTGGTCCTTTAATATTTAATATTATTTCTTTAATCACAAATTGTGATAATTATCAAGAGAAATAATAATAATTCAAGATAAATCTTGATTTATAAGAATTTGACATTTGAGAATCTTAATATCAATTAATTAACTACTTAAATTAGGAATTGAATTTAATTAAATTCCCAAATATAAATAGAAATTATAGAATTGATATTTAATATAAAATTTCACATGTGTCACCATTCGATTGGTGCGAATTTAATTTGTCTACAAATGCCCCCTCGAGACTTGTTCACGGACGATGTGTTTTGGAGTGAATAAGTCACGATAATTGTTTGATACCACCATCTTCTTCCTTCAATTGGCTTCATAGACTTCAGAATTTTAAATCCCATAAATCATTTATCAAACCCACATCCTCAAATCATCCAGGATAATTAATTAGGCGCAAAAGTGCATTTTAAACTTCACCACTTAAGATTTGGAATTACTTGAGATTTTCTATGAAATACCAATCTTACTCCACCATGCAGCCCTTTATATTTTCTTCTAAACAATTAAGATGGGCCCACATGAATTTTAATGCATGTCTACTTAAAAGAACTAGATTCATGAGAAAACATGCAGTAGACATATTTGGGACTTTAAGAATTAATTGGGCCCAAATTGAGTTTTAAACTTCATCACCATTACCCACATGAAAATTCAGGACGTGCTGCATTAGAACTTTTCTTCCAGACGTCTTTTGCAAACCATCTGCTTGTAGGATTGACCGAATACAAACTGAAAATCCTACTCTTATTCGGATTTTGATCCTCGATTTTCTTATTGGAATACAAACTGAATATCCTACTCCTATTCGGATTTTGATCCTCTAAGCAATTATAAAAGGGGGGCTTTGGTTCTCTAATTTTCCCACCATCAAAAGAAAGGAGCATCAGCGGTATTAGTCTCCGCCTTTCGGTTGCATCTTTCGTTCTCTATATTGCAGAATTTTCTTTTCAACCGTTCGCCGACACTTTCGCTTGAGTGGGTATGTTCAACTTTCGCTTTCATCTTTGTTCGCAGTGGTGTTCTCCTCGAACGGTAAGACTTTAGATTTTACAGCAAATTACTTTGAATCGGCTTTTTTTTTTTTGTTGCTTGTTGTTCAATTAAGGTGAAATCTGCAAATCATATATCCCATAACCAATCTCATATGGTCCTGCCTTCCAAGTGTTCGACAAATTGACGGAAAGAGAAAAAATTGTGGTTCACATATTCAGTCTGGTTCACACAATTATATCCCGTAAAGACCCCTGTCCTCATTCACTTGTTTCTTATTTGTGCTGCAATTTAATTGTATTGCAAAGCAAAAGGTTGGATTTGAATATCTCATTCGATATGAACGAACAGAGCATGCATTATCTTGATACTTTGAGATTGTTCAAATAACATGTTATTGCCTTTTGGCTAGAAATTCAAGTCTAATATGTCAATCTTTTTTTTTTTGGACAGATTTTACGATGGTATACTTCAAAGATATTTCTTCTTCGCCCGACATACACCACTTGATTATTCTTGATGATGAGAGTCACGACATAGAACGAGGTACAACTTTGGCGGTTTATGATCCACTTGTTGGTCGATACGCAAAGCAATGGCCAAAGTTGACGAATCAACTTCATCTAAGGGAATGGTCTCGTGAGATTCCACCAGTCAAGGACTCCAAATCCAAGATGTGGGCTCTAGAAGCAACCCATCACCAACAGTCTGATGAGCCAATTTCACTACCTACTTTGGGACGGCGCATCATTGAAGGCGAAGCCAAATGGGAGATCCAATCCGCTTTGGCGGTGAATTCCATTATGTCAAAGTCTATTGGGAGTGGACCAAGACATCCTTAGTCGATGCAAGAACAAACTCCAGCGGCTCGTATATATGATTCGGTGTATGCTTCTCTCTTCACATATGATTGTAATTCCAATATCGCTGGCGCGTTTTTGCGGCGTGGTGTCCATCTACCAACACATTCTTTGACTTCCTATGGCGAATTATCTATATCATTGTGGGATCCGCATACTCTAGCTGGCTTGTCTATGACTGGGTTTTGTATGATGAAGTCGTTCCGAGTGCCAAGGAGCTTATGGTGTGTCGAAGCGGGCCTTAGATTCCTCCCTCGTTCATGCAACCGCTTACTTCATGCGTATCATCTACTTCAAGGAGCGCTCATGGGGATCACTACTCGCAAGTTTCTATTGATGACTGGATCAACTTTTGGTTCAAGAAGGCTACGCCAAGGCATGATCCACCTCCTATGCGCAGGAGAGGAAGCCCCCCCACGTAAGGAGAAGAAAACCAACATCCCGAGTCGACTCATAATCCACTTGGTGACATCGGCGTACATGGTGAAAGGTCCCTGCATTGAGAATGCTTTATTTTCCAAACTCGGTGTCATGGGAGCTCGATGGAGAAACGTGACTTGGCGGCATATTTGGCTTATTGGCTATGCTTATTTGTTCTTCCAAACGATGATCTCAACTCAATACGCCCTGACACTTTTAAAATGGAGAGTCTCATGGCGTATGGGCAAACGGCGGGCCTTGCTGTTCCGATTTTAGCGAGTATCTTCGGAGGTCTGAATAAGATTGCAAATTCTCCGAGGCCATCCAAAGTGTATTCAACATTTCCCGTCCACTTTGTCTGTGGGTGGTTGGCTTAATACTTCAAAACTCATCATCAAGTTTGGCAAGGGACAAATGGCCCTAAGATGGCGATCTTTTCGGGCGAGGGGCACGCTAAATATTATGAACCCAAAGAAGCTCGCAGACGAATCCACAAAGGAGATTGGATTTCTTGGACTTGTACTATGATTACGAAGAACAAGGATTTTCACTATGTTGATAATGGCAATGCACAAAAGTTTGAGCAAGAATACTTCATCGCCATTCGTTCAAGTTATCTTTCCCTGCGACAAGGTGGGCGTTTTGTGATTGAGCCTTACAGTCCTCATAGATTCAGCCGCCAGTTCAGGTTTTATGAAATGGTGCCGGGAGTTCTCAAAGAGGATGTGCGTGGAGCTTCATTAGAAGAAGGAGTTTACCATTGACGTGTCTGCACTTCATCTAAGACTTTTTCTAAAGCTTGGCTTCCTTGCATGCCCCCAAGTGCGAAGACATTTTCTTCAAAGGAATATAAACAATGGTGGGATCGGGTTAATGGAAACTACTTTGAAGAAAACATAGAGAACTTGATTAACTCGAAGCCAAAGAAAGTTTTGCCGAAGGGCAAAAGGCCTAAACGTGATCCGCTTGGTGAGACTATTCGAAGCTCTCTACTTGTGCATGTTTTTTTTTTCTCCTAACAGGTGCGATGTCTTAGGTGTTGAAGTTTGCGAATCAAATAAGAGAAAAGTAGCCATTCCTTCTTTCGAAGAAAGTAGCAGCAGTGATGTGGATCATCATTGGAAGAGACTTAAAAAGACTCACGGATCTCTAGAGCAACAAGAAGCCAATGGTGTTTCGAGTAATCAACCACTTACAGAGAATTTTGTTGAAGAGGTCAGTAACTTTCTTTTTTTTTTCTTTTTTTTTTTTTTTCTTTCTTTTTTTTTTCGTTTTAGTTGGTAATCCGTTTCCTTGATGGTGAGATGTTTCAGCTGGAGAAACAACTACTCGATAATGAGTGCGAGCATAGATCGCAAGATAACCAGAGGTCAATCATGGGGCCCAACTTGCCAACCGTGAATCATCAAAAGGTTACATCTAACTCCATTGAGGCCAAGACGTCTCCTTGTGCGGTATTTTCAGTATTTCAAGGTGAGAAATTTATTCGTAACCACCAGCAAGAATACCTTCAAAAGTTATGGGGCGATCTCCGTGAGAAGATATCCAACATTCCAATTGACTCCCTTTCCTCTATTCAAGATGAAGTGATGATTGTGCTCGAATCTATGAAGAGTTTTAATATTATTGACATCTCTTTTGTGGAGGGATCTTTGAAAGATCTTTTTGCCAAAGTCATTGCATATGATGAGGCAAGGTCGTCATCTTCGGATGTGTCTAAAGAACTTCTTGCAAAACAATTGAGCGAAGTCGAAGATCGTTTGCATGATGCCAAGACTAAAGAAGCTAAAGAGTCTGCCCGGATTTCATCCACTAAGGAAGAGTTAGAGTCCATTAACAGAGAGCTTGACAATTCGAGGAAACGAAAAAGAATTTGACCGCCTGATTAAAGCGACAAGAAGAACTTCTTCACATTGCTCATACCGTTCAACAGATTGAAGACGAGATTGTCGCCATTCGTAATACTTCGCCAAAATGATGAAATCGAAAAGTTAGAGCTTTCGACGGTGCGTCTAGAGGCCGCCAAGGAAGAATTGAAGAGCTTGCGTCCTTTTTTTTTTTTTTTTTTTTTTTTTTTTCATGTATGAGCACTTTTTTTTTTGAAGATTACGTAATAGAAATTGATCATTTTCTATCTTGCAATCTATTAAGTACTTTTTTTTAATGAAGTCTTTTTTCCTCTTTTTTTTTTTTTGAATAACTATAATTCATCAACCAAACCATGACTATCACAAACTCATGACCAACTTAGAAAATTCTAAGTCGCCACGCGTGCTTAAAAGGGATCAAGTCATAACGTAGTTCAAGGACATTTTTTAGGGGTGTGCTGATACGCTTTATACTCGTGCGGGCCAGGAGTATCTATTGCTTAACCACCCTAGACTAGGTGGGGAGTTTAGCAGTTTTACCACGTACTTTGCCTTTGGTGGTTACCATTCACATTTTATACTCATGCGGGTCGAGTAACATGCGATTTAAGCTCATGCGCTATGAAGCTTTATTCCGCCTCTAAGGATAGTATCGTTTTAAGAACTTGCCATTTATGGGGCCAATTCTCAAGCCGTCTTCAGTGACCAATTTGTAAGCACCATTGGTGTAGACTTCTTTAACAACATAAGGACCATCCCATTTTGTTGTGAATTTATTTCCAGTTCGATGAGTAGTAATAATGGGTCTTCTGACAGCAAACACCCAATCACCAACTTGAAAAGAGCGTGATCGCACTTTTTTATTAAAAGCCCTAGAAAGACGAGCTTGATAACATTCAAGTCTTTGTTGTTCTTCTAATCTTTTCTCATCAAGAGCCTCTAATTCATCAAGGCGTAATCGGGCATTTTCTTCTTCTTCGTTTAGTCCTTCTTGCAAGGCTATCCTTAGTGACGGAATCATTGTTCAAGGGAACAACCGCTTCAACACCATATACAAGAGCATATGGAGTTGCTTGAGTGGGTGTTCTATATGTGGTTCGGTATGCCCATAAAGCTTCTCCGATCCTTTCGTGCTAGTCTCGCTTTGACTTTGAGACCACTTTCTTCAACAAGTTACACAAAGTTTTGTTAAAAGCTTCAGCAAGTCCATTAGCCGCAGCATTATACATAGAGGACTTCCTTTGTTTGAATCCGAACTTTTGACAAAGTTTATCAATGAGGCTATTTGAGAAAGGTTTCCCGTTATCCGTTATTATATATCGAGGATCCCATAGCGATAAATAATGTTTATGTGGATAAAGTCGGCGACATTTTCTTTCTTCACTTCACTTTTTGAGGGGTAGAGCCTCGCCCATTTAGAAAAGTAGTCAGCGCAACCAAGATATACAAGTGCCCTCCTGGATGACTTTGTCATAGGTCCAACCACATCCAACCCCCAAGCATCAAATGGCCATGAAGCAACAAGAGGGGCAATGGCTCGTGGTTGATGAATAAAATTTGCATGAAATTGACAAAGCTTGGCATCTTTGCGGCGTAATCCATGCAATCTCTCACCATTGTCGGCCATAATAACCCATTCTTTTAATTCGAAAGTGTAGCTTTGGGCACCGATGATGGGCGCCACAAACCCCGAATGAGCTTCTTCCATGGCTTGAATAGCTTCATCATCGCCTAAACATCACAAGAACATTCCATCAAATGATCGTCTATACAGTGTGCCTTTGTAGTAAATGAAGCGAGCCGCATGACGTCGAACATCTACCCTTTGTCGTGGATCGTCAGGTAACTTATCATACTTCAAATAATCCACAGGTAGTTGGCGCCAATCTTCTTTCTCGATTTCAAATACCTCTACAACATGATTTTCTTCTTCTTCATTGCAGTCTCCATCATCAAAGATTGGAGGTATTACCCAACTTCTGCAAATTGGCACACGAGCTTCACTTTCGGGCATGGCAAGTGTAGAAGCAAGTTTTGCTAAAGCATCGGCTTGTTTATTATCCTTCCTTGGAATATGCTCAATTGTTACATCTCCAAGCCATCCAATAAACCTCTTCGCATAATTGACGTATGGGAGTAGCTCAGGCTTCTTCACTTCATATACTCCAAGTAGTTGATTGACCACCAATTTGGAATCTCCATAAACTTCTAAACACAATTGCTTTATGTCAACCGCCATCTCGAACCCAATGATGAGAGCTTGGTATCCAGCAACATTGTTTGAACAATTTTGAGTTAGAGTAAAGGAGTAAGGGAACACTTCTCTATCAGACGTAACGAAGATAACTCCAGCTCCAACTCCTTCTCTATGAGAAGCTCCATCAAAGTACATCTTTCATGGAGGGGAAATCTCGATTACAAGCACATCTTCATCAGGTAATTCGTCAGATAATTCCCACTCAGCAGGGATGGGATGATCCGCCAAGAAGTCCGCCAAGACTTGCCCTTTCACTGCCTTTTGAGGGACATATGTGATTTCAAATTGTTGCAATTGTAGGTACCACCTCGCAAGTCTATCAGAAAGGACTGGCTTTGTCATAACATACTTTAGTGGATTTGCTTTCGAGACAAGGCGAATCGTGTGAGCTTGAAAGTAGTGTTTCAACTTTTGGATCGCGAAGATTAATGCCAAGCAAATCTTTTCAATTGGTGAATAATTCAACTCATTTGGCGTCATCATCCGGCTCAAGTAGTATAAAGCGCTCTCTTTTCCACCATCATTTTCTTGCGCTAGTAGAGCTCCAACGGAACGTTCTTGAGTAGCAATATAAAGGATCAATGGGCGCCCAGGTACTGGTGCAACCAACACAGGAGACTTCGTCAAATATGCCTTGATACTTTTGAAAGCATTCCGACAAGATTCATCCCATTCAAATGGGACACCTTTCTTCATAAGACGGCTGAATGGCTGGCATCGACCGGCTAGATTTGAAATGAACCTTCGAAGATAAGCTAATTTTCCTTGCAGACTTTTGAGTTCATGAATATCACGAGGTTCATGCATCCTTGCTATTGCATCGATCTTTGCTTGCTCAATCTCGATACCTCGGTGACGAACTACAAACCCAAGAAACTTTCCAGACCAAACACCGAATGCACACTTCAACGGGTTCATCTTAAGTTGATATCTCCTTAACCGTTCGAAAACTTTCCTCAAATCAAGGAGGTGATCTTCTCGCTTCTTAGACTTCACGACCACATCATCGACATAACACTCAATGTTTTTGTGAAGTATATCATCGAAGATTTTCTGCATGGCTCTTTGATATGTGGCTCCAGCATTCTTCAAACCGAATGGCATCACTTTGTAGCAATATATACCTTTTGGGGTTCGAAAGGTCATCAAACTCTTCATCCTTTGGAGCCATACGTATTTGATTATATCCGGACGATCCATCCATGAAAGATAATGCTTCGTGGCCCGTAGTGGCATCAATCATGAGTTCGGTGATGGGCAATGGAAAATCGCCTTTGGGACACGCACCATTCAAATCTCTAAAGTCAACACAAACTCGATTTGGCCATTTTTCTTCCGCATGAGGACAATGCTTGAGATCCATGCGGTACTTGACTTCTCGAATGAACCCACTTCAATGAGTTTGTTTACTTCACCAATTAATGGAACCAAGTTGGGTCGAAATCGCCGTGGGCTTGCTTAATTGGACTAGTTCCTTTCTTAATAGACAAGTGGTGTCTTCTACTTTTGATCTAATCCGGCATCTCTTTGTAGGACCAAGAGAACACATCTTTATACTCCTGAAGCAACTCGACATACGAATTTTCTTCATCAATTGTTAACAATGCACTGATATAGATTGGTCGTGGATTGTCATTGTCGCCCAAGTTAATTTCTTTTAGCTCATCGACCGTGGCTTTGATCTCTCTTTCAAGTTCGGGAGGAGCATCTTTGGCATCTTCTTCTTCCCCTTCTTCGCTCAAGGTGATATGATATGTCGATGCCACACTTTCTCTATCATCTTCATCGTCTTGAGGCTGCGTGAAAACAACAGTTTGAAATTTGTCTTTCAACACCCTTTCACATGATATGAGCAAAGTAGTTTGTCGCTTCATACGAGATGGAACAAGACTTCGAAGCTTTTCAGTAGCCCGTGAATTTCTAGATCTTTTCCAATATTTTGATGATGTAGAGATGCCCAATCTCTGATGGATGGTTCCTTTGCTCTTCAGTTCCAGCACCAGCACCAACACCGAGAGAGAAACCCGAGAATTTTGGGGGTTCAGACTTCAAAAGATGGCAACAAAAAATATTGTTCTATCTTACGACTCTGAACCTTGCTCATTTCCTTACGGAGGATGCCCCAACTCTGGGGGAAGAGGAGACAGATAAGGAGAAGAGGATGGCGTTCGATGCTTGGAGTCAAAGCGACTTCCTATGCTAGAACTACATACTCAACGGACTGGACAACACATTGTATAATGTGTATTGTTCGGTAAAGGCTGCTAAAGAGTTATGGAGCTCTTTAGAGAAAAAGTACAAAATGGAAGATGCTGTCACAAAGAAATTTGTTGTCGGCAAATTCCTTGAGTTCAAGATGGTTGACACCAAGACGGTGATCAGCCAGGTTCAAGAGATACAACTCATTCTGCACGACATAATTGCAGAAGGAATGGTTGTGAGTGAATCCTTTCTAGTAAAGAAATTATTATTGAGAAGCTACCGCCTCTGTGGGAAGGATTTCAAAATTACCCGAAGCATAAGCGGAAGGAGATAGGGGCTTGAAGACTTAATTGTCGGATTAAGAATTGAAGAAGACAATCACAAGTCCGAGATTAAGTCAAAAGCCTCCTATGGAGGCAAAGGAAAACTTGGTGGAGCCCAATGCTAGCAAGAAGAGAAAGCACCCGGGAATAATCGGAAACAGGGAAGGCTAAAAAGTTCAAAGGGAACTCGCTTCAACTCGCGGGAAAGCCAATCACAAAGCTAAAGATTGTCGTCTTCCTAAAAGGCCAATCGGAACCAGGTGCATATGACCGAGGACAAATCAGTACCAATTGATATGTCCAAGCTTGATCTCTCGGCTATTGTGTATGAAGGCAACAAATGCTACATGGTGGAGAACCCGAAAGAATGGTGGGTGGACACAGGTGCTACACGCCACATATGCTCCGACAAAGACATGTTCTCAACGTATACTCTTATCAACGGAAGGAAGCTGTACATGGGGAATCATGCAACATCTGAAATTGTCGGTCTCAGCAAGGTGGTGCTGAAGATGACCTTGGGCAAGGAGCTGACCCTCGTTGATGTCCTTCATGTTCCAGACATTCGGAAGAACTTAGTGTCAGGATCATTGTTGGTCAAGGCAGGGTTTAGATTAGTATTTGAGACTCAAAAGTTTGTACTTATGAAAAATGGACAGTTCATAGGGAAGGGGTACTTAGATAATGGACTGTTCAAGGTGAATGTAATGAATGTACTCTGAAACTTTGAAAGAAATAAAATTAATGCTTCTTCTTATTTTCTTGAGTGTTCAAATTTATGGCATGTTAGATTAGGACATGTAAACTTTAACACTTTGAAAAGGTTAGTAAACTTGGAGTTACTACCTAACTTTAAAATAGATTCACATCACAAGTGTGAAATCGTGTTGAGGAAAAAATGGCCAAAACACCATTCCACTCGGTGGAAAGAGAAAGCAGAACCTCTGAGTTAATTCACAAAGGATATATATGTGATTTAAAGTTTGTGCAAACTAGAGGTGGGAAAAAGTATTTTATTACTTTCATCGATGGTTGCACAAGATATCTTATGTATATCTTTTAAGAAGTAAAGATGAGGCCTTTAGAAGCTTTTAAAAGCTATAAGAATGAGGTTGAAAATCAACTTAGCAAACGAATTAAGATAATTCAAGTGATAGTGGAGAATATGGAGCTCCTTTTGATGAATTTTGCTCAGATTCTGGTATTATTCATCAAACGACAGCTCCTTATTCACCACAATCAAACGGTATTGCTGAACGCAAAACCCGAACTCTAAAAGAGATGATGAATGCTTTGTTGATAAATTCTGGTTTACCTCAGAATTTGTGGGGGGAAGCAATTCTCTTGGCTAACCACATTCTTAACAAAACACCACACAAAAATAAAGATAAAACTCCGCATGAGTTATGGAAATGTCAAAAACCTTCCTACAAATACCTGAAAGTGTGGGGGTTCTTGGCTAAAGTAGAAATACCTAAGCCAAAACAAGTGAAGATAGGGCCTAAAACAATCGATTGCATTTTCATTGGATATGCAAATAACAGTAGTGCATATCAATTTTTAGTGCACAAATCAACAATTCCAGATGTACAAGAAGGTACAATTATTGAGTCAAGGAATGCTGTATTTTCCGAAGACGTGTTTCCTTGTCAAGAAAGGAAAGAAGCTAGTTCTAGCAAAAGAACACGTGATACTGCCGATGGTGATCATCAAAGTGATGAAGAACCAAGACGCAGTAAAAGGGCCAAAACAACTAAGTTTTTTGGTCCAGATTTTCTAACTTATGTGTTAGAAAATGAACCAAGGACAGTTGGTGAAGCATTGTCTACTCCAGAAGCTCCATTCTGGAAAGAAGCTATTAACAGTGAGATAGATTCCATTATGCAAAATCATACTTGGGAGTTGTTAGATCTCCCACCAGGAAATAAGCCTTTAGGATGCAAGTGGATCCTTAAAAGGAAATATAAAGCTGATGGAACTATAGATAAGTATAAGGCCAGGTTAGTAGCTAAGGGATTTAAACAAAGAGAAGGCATTGATTTCTTTGATACATATTCGCCTGTGACAAGAATCACATCTATTAGAGTTCTCATTGCTATTGAAGCATTGCATAACCTTGAGATACACCAAATGGATGTGAAAATGGCTTTTCTAAATGGTGAATTAGAAGAGGAAATCTACATGGAACAATCCGAAGGGTTTGTTGCTCCTGGACAGGAGAAGAAGGTGTGCAAACTCGTTAAGTCATTGTATGGCCTTAAGCAAGCTCCAAAACAATGGCACGAGAAATTTGACAGAACTATGCTGTCGAATGGTTTCAAAATTAAAGAGTGTGATAAATGTGTTTACATTAAAGACACACCTAATGCTTATGTAATCGTTTGTCTGTATGTTGACGACATGTTAATTATGGGTAGTAATCATGATATAATCATGAATACTAAGAAAATGTTAATCAAACATTTTGATATGAAAGATATGTGTATAGCAGATGTTATTCTAGGAATTAAGATTTCTAAAATATCTGATGGACTTGTTTTATCACAGTCTCATTATATTGAGACAAATGCTTGAAAGTTCAATGCTTATGACAATCCTCATTAAATCGCTTTGTTGATTTAAGCTTACACTTAGCTAAAAATCAAAGCGAGCCTGTATCTCAACTAGAATATTCTCGGATCATTGGCAATCTAATGTATGTAATAAACTGCACACGTCCGGATATTGCCTACGCAGTTAATAAACTGAGTAGATTTACAAGTAATCCTGGAAATGACCATTGGAAGGCATTGATAAGGGTTCTTAGGTATCTAAGACTCACCTTGAATTATGGAATATATTACTCGAGATATCCAAATGTATTAGAAGGATACAGTGATGCTAATTGGATATCTGACTCAAAAGACTCTAAGTCCACTAGTGGTTATGTTTTTACCATTGGTGGTGGAGCGGTGTCATGGAAATCCTCTAAACAACTGTGTATAGCTCGATCCACGATGGAATCAGAGTTTATAACGTTGGATAAAGTTGGTGAAGAAGCGGAATGGCTTCGCAACTTTTTATAGGATATTCCTTGTTGGCCTAAGTCGGTGGCTGCAATCATGATACATTGTGATAGTCAGTCGGCTATAGGAAGGGCTCAAAATAGCATGTACAACGGTAAGTCTCGACATATACGTCGAAGACATATCACCGTTAGGCAGTTGATCTCAAATGGGGTTATTACAATCGATTACGTGAAATCGAAAGAAAACCTAGCGGATCCGTTAACTAAAGGTTTGAATAGAGATCAAGTATACTGCTTATCGAAAGGAATGGGCATAAAATCCACAAAATAAGAGTGTTCATAACGGTAACCCAACCTTGTGAATTGGAGATCCCAAGACCTTGGTTCAATGGGACAACTAAGTTATGAATATTCAGATAAACACTTGGAGCATTTTACAGCTCATTCCTATCCAAGTGGAGAAACCTATTGAATATAGTGAGGTTAAGTTATAAACTTTTAATGATTCCTATACTTTAAAGAAGTGGAGTATTGCAGGATACTCTTAATAGGAGATCACCTATATAAGTGTGAAGACGGACCGCTTCAACGAAACACTTATGAATCCAAGATGTTGTCCAGGGCCAAAATGGACACAACTGTGAGAATCAAATGGTGTTAGGAAAGATATTGTGTGGATGTTGTTGTTTTGGTTTACATAAACAGCTGAACAGTTCAAGACATTGTGTCACTATGCAGCCTAGTAAATCTGATAGCATTCCACTAAGGAAGGCTCAAAGCCACAAGCTACCTCTCCCGATGCAATAGCTTTCCGCTTGAACTCTCTTAGTGTCTGCATTCTCATATGCATTATTATTCATTCATGTGGGGGATGTTGGAATTGGTTTGATAAATTGGGTTTTGACCCGATTTTGACCAATTATTTAAGTGGGGTCATTTATTCAAACTATGAAATAAATGAGATAAACGTCATCTACGCTGCTGGTAGATGAGTTTAGCATTTTGAATTTCTCAAAACCAATATCGGGTGAATAAGAAATAAATACATAAAGTTGGCCACTTAAAATGCTTTTATATATGGAATATAAAAGGGTGGGAATATGCCAAAGGGTGGGAATATGCCAAAGGGTGTGTTCCTTCAGACAGATGCGATCAGGACCATCAGATCGCAGTTGTTAACCACAGGGCATGATCTGACGGTAAAGACTGATCCGGACCAGGGGTTGCACCCAGTTTGAAGAGGCACCAGGAGCTCTATATAAACCAGCCCACAGGATTCATTTCATTACATCAAATTCGAATTTTACTTCATATCCTGCATTGTAAAAGAGAGTTTAAGAGCATCATAGTGTTCGTTGTACTTGCGATTTGTAGTGCAACTATCACAAGTAGTTCGTCGTTGTATCTTGGGAGATGATTGTTGTATTCCGTAAGCACCATGAGCGGGACAATCTCGTCTTAAAGAGAAAGAGTCCAACTCTTGCCTCGATGTTTTGATTTTTACCGTTACTCTGCTCGTTTGTTTTTCCAGCCATTCGGTATACACCAACCTGTTTTTACCAACAGACTTCATCTTCCAAAGTTTGAACGTTTGACTCATTTTTTCCAATGTTTCATCTCCCAATTGTCAAGATTGTAAATTTACCATTAACACTCCCTCTTAATTTGTAAGATTTTCCCTTTTTGTTTTTACAAAAGAGAAATGCATTAATCACATAAATCCTCGCTACAACAATTTATAAGTAAAGGAAAGGCGATGTTCATCCCACAAAATGACGCCTTACTCGGAATCAATTGTTGTTACTAGAGAATGAACTACATGATTCACTTGGCCTTCCATCAAACCTACAAGACACGCAAGGAGGAAGGTCTTTAGAAGGTTAATACGATCGTCACTAATATTACAAATTATAAATTATCGATTCTAGTCCTCTATTAGCCTGAATAACACTTAATGTATCTGACCATACCAAGATATCATCATGTTGGAATTGTTCTTTGATCTAGCTTAATGTTTCTCTGAACCCCATAGCTTCTAACAAAGTTGGGCTTGATGGTCCCGAAATCTACCTCTTCTTATTACGAAGAAAGCGCCATTTGAAAATCTACCTCTTCCTCAAATGTTTGAGGCTCACTTGTGAACAAAACAAGTTCACTTAATTCATAAAATTCTTTTAGTGAATGTGTCCTTCTTATAGGACTTTCATAATCAGATTCTTCTTCAACTCCTGGAGTAGGGATCATTTGTATCTTGCTCAACATTAAACTCATGAAGGAGCTTGA
Organism: Rehmannia glutinosa; assembly: GCA_016081115.2. NCBI lineage: Eukaryota > Viridiplantae > Streptophyta > Magnoliopsida > Lamiales > Orobanchaceae > Rehmannia > Rehmannia glutinosa. The sequence continues at coordinate 11,115,675 of CM071935.1, read as the reverse complement.
GATATTGAAGGATCCCGATAAAATATTAGTCAACGACTTGCTTTCCTTTCAACCCAAGTTTTAGTTTTGTCAAAGATGAAGTCTCGTGAAACTGTAATTTTCTTTGTATTAGGATCCAACAATCGATATTCCTTGGACTCATCACTATAGAAAATAAAGATAAGTCTTTTTGCCTTTCTCATCAAACTTTTCACGACTTTACGATGCAACGTGTGCATATGCAATGCTGCCAAAAACTATGAAATGATCGACTCTAATTTTTGCTTGTACTAAGCTTCATAAGGAGTTATGTATCTGATGTGAACCGCAACAACGACTGTGCATACGACCCAACAACAATATGTTGTTAACCCAAGCTCTTCACTAGTTCGGTTAAAGATTGATGGCAACATTGACCCATTGCTTAGAAAAGCAAGTACCACGGTATGCGTAGACGCCACAAACAAATGTGGAAGATTGTTTGATAAGTCAGAATTCACAACAAGATGAACAATCTTGAAGCTCTTGGAAAACCCGCAGGGTTGGAGAGAATAATATCAATCAATATTCAATATCAAAGTTCTTATGAAAAATAAACAAGTGTTTGCCTTATATAAGCGACTCAAAAAAAACCCTAAACCAAAATAAACCCTAAACCAACTAGAAAACAACTTAAAAATAAGAAAAGGAAATTATGATAATCCAGTCACGAAGGATCCAGGCACCACAAAATACAAGCTATCTCGAGTTCTTGAAGACTATGTAATTGAGTTCTTGAGTTCTTGTATTTGCTTATCATAGATTATTTGTTAATTTCTATTGTTTTGAGTCATTTGAGTGGCCAAGTTGATGTTAGAGGCCAAGTATATTGACTCTAGAGTCATGTTAGTTAATCATGGGTCGAAAGAAAGCATTGACGATCGAAGAATAAGAGGTTGCGTTCAAAAATGTCCAAGCGCGTCAACAATTTTCAACACTAGCAGGGTTTAGTATTTTGGCCATAACCTTCTCTACAAAATTGATATTGAGCTGATTCAAGATGCTATGGAAAGCTAAGAGAACGGGCTACAACTGCCATGAAGACCCCATGAGCTAATTCGGATTCAATCGGACGAAAAATAGGCCAACACGGACCGGCCATGTTCACAAGCACGATCGTGTTGCCCGTTGTAATCGGAACAAAATCCAATCCTGCAACACGGCCGTGTTGTCTGACACGGCCGTGCTCGGAAAAGCCCGTTGTAATCGGAACAAAATCCAATCCTGCAATTCGGATTTTTGTAGCATCTTGAATCAACTCAATATCAATTTCTTAGAGAAAGTTATGGCCAAAATACTAAATCCTGCCAGTGCTGAAAACTGTTGACGCGCTTGGACGTTTTTGAACGCAACATCTTGTTCTTCGTCAATGCTTTCTTTCGACCCATGATTAACTAACATGACTCTATACTCAATATACTTGGCCTCTAACATCAACTTGGCCACTCAAATGACTAGGGATGGCAACAGGGCGGGTCTGGCTAAACTCGGGACCCGCCCCGCCAAGAAAAAAATCAGACCAGAGACCCGCCCGCCCCGCTTCCAAACCACCCCGCCCCGCCCCGCTTCCAAACCACCCCGCCCAGCCCCGCTTTGGACCCGCGACCCGGCAGGTTAGACCCGCAAGACCCGACAGAAATTTAAGAATGTCTGATTGTATGGGTGTAATTCAAGTTTGTAAACCAATTGTTCAGTCACAATTCAAGCAGATAATCATAACATACCAAAAAACACAAAATTCCACCACATAAAGAAAACTCAAGAACAAAAGAGAAAAAAAAATTAAGTAAACAACCAAAAAAGAAAAAAGAGGCATACCATTTGGAAGCAACATTTACGACAAGCAACACAGTTAATTCATACACCAAGCATACGTATAAATATATATATCTAACATAATCACAAACGAGGCATAAACAGAGAACATTGACAGTAAAATCGTGGATGGATTTTTCCGGGACCGATGAAGAAGCACCCATTTCTTCCTTTTTCTTCGTTTCCTTTACGCAGCTAACGAATTAATAATTTCTTTTTTCAACTGTGGACTGTATTAGAGGCGATATATACATATATATAAAAATAAAATATTCTTAAAATATAAAAAATGTATATATCGAGTGTAAAGAATAAAATATATAAATGCTTAATTATATATATAAATTCTAAATTATACATATATATATATATATATATATATATATATATATATATACGGGGCGGGTCTGGGACGAGTGCAGCTAGACCCTGGACCCGCCCAAGAAAATTGGACCCGGGTCGCCCTGGGACCCACTAGACCGGGTTTAAACCCGCCCCAAGTGGGTCGGGTTCATTGCGGGGCTGAGTTTGGACCCGCCCCATTGCCATCCCTACAAATGACTCAAAACAATGGAAATTAACACCTAATCTATGATAAACAAATACATGAACTCAAGAACTCAATTACATAGTGTTCAAGAACTCGAGATAGCTTGCATTTGGTGGTGCCGGATCCTTCGTGGATCGGATTCTCATCATTCCCCTCCTTTTGAAAGGATTCGTCCTCGAATCCAAACGTTGGACCCCAAATATCGAACAATTATCTCAATCCACCCGGATCAAATGTTAAACGGCACACACACTCATCCGGTGGTCCAAATTCCTGCACATGAGAAACAATAGAACTAGACAAAATATTATGCCTAATGTCTCTCATTTTAATCATGAGCACAAATTTTCGCTCTTGTTTTACCTTATTGGCCTTTCCCCCCATATTTTTGGCCCACTCAAAATTTGTACTCTCATTTTTCTTGGCCATCTCTCAAATCTCACAACTACACTTGGCCAAACTCTCAAGCTCTCTATTTTTATTTTCACTCAAGCTCTCATTTTTCTCGGCTTTTGTTTCTTTCTTTTGCTCACTTGCCGAATACTCTTTTTCTTTTGACTCAAAAACTCTCATCCTCACATGATCACTATAGATTTCTGTAGGTGTAAGAGATGAAAGTATGAAATTTCGCCGCTCATGTTCAATAGTATAGCAATTAGTTTATCCGTCATGCACAACTCGCCGATCAAACTGCCATGGCCTACCCAACAAAATATGACAAGCCCACATTGGCACTACGTCACAAAATATTTCATCCTTATAACCCCCATCTTGAAAGATACTAACACTCTTTTATTAACTCGTACCTCACCACAATCATTGAACCATTGTAGTGTATACGACTCTAGATGTTCAAGTGTAGGAATCTCCAACTTCTCCACCAATTTCGCACTAGCCACTTTTGTACAACTACCTCCATCAATGATCATACTACACACCTCATCCTTAACTAAGCATCTACTGTGAAAAATATTTTCTCGCTGCTCATGATCAATTAACTTTGGCTCCATATTCAAAACTCTACGTGACACTAGTAATAACGCATCGCCCTTCACCATCTTATCTACCTCTAGACCCTCATCCAATTCCGGCCTATCATTATAATTCGGATGATCCTCACGTTCGGACTCTACATCACCATTAGCCCGAATCACCATCACTCCTCTATTTGGACATTCGCTAACTCTGTGACTCTAGACTCAATATACTTGGCCTCTAACATCAACTTGGCCACTCAAATGACTCAAAACAATGGAAATTAACACATAATCTATTATAAACAAATACAAGAACTCAATTACATAGTCTTCAAGAACTCGAGATAGCTTGCATTTGGTGGTGCCCGGATCCTTCGTGACTGGATTCTCATCAGTTCCTCACAGTCTTTGTAGGAGACCAATTAAGAATATATACCGCAGTGATGTAAGCGACTTCCGCCCAATATAAATTTGGAAGCCCTGACCTTTGCCTTTTAGCATGCTTCTGTCCATTTCAATAATTGTGCAATTTTTTCTTTCGGCAACATCATTTTGCTGAGGTGTTCTGCTTACAGTCAGTTATCTTTTAATCTCATTTTCTCTGCAATATTCGAAGAAAAGATTGTAGAGAAATTCACCTCCATGGTATATCCTCAATGTTTTTATCAGGAAAACACTTTGTCTTTTAACAACTGCTTTGAATTGAAGGAATGTAGAGAATGCTTCTAATTTTTGATTAAGGAAGTAAATCCAAATTAGCGTTGTATAATCACCAACAAAGTGAATGAAATATCTTTTATTTCCAAGCGTGGGAGTTTGCATTGGCCCACAAATATCTGAATAAACAAGCCCAAACAACACCTTTGCTCGCAATGAATTCTTTGTACGTGGAAGGTTGTTGTACATTTTTCAGTAAATGCATCCTTCACAAACTTGATTTGTTTTCTGAATATCAGGAAGTTCGATCACCATCTTTTTCTTCTTGAGCAACTCAAGATCCTTGCCATTAAGATGACCATACCCCAAATACCAGTTTAAGGGCACAATTCTCATTTAACGCCATCATGAGAGGAAATATATTATTTTTCATCTCAATATTTGTTATAACATCATTCTTCTTTTTTTCAAGGATTTGACATCTCGACTCATCAAAGTGATGTGACAAATTCTTTTGAATAAGTTCTCCAACTCTAAGAAGGTTGTGGTAAACATTTGGCACATAAACAACGTCGATAATGAACTTTTTTTTTACCTTCCTTAGTTCGGATAGCAATAACGCCTTTTCCTTTTGCACTTGTTTGTATGCCATCACCAAGAATATTTGGGAGGTAATGTTTAGATTGATATCCACAAAGATATCTCAATCTCCGATCATGTGGTTGCTACAACCACCATCCAAATAGCACATGCTTTTGGATTCACATCCACCACTTGAGTAGTATAAGATTTTTTCATTTGACTGCTCCAAAAATTTGGCATCTTCTTTTACTTAAGATTTTTTCTTATTTTGAAACCAACAATGCCTTTGCGAATGATTATGAATTTTGCATCTTTTGCATCTAAAGAAGCAATCTTTAGATTCATGGTTTGATTTTTTACTAATAACACAAGTATGATTGTTATCGGAGCTTTGTGGTGACATACCTTTCCAATTGCTTTTCTTTGAACTTCGCCTCCCTTTGCCATTTCCCTATTTGAATTTTCCTCGATTGCTCGAACTTATTATTGATGCTTGCTTTGGTTGAAAGGCTTGTTCGGTTGATTGATTGACCAAACGATTAATCATTTGCTCATGTGCAAGAATCAATCCCATCAACTCATACATGGTAATTTTAGACAAGTCTTTTGATTCTTCAATAGCGGCAGCTGCATGATCCAACTTTGGGGAAGACATCGTAGCATGACGGCCCTTTTATCTTGTATTATATCCACAACTTTTGAATTGATTCACGATTTATGTGACTCGTGATGAGAAACCACGAATCATCTCCCTTTTATCCATTTTTCGAGTATCAAAATCTCTCCATAAAGATTGAAGCTTCAACATAATCATTTTTTTGGTTCCTTGAAATTCTTGCTTCAAGTTTCCCAAGAATCTTTATCTTTTTAACTCCAAAGATATGAGGAGAGATGGATTATCCAACACCTTGTTGAATATATTGCAGCGCCCTTGCATATTTTTTCTTAAGTTCCTTTTGTTGCTTATCGGAATTTGTTTCCTTTTCAATTTGTTCTTCATCATTGATCACATCCCAATGATCCAAAGAGATGAAGAATGTTTGGCACTTGACTTGGAGAATGAGAGAATAAAGAAGACGCCATTAGACCAACCGTTGCTTCGAATCTTGATAGTTGAGCAATGTACAGATAAGCACTTGATGAAATTTCCAAAATATGTTGGTGCACTTGAGTATATTGGTTAAAGAATTGAATCACTTGTTGAAACCTGCTGTCGTGAATGATTTTCACACCAAATGCACTTTTTAGTTGATGCCAAAGAAAAAGACTGTTGTAGTTGCAATAGAATGTTTACTATTGCAACAAAAGATGAAATTGGCTTAAAATATTGAAGACACTAAGTCACGACTATGATTCGAGTGTTTAAGTATGGCAAAACTGCAGAAGGAGATGACTAAAAACACTACTACAATACTTTGATGTGATTTTTGGCTCTAGATATCAAATTTACTGGGTGCGGAAGATATGATACGCTTGAAACATATAATTTTAGTGATTGAATTTTAATAGAGTTGGTACAACACATGTACTCTTTTGTTTTAAAATTGGATTTTACTCACTTCACTTTTGATTCTTCCAACTACAACATGTCACATATTTATACAAGATATTAAACTATTCTAGATACATTGAGATACAAAGGGGTAGTCAAAATATTATTTGTATTTTATAATTTTCAAGACTTTATTCAACTTCCAAAGTCTTGACTTCATCTTCCAAAGCTAGAATGTTTGACTCAATTTCACTGTTTCATCCCAAAAGTTAAGATTGCAAATTATAATTTAACAGATTAAACATCATTGTATACATGTGACAATCACTGATAAAACAACCTACGAAATAGAATATCCGTATGCAAATTTAGGATGCATCTAGTTTGCAAGTTGGATACCAGCTAAATGAATGGATCTTGAAAAGATGGGCTATGGTCTTCATTTTAAGTTATATAGATCAAGTGTGAAAATGGTTTAATACCTAGGCCATGTTTATAAGTTGTTTATAAGTTAGTTAAAGGAAAAAAATGCTCCATTTTTTGAAGACAGTGTTAGCCTTTTACGATTCCTCGTATTATTTTACTCAAATTTATTCTCCCGTTCTTTTTTGTATACAACTTTACGCTCCCGCCAAAATTTTCGAACTTTTTTACGCTTTGTTTCAAGATTGTTTCTAACATGTTTCAAACATGTTTCTTTTGATAAAATTGCAGTGAAAAAATAAATTTTGCCCTCGTTAAATAATACATTTTATACTCGAAGTCTTATAAAAAATAAAGAAATATACACATAAAATAACACATATTAAAACCAAATAAATTAAAAATCTTATAGAAACAACATGAATAAAAAAACACGGCTTTAGATGGCACCCTACTCAATAGGTATTCCGCCGCCTCTAAGTCATAGCCCCAGAATGAAAGAGGTAATGTAGTGAAACTCATCAATGATCGAACCATGTCTAACAATGTTTGATTCCTATGCTCCGAAACTCCATTGAGTTGTGCACAAATTTTATATTATTCTAGCTAATGCTTGTTTTTTTTTTTGAGATATAGCTAATGTGTGTTAAACAGAATTTATTATATCTACACACGTACACACGAATGATGTAGAGAACATTTTATGTAATATACCTTTTAAAAAATATGAAAAATAAAAAAAAGGCTTGTATCAAATTTTTTTATTTTAACTTATAGATTTTGATTGAACTTGAATATAGTTTATTAAAATAATAATTATGAATTATATTTAATTACAAATAATTGAATTATAATAATTATTATTTTTACTATAACATTACTTTACAAGTAATAATTGAATAATAATTGCTAATGAGAAATTCCGTGAATTTCATATTCATTCACCCTTTCCTTGTTTTTCAGGTTCGCAAGATTAACATTTTCGATTTTTGTTCACATCCAATAGCTACCAAAATTTTGCATGAGCCGAAAAACAGTTAAAGAAAATAGAAAAAAAAAATGTTGCAAGACTGCATGACAGCATGAGCATACTCGATTAGAGATTAACAGAAAAGGAAAAAAACTACAAAATAAAAAAACACATTTTAACTAGATTCTAAACAGATCATCTGAATCAATTCCCAACAAATGGCCCCAGCAACAGAATACTAATGACGAAAAGAGCTATCTTCTTTGATTTACATCCAGAGTTAATTTTTCTCTAAATCACCTACAATAAAATGAAACTAAATTCATAAATTAATTAAAAAAACATTAAAATGAAACAAACTTAAGAAAATTAAAATTATAATTACATATGATGTCTAACCAGTCATGGTCCCACTTGCCCCACTCCCATCATCCTCTTTCCTTTCAACATTTTCATTCCGTTGCTCATTCATCACATTCGGCAAAACAATTAGAATATGTTTAAATGCTCCAAAAATGCTCACACTCAAGCATTTAAGGAACCAGTGTTCTGATTTATTGTTTACCATAATTCCTAAGGCAATAGCCATGAAAGCATTAGTACTGCTTCCACAGTCATCACTGAGCCCAAAAATAACGAGTGCACAAAATATGGCTCCTACTATAAAATCACAAGCCCATATTGAAAGATATTATTGGAAAAAGAACTGCCAAAAAAACTTAGCAAACTTATTGAAACATGTTTTCCACCACTTTGTTTTGATAATTTTGTAAATATAGCTTAACATAAAACTGTTAGCCCAAATCATCCGTACAAAACTAAAACAAGTATCAAACAAAAAGAATTGACACAATGAGCCAGTTTTCCCATTCTTTCTATTTATAGGAGAAAATGTCTAATCAAACCAATCACTCGAAAAGAAAGATATGAAACCCTTACAAAGAATACCGTATGCAGTAACTACATAAAATTTTCATAAACAATAAGTACTTCGCGATATGGTCATTTATCCTCATTAAAAGAAATACTAATTATAAATTTTGACTTATAGAATTTTTTTTTATTTAAACTTATAGATTTTGATAGAACTTGATTATAATTTATTAAAATATTAGTTACATTTTATATTTAATTTATTAGTACAATAATTATCATTTTTATTATTACAATAATTTACAAGTAATAATTGAATAATAATTGCCAATGAAAAATTCCGTGAATTTCATATTCATTCATTCTTCCTCATTTTTTCGGTTCGCTAGATTAAAATTTTCAATTTTCATTCACATCCAATCGCTAACAAAATCATTCACATCCAATTTTCGGTTCGCTAGATTACAATTTTCAATTTTCATTCACGGTCCCACTTGTCCTACTTCCATCACCCTATTTCCTTTCAACATCTTCTATTTGTTCAACCACTTTATCCCCTCTCTGATCCACCACATTCGACAAAACAATAGAAAATGTTTAAATGCTCTAAAAATGCTCACAACCAAGCATTTGAGGAACCATTGTTCTGATTTAATGTTAACCAAAATTCCTAGGGCAATAGCTATGAAAGCTTTAGTGCTTCCACATTCATAACTGACCCCAAAAATAACGAGTAGACAAAATATGGTTCCTTCTATAAAAATACAATATCATATGTCAGACTCATCCTTAAAATAAGTAGCTAAGAGGACATATATTATAGGAAAAATAATTGCCTAAACAATTTAGCAAACTTATTGAAACATGTTTTCCACCACTTCGTTTTGATAATCTCGTAAATATAGCTTAGCATAAAAGCAATAGCCCAAAAACAAGTGAATGAAACTACAACTAGTATCAAAACAAAAGAATTGATATACAGTGAGCCAACTTTGCCATGCATTTTCTTTATAGGAGAAAATGTCTCATAAACCAATTAGTATAAAAGAAAGATATGAAATAGCCCATAAAGCATAATGTATGCACTAAATACCAAAAATATTCAGAAACAATACGATATATTTCTGCGATATGGTTATTTATCCGCATTAAAAAAACGAATTGTAGATTTTGACTTATTTTTTTATTTGAAATTATAGATTTTGATAGAACTTGACTATGATTTATTAAAATACTAGTTATATTTTATATTTAATTTACAAATAAATTAATTATAATAATTATTATTTTTATTATAACAATAATTTACAAGTAATAATTGAATAATAATTGCTGTCACGCCCCAAACGGGACGCAACGAACGATACACAACTTAAATACAAATGAACCAACAAATCCGGACAATATCAATGAGAACCCAATAAGACCAGTCTAAATAGCGTGAAATAAATAACGGATACAAGTTACCACTTAAAGTCTACATTCCATCATCCAAATTACAACCCGAATTTCAACAAAGTAGCAACTTAAAGTCAAAGGGTCATACGCCCCTCAATTACAAACCCGCATTGATTAGAATACAAAAGTCCGACAACAACATAATAAGAAAAGAGTCCAATCAACAACAAGAAGCGATAAATCCAACAAGCGTAGTACAAGGTCTCAATCCGAGAGGTTCGGATCTCCAACGAAATCCTCATCTAAGGTTAGAAAACAGGTGGGGAATGAGACAAAAATCTCAGTGGATGGGGTGATCGTGTGCGAGTGTGGCGCAATATAGTTAATGTGAGAAAACAGTTATATGAAAACGCGTGAGTATGATGCATGAATTCACACACAGTTCACAAGCGTCGTGATAAAATAATTAAATAATATACTTATACGATTCAAGAAAACAGTTCATGGTCACACAGCACTATGTGATTCGATCAAGACAGTAGGATTGCGTGCGGAAATGTAACGCCAATCTATGCAAGGCAAATAATGGTTGCGTCAGGTTTGTAGCGCCAACCAATGCAAAACAGGTAAGCGGTTGCGTGCGGAAATGTAACGCCAACCAAAAGCGGGACGATAACTCCGAATCGTGTGGATCGGGGCAATGATTCCTTCGTTCTTCCTTGTAACTCCCGATCGGATGGTCGAAGACCGGCACCTTATCGCTCCGTAGTAAAGATAAAATCCCGATGAGTGGCGAGGCTCGGATCTGTCATAATCATGATTATACCTTAGTACTACGACCCGCTTCCTTTGGACAAAATCCATCCCTCAGTTGCGGGATAAGGACGATGGGGCCGGAAGAGTGAGCTCGACACACCAAATTGACTCAGGCAGGAAAGTAATTACAATTACAGGCAGTCAACCAGGCAGTCGAGTATTATTGATTCATGGAAGCAGTTTAGGAGAAATATTTGAAAAATTGGGTGGGACATAAGTCCCGTTATAGATTCAATTCGCAAGGCGAGGAAGTCGCTACGCGATCGGGTATTAATCGGTCAAATTGATCCGATAAGTCGGGGTTTTTGGAAAAGTAAAATATTTAAATTAAATCTCCAAGTCGGAGAGTCCAGGGCTATTTTAGTAAAAGAGAAAATAATTTGAGTTACGTCCTTTATAAAAGAAAAATTATAATTTAGCCCCGTTTTGTAAAAACTAACACTTTTGGGGTTAAAAATTGAATAATTAAATATCCCGACCTTGAAAAATTATGAGGTCGAGTTCTAAATTCTCCAAATTGTCCGAGAGATTCAAGTTTTTAATGTTTATGGTCGAGTTTTATAAAACAATCTCACATTGGCCCCAAATTTGTAAAAATTGTCAATTCGGACCTTAAGTTTTTAAAAGCAGTTTTTAAAAGCAATATGTGTAGGTCCTTCAACTTTTGAAAATATCATTTTTGTCCCATTTTAAAATAATTGCCTTTAAGGCTTTTAGGGGTCCAATTGTTATGTAATTTGAACCTTGGGTCCAAAATATAATTAAGTTATAGTTAAATTAGTATTTCCAGGTGCATGGGCTGCATAAGTCCTGGAAATTTCATTTGGGTCCTCAAGTTTAATATTTTTCACATTAGTCCCTCAATTTTAGTAAAATTGTTTTCCAAGCCCTAACCACTTGGATTTTTGGAATACTTTTAAAATGTGTCATTCCCAGTAACTTAAAAGTAAAAATTTCAATTTATAAAGTTTAGGTCTGGTACAGTTTTAAAAATTGCAAAGTAGCCCTTAAACTTTCAAAATTTTACAATCTAGTCCTTGGGCTTTTAAAGGTTGATTTTATTTAACTTAAAACTCTTAAAAATTTATTTAAATGTCCAAAAGTCATTTTTGAACCTGAGTACAGTCCCAAAATTCAAAATTTGCAGAGGGGTCCTTTAACTTTTATTTTCTTGCAATTTAGTCCACCAACTTTCCATTTTTGCATTTTTAAGTCCAAAATTGAAATTTAATCAATTATGCTCGACTTTTCCAGGTTATAAGTCATCCAAAATATAGATTTTAAAGATCATACACATGCATGTCCAATACATACAAAAATTCATCAATTAAAGCATTAAAGTGTACATGCATGCACCTAAAATTCAATAAATAATAATTTTGAGCAATTCTTGAGAATTTTCATGATTTGATATATAAAATTGACATGCAATACATAATTATATATATCTCAAGGCTCATGATTAAAGTTTCTACATGCATTTAATCAAAACACCTAAAAGTTGGAAAAATAATTTTCCACCCACCTTAATTTTGGAAATTGTGAAATAAAAGGATAATTTCACAATTTTTTGGATGAGGCTTCTTAGGTCAGCCCCTAAGTCAAGAAAATATCAAAATTTGGAGTTAGAAAAATGAGATAAAAATTAAGGAGAAAAAGTAGGAAATAAGGAAATGAAAAGGACTACACTTTACCTTGTGTAGTAGATGTTTGGAGACTAGTTGAAGCTCAAAAATTGGAAATTTTAGCTCAACTCCAAAATCTACTAAGGTCAGCCCCTATTTCTCAAAAATGAAAAAGGGTGTTAAAATTTGAAAAAAAGATAGGAAGAGTAGGAAAGAAGGGGTCTAGTACACAATTCTTACCTTGTAGTCAAATTTTCTCTACTATATTCTTCTTCAAGCTTGAGGTCCTTCTTCAAAAATGTTGTCAGGCTCTAACCTTCAAAGTCTTCTAAATGTACCTCCAAAACAAATTCAAACTTAAGTTAAGAATGTGGAAGAGATGAACAAGGTGATATCCAAAATTGGATTGAAGCTAAAATTTCTTACCTTGTATGATGATGGTTTTGATTTTTATGAAGAATAGGGAGGAAAATGTTGAAATTTTTCTAAGTATGGAAGAAGTAAGTGAAAGAAAGAATAGAGAGAAGTTGGGAGTTTTTAGAGAGAGGGAGGAGAATTAGTTTGGAAGATCAAATGTGTTGGTGAAATTTTGAGATGAAATTTTGACAAAATTAGGCCATATGGCCGTCCACTTCATGGAGAGAGAGGGAGAGGATTTTGTTCAAATTGTGTCTTGTAATTTGTCTCTTGCATGGAGACAAAATGCAAGTCAAAGTATGGGCTTGAATGGTGTTGGGGAATATTGAGAAGAATGTTGGTTAAGTGGGAATAATTTGGGGAAAATAGTAATAAAGAATTGGTGTATAAGATGATGTGTATAATGTTTGAATTAATGATATAATTACACACAAGATGACTAATATATGGTGTAGGTGTACAAGAGTTGGATGATATTTTTATCTCAAAAATACCACCATGGCCGTCCACTATGAGGGTAAAATGGTAATTCCATATATTTTTTTATCCCAAATTTGATGATAATAGATGAAATATATCAATCTCCAAAATAATTAGTGATTTCCTTGATCACTTGTAAGTCTCATGATCACTTAATCTAAATCAAAATCTTAATTCTATAAGGTAAAAGTCTCCAAAATAAATAGTCTCTTAAAATTGTAAGGTGACTAATAAATACAAAAATAGTAATAATGATCAATCAAGTGATCATAAATGAGGAATAGAATTAATGATGATCATGATCACAAGTAATTAAATAAAATGAAATAAAATACAAAATGTATATATTATTATTAATTACCCGTCAAAATGATGCGATAAAATAGTCGATCAAATGTTTAAACAACAATAAGGATCCATTAATAGCTTCGGAAAAATCGGGTCTTCACATCCTCCCCTCCTTAAAAGAATTTGGTCCCCAAATTCTCTTGAAATAGTTCGGATATTGATTCCTTATGTCTTCTTCCGTTTCCCACGTTGCGTCTTCGTCTCGGTTGTGGTTCTGCCACACCACTTTAACCATCGGGATTTCTCTCTTACGTAACTATCGTATCTGCTGATCAATGATCCGGATTGGCCTCTCGGTGTATGATAGATTTTCCATTAGAGGATTAGTATCTCGAGTGATGATATGCTCGTGATCTGGTTGATACTTCTTCAGTCTCGAAACGTGGAATACATCGTGCATTCCCGCATATGGTCTTTGTAACTCGAGTCCGTAGGCTAACTTCCCGATCCTCTGTAAAATCTTGTAAGGTCCAACATACTCGGACTCAACCTGCCTCCCTTCTTCCGGATTAATCAATCCTTTCCATGGTGAGAGTCTGAGAAATACTTCATCACCGACTTCAAATTCCAAATCCTTTCTTCTCTTGTCCGCGTAACTCTTTTGGCGGCTCTGAGCTGTGCGAATCCGCTCCTTGATCAGCTTGACCTTCTCCATGGCCTCCTGAACTAAGTCGACCTTTGGAATCGAGGGTGACTTTCGTTTCTCTTTTGGAGTCCATTGGTCATCAATCTCCCAGTGTAGTGGGGATCTACATTTTCGCCCATACAATGCCTCGTAGGGTGCCATCCCAATCGTGGCCTGATAACTGTTATTGTAGGCGAACTCGGCTAATGGTAAGTGCGAATCCCAACTTCTTTTAAAATCCAAGGTGCAGGCTCGCAACATATCTTCAAGGGTTTGAATTGTTCGCTCGGACTGTCCATCGGTTTGTGGATGTGCTGCTGTGCTGAAACTTAGTGAGGTACCCAATTCCTCGTGTAAGCACTTCCAAAATCTGGAGACAAACCTCGGGTCTCTGTCGGATACTATATCAACTGGTACTCTATGCAGTCGAATGATTTCTCGGATATAAGTCTGTGCAAGTTTCTGCAAGCTATCAGTTTTCTTGATGGGTAAAAAAGTGTGCAGTTTTCGTGAGTCGGTCTACAACTACCCAGATAGCATCATGGCCTCCTCTGGTCCTTGGTAGATCCGTCACAAAGCCCATCGTTATATGTTCCCATTTCCACTCGGGAATTCTCAACGGTTGTAGTAAACCAGATGGTCGTTGGTGTTCTGCTTTTACTCGTTGACAAGTCAAACATCTCCCAACGAACTCCGCTACCTGGTTCTTCATGTTTACCCACCAATAACTCCGTTTCAAATCTTTATACATCTTGTTTCCTCCAGGATGTATAGTGTATTTTGAACGGTGTGCCTCTGCTAGGATTTTATTCCTAATCTGCTCGTCAATTGGTACACACACTCGATTCCGGAACCTGATAACTCCATCTTCAGGTACCGAGAATTCTGATCTTTCTCCTTTAAGTATCTTCTCCTTCAGTTTTTGAAGATGTGTATCTTTCTCTTGTGCTTCTTTGATCTCATTCAGCAGTTCGGGTTTAACCGAAATGTTAGCACATGAAATCTGAGTATTGGTTCTCGTCATATTCCAATTGCTCAGCTCTTTTAATAATTCCCACTCTCGAATCATGAGTCTGGCTAAACTCGCCTTTCTGCTTAGAGCGTCTGCTACGATGTTAGCTTTCCCGGGATGGTATTGAATATCAAAGTGATAGTCCTCAATCAACTCCATCCATCTCCGTTGCCTCAGATTGAGGTCTTTCTGGGAGAATAGATACTTCAAGCTCTTATGATCCGTGAAAACCGTGAATGTTGCTCCGTAGAGATAGTGTCTCCATTTCTTCAACGCGAAAACTATCGCTGCCAATTCCAAGTCATGCGTTGGATAATTGGCCTCATACGGCTTGAGCTTTCGTGACGCATAAGCGATAACCTTTCCTTCCTGCATGAGCACTGCTCCTAGTCCTTCTTTTGATGCATCACTGTAGACGACAAAGTTTTTTGTTCCCTTTGGAAGGGCTAAGACCGAGCCGTAGTAAGTCGTTCTTGACTCTTGGAAACTCGTCTCGCACTTGTCATTCCACTCAAACTTGACTTGCTTCTGGGTTAGTCGAGTGAGTGGTCCGGCTATCTTGGAGAAGTCCTGGATAAATCTTCGATAATATACGACTAGTCTAGAAACTTCGATTTCCATTACAGGACTCGGGTTGTTTCTATTCAACCACCGTCTGTACCTTCGAAGGATCTACTTTGCAATCCCGGTCTTGGATACTATATGTCCCAAGAATGCGACTTCACTAAGCCAAAATTCGCACTTGCTGAATTTGGCATACGGCTTATGCTCGTAGTGTCTCTAAAACGATTTTCAGATGACGTTAAGTGATCTTCTCTAGACTTAGAGTATACTAGTATGTCATCAATGAATATCACTACGAATTGATCCAAATAAGGTTGGAAGACTCGATGCATCGAGGTCCATAAATGTTGCTGGTGCATTCGTCGGACCGAAAGGCATTACTACAAACTCGTAGTGTCCATATCGGGTTTGAAATGCGTTTTGGAAATGTCTCCTTCAGCGGATTTTCAGTTGGTAATATCCTTGTTGTAAATCAAACTTCGAGTACACGTTTCTCCTTGAAGTTGATCAAATAGTTCGTCCTATCCTCCTCGGAAGGGGATATTTGTTCTTGATGGTCACACTATTAAGTCCACGATAATCTATACATAGTCTTAATGTGCCATCCTTCTTGTTGGGAAATTTATTGTTTAGATTTTGATGAATGCCATGTAAAACTTAGAATAGGAAGTTGGCACCCCAATTTTTGTTGTAGATCGCATTGTAATAAATAGGGGGTCAAGCCGAGTTAAGTCGGCTATGCCCAAACATGCAAGAAGACAACCGAGACTAGAAGGAAGACTCATTGCAAGACAAATTTGAGTATGGCAAAGAAGAGAAGACGGGAACTCTCTTGAAGGAGCGGTGAGATGCGGTGAGTGGAGTATCGATCAAGTCAACTCAAGAAAAGCCAAGTCTCAAATTGAGGTGACGGAAGAATCATCCAATGATTGGAAGGCGACTCTAAGTCACCTGGGAAAGCAAGGAAATGCGGTCAAGTCGAGATAAGCTGAAAAAGATCCGTTGCCGAAAATCAAGAGAATTACTTAAACAAGTAATATCTCCATGATACCTTTCTCGATGTGCTCGATCCCGAAGCGTGCAAAAGGAATAAACCAATGGGAAGCACTACACCGTGTCGAACTACGAAAGGTGAAGAACAATTCATACGAGGAAATGGCAATTCCAAGGATCGCAACAAGACAAACCAACGACCACAAGTGACTTTAAAAAATTAAGCCTATCATTCAACGGATTTTTGAAAGATCACTATAAAAGGCCGAGGAATGACTACGAGAGAAGGAGACGAGAACCACAAACATTCAAGCATTTATTAGAATCGTAACCAAGTATTCTCAAGTCATTAAACGCTCAATCCTCAAGCCTACACTACGCAGACATCAATCCAACACTCACCTGTGAAGGAAAGATAAGTTCAATCGGTTGAAGAGGAAATTATTGAAGAATCAAGGGGTCTACATCCCACGAAGGATTGTAGGAAGGTTCAAGGTCGAACCAAGTCTTAAGCTTTTTGGAGGGCTTCGTGATCAAATCCAAAGAGCTTGAGCAAGTGGGGTCAGTAGTAGCAAGGCAAACCCCTGTGAAGAAGGCCGAGTCGTCGAGAAGCCGAGTGATCAAGGCGTCTCGGAGGCCCGAGTCCCAAAGGATCAAGTCACCAGTGTGATCAAGACTTGTATCCGGACTGCTACCACTTTGTATCTTGATCAATACCTAGTGGATTCCTCCGGAGTTGGAGAAGAGAGTAGTAGAAGAATTACCCCATCTTGAACCTCTATAAAAATCGATTGTGTCATTTACATTTTAGCACTTTAATTCTTGCATCATATTTGTTTAATTCTGTGACATATTTGCTATCCATTAGATAACCTCTAAGTACTAAATCAAGCTCTAAATCTCTACTTAACCAAACTTAAGGGTGTTAAGTCTTCCCAATAAAAACAAACCACGATTGAGTTAATTTAGACTTAACAATTTGAGTTAGTCCATCAAACTCGATTGAGTCCGTTGAGAGACTAACTCTACTTGATTAACTAAATTGGTCATCACCAAGGACACAACGTGTAGTATCAACTCGAATTTTTAAAAGGACTAAATCAAAAATTTGGTAAGGTTTATTCAACCCCCCTTCTAAACCTTACACTTACACCCCTTGGGACCTACAAGTGGTATCGGAGCGGTTGGTTCATTGAGCCTTCCGCACCGTTCTCAACTAGATCTCTAAACTTTTCAAAGTCCGCTTTAGTACTTATACTTTCAAAACTCTTTTTATCATTGAAATTTGTTATCATGGAAGCAAATTTGACACGCATCCCTATGTTCACAATTGAAGAATTTGATGATTGGAAAATTCGTATGCGAGCTCATCTATCAAAGATTACATGATGAGATGTGGATAGTGATAGAGGATGGGCCACTGCAAATATTAAAGGTGAACACACTGTAAGAAAGAAGAGCCGGAATCAAGGCGAAAAGGATGTTGCTACCGACCACCATGGTTGAAAAATCAAGAACTGAATTGACAAATGATGACGAGAAAAAAGATACAACCTGGACAATGTAGCCAAGGGCATCCTTTACAAAACCTTGACAAAGCCATGTTCAATAAAGTCAAATCATGCAAAACGGCTAAAGAAATGCAGGACAAGCTAACATTGATTTGTGAAGGCTCGGAGCAAATCAAAGAAAACAAATTATCGGTAGGTCTGAGAAATTTGAGAACTTCAAAATGATCTCGGGAGAAAACCTGGATCAAGCTGGATGCTCGGTTCACGAAATCACCAACGAGCTATCGCACTTGGAAAGGAATATACACGAAGAAATGTGTATGAAGATCCTAAAAAGTCTTCCATTGAATGGGAAATGAAAGTCATGGCATTAAGACATTCCATGGACCTATCAAAGACATCCAACCATGAACTATTCTCGGACCTCAAAGCCTACGAGTTTGAGTGAGAGAAGAAAAGACCATGAAGAGACAACTGTACCCAAAACAATTTGCTCTAATTGTTAAAGATGGGAAGAGAGCCGAGGTCAAAGAAGTCATTAACCCGGAAGAAATAGCCCTACTAGTAAAAGGTTCAACAAGTTCTTCAATAAGAACTACAAGAGAGGCAAGGGCGAATCCTCCGAAGACACTCGCCCCTCCAAATCAAGGAAAGATAGGCCAACCAAGAGAACGGATCATCAAAAAGTCAATATCAAAGGGTGACAATCCAAGAATGGAAAGAGCCGATCAAAAGGCTCAATATCTATCTTTGAACTGTAGGCAACCAGTCACTATGCCATTTGATGCCCATATCCTGTAGTCAACAAATACAGAATGAAGAAGAAAGAAAGGTCTTGAGAGAAAGAAGACAAGAAAAGAAAAAAAAGCGATGTTGGGCTGCAGAGAAAATCTTGAGTCTAAAGACACAACGATTGATTGAAATGAAGCCGACTACTCAAGTGACTCACGAAGAAGAAGCCCCGATCTTTTGATGGCCAAGGAACAAGATCAACCCCGACCAAGAAGATGAGGTAAACTCCAACTCATCAAACTCGGATCCTAGTGATAGTGACTGACACACACACCTCATCACCCACTGATCTTTATGACTCATTAGGCAAAATGATGAAAGATTTTGAACACATCAAATCCTCACACACACTACTAAATGAGGAAAACAAAACTACTCAAGAGCCAAAACTCACGGTGACTAAGGAGCCGAGTACTCTAAGTCAAATAGGTGATGAGAATGAAAGTTTAAAGGCTTGAAAAAGCCAAGCTAATAAGCGAAATTGCTACCATAGAAAAGAGAGGTAAAATGACCTCAAAAAGTAATTGCCTCATTCACTAAGGCATCTAAATCATTGGATGATCTTATTATGAGTCAAAGAGAATGTGGAGACAAGACAGGCCTAGATTTAACTCCTCTGTGATATGTCAAACTTCAAAAGTAATTTTGGAAAAAGGATCTTCAAGCAATGAAGAGTCTAAAAAATCCAAAACTCTAAATGTTGCACACACAATCACTTCAAAGCACAATTACAACAAACGGCCTTGGTTATAAAGGAAAAGGAAAGCGACCGGTTGAGTGCGGCTGAAAGGGCAACCGAGAAAAGATTGATCGAGTTCTCAAAGAAACTCCAAACAAAATACTCTGTAAAGAAGAAGCGAGCTACCAAAAACCCCGAAAAATCTATAAAAGAAACATATATGATGGGAATGGTAGAAAATATCCAAGCCAAGTGATTGGAATGATGTGAACTATCGATAGACTTATGGAATATAAGCCCAAATGGCAAAGGCCTAGAACTCGGCAAAGGTCATTCCAAAAGTATAAGAGCTTTCATCAAGACACATATGCACCTAGGCACTACACTCGGAGACACCACAATTACCCAAAGAAGGCGATTGCCAAAACACATATACAGCATACAGACAAGAGAGACAAATTGTATGAACCTAGAATCCCCAAGCAATTTGCCAAGATTAATTATGATTATGGCATCGATAGATGGCAACCCCTTAGAGTCAAATCATTTGGCTATAAGTTGGTTGGATCATCTTACAATTCTAACCCCTCGGGACCCGCACAAGTATGGGTACCTAAAACTTAATTTCCTTGATTGCGGGTTCAAGAGCAGTGAGTGCCAAGGAACCTGGTATATGGATAGTGGATGTTCCGGACATATGACAGAAACAAGAAAAAATCTGTCAAAATTCAAGGAAGTTAAAGGAGCGAAAGTCATATTTGGAGGAAATGAAGCTCTAGTGAAATAAGAGGCATTAGATCCATCAAGAGGAATGGATTAGAAATCACGGATGTTGCATATGTTGAAGGACTCAACTTCAACTTTGCTAAGCATCGATCAACTCGTGACAAGGGCTATAATGTTGGATTTAACATGGGTATATGCCAAATCAAGGAGGTTTGAATCGAATGAAGTTGTGTTGCAAGGATGCGAGACAAAAGAACATGTATGTAGTAGATTGGTCAACCGCTACACCCAAAGACTGCTCTCTACTAGCAAAAAGAGCACAAATTTGAATCAAGTTAGGTTTGTGGCACAAAAAGTGAGTCACTGAATTTCAAAACAATTAACAAGCTTGCGAAGTAGTCTTGTGGAAGGACTTCCGGACTCGATTATACGAGAAAGGAGAGTATATGTGACGCATGTCGAAGGAAAACAAATCAAATCATCATTCAAAGAAAAGACATGCCCATCCTCAACAAGAATATTGCATCTGCTACATATGGATCTATTTGGCCCGATGGGACCAAGCATAAGTGGAAAGAAATACACCTTGGTAGTAGTAGATGACTACTCAAGATATACATGGACAATATTCATGTGTAAGAAGAAAGAAACTCTACGAAACTACCACAAGCGATGAAGAGGATTCAAAATGAGAAGAGCCAAACCATTATCAAAATAAGATCGGACATAGGAACCGAGTTTGTCAATGGAATAATAACTCGATTTGTATTGAAAATGGTATTGGTCATGAACTATCTGTGACAAGGACTCCACAAATGAGAATGGAGTTGCGAAAGAAGGAATAGAACTCTCAAAGAAGCAAGGACCATGTTAGGTGAAGCGGGGCTACCAAAAGATTTTGAGGTGAAGCAATCAACACGACTTGCTACACTCAAAAACAGGATGTATGATAAAATGGATAGGTGACAAAGACTCCTATGAGATTTGGACTGGAAGAAAACCAAATGTTGCATATTTTAGAATATTCGGATGTAAATGCTTCATCCACAACAATGGCAAAGACAATCTAAAGGCCTTCGATGCTAAAGGCGATGAAGGTATCTTCTTCAGGATACTCGGTGAAAGCAAAGCCTCTGAGTACTCAAAAAAGGACTATGGTTGCGGAAGAATCCATTCACGTGGTATTCGATGAGCGAAATGTAAAAGGAGAAGACATTGAAGAGTCGGTGATAAGGCCGAATCATCCAACCATACGAGAAGAGTCCCTATCTTTGAAAGCCAAGCCGGAATTATAAACTCGAAAGAAGATGAGATAGCTGAATCTCAAAAACAAGCGGAAAATTCGCAACTAAGTGACTACGAGAGAGTGATCAAAGCAACACAAATGCTAGACGATTGAATCCGGCCAACTTACTTCAACTTTGATGTAAGATGGTGAGAGATCATCCACGAAACTTGTCATTGGAGATATAAGAGAAGGTGTCAAAACAAGATCGAGAACTCAACAAAAAGCTATGTTCACATGCTTTATCTCGCAAAATAGAGCCCAAAGATGTGTTACAAGCATTAGATGACACACATTGGATTCAAGCTATGCAAGAAGAGTGAATCGAGTTTGAAAGAAATAAAGTATGGGAATTAGTTCAAAGACCCACCCATCAAAACGTTATTGGTACTAAATTGGTGTTCGAAACAAGATGAACGAGGAAGGTTACGTGGAAAGAAACAAAGCAAGACTAGTAGCCAAAGGATATTGCCAAGAAGAAGGAATACATTTTGATGAAACATTTGCTCTTGTAGCAAGATTGGAAGCTATAAGGATGTTTCTTGCCTATGCAACTCACAAGAATTTTACTGTATATCAGATGGATGTAAAAAGCGCATTCCTAAATGGTTTATTGGAAGAAGAAGTGTATGTTGAACAACCTCCGAGGATTTGAGCGAGAAGACTCTTGGAGATAAGGTATACAAACTCAAGAAAGCTCGTATGGATTGAAACAGGCACCCGGGCGTGGTATGACACATTGTCACAATTCCTAACGAGAATGGATTCACAAAAGAAAAGTAGATAGAACACTTTTTAGAATTCAAGACAAAAAGAGTATCTGCTTGTTCAAATATATGTGGATGACATCATTTTTGGATCCACAAACAGAGAGCTATGTGAAAAATTTTCAAACCTCATGCAAAGTAAATTTGAAATGAGCATGATGGGAGAGTTGACATTCTTCCTTGGACTCCAAGTGAAACAACTGAAGGATGGAACCTTCATAAGTCAAACAAAATACACCAGAGATTTAATGAAGAAATTTGGTATGGAGGAGAAGTCTTATGTGAAAATACCAATGAATACATCGACCAAAATGGACATGGATGCAGATGGCAAGCCTATAGATCAAACAAGATCTGAGCACTTATTGGATCATTGCTCTATCTCACGGCAAAGCGGCCGGACATCACCTTTCTTTGTAGGTGTATGTGCAAGATTTTCATCCGCTCCCAAAAGAGAGCCATATGACAAAGAACTAAGAGAATATTGAGATACTTGAAAGGAAGCTAAGAAGTTGGCTTATGGTATCCAAAGGAAGGTGGATTCAATCTAATTGGCTATTGATTCGACTATGCTAGATGCGAGTTGACAGAAGAGCACCTCGGGCACATGTCAAATGTTGGGAAACATCTTGATTTCCCGGTTTAGCAAGAAGCAAAATTCAATAGCCACCTCAACACCGTGACGAGAATACATAGGCTGCGGCAAACAAACCCAAATCCTATGGATGAGACAAAGAAATGAGAGACTATGAAGTTGAGGAAAAAGAAATTCCAATCATGTGTGATAACACAAGTGCAATTGCAATCACTCAAAATCTGTGTTGCACTCAAGAACAAAGCATATCGATGTCGAGATATCACTTCATAAGAGATCATGTTGAAAAGAAGGACATCATCTTGGAATATATCTCAAGCGATAAACAATTGGTGACATCTTCACAAAACCATTATGTGAGTCAAGATTTGAAGAACTCAAGCATGAGTTAGGGTTAATTGAGTGAGCCGACACTCGGAAGAATCAAAGAAAAGAAATGGAACACAAAAAGGAAAAAGAGTCAACTCACAAATCGGCTAAGTAAATCGGCCGTATCGGAAGACAACTGACTATACCAAGTCACCGATAGGTGTCACAAAGAGAATGTGAGAAGAAGAGTTAAACCACTAAGGGTAAAAGCCGAGTCATTTATGAGCAAAGTGACAAAAACGCAAAATTTTGACTAAGCGGGAATGTTTTTAAGAATTACGTCAGCATAATTATGATGTGTACAGGCTAAAGCTGCACACCAAGCTTATGATTGGATATAAATGCTGCCACATTAAATACGAGACATTAAATGCTAAATCGGCGTGCAAAATCTAAGCCGTTGATTTCGATCACATTTCAAAATCACCCGCGTCGCTTTCATAAACCATACTTAAGCTTTCCTTCTTCTCTCTCTCATATTACGAGAACCGTTCATTTCTTTCAGAAGCAAAGGCAAAACTCTCTCAAAACCCTATCTATCTTCAAATCAACCTCTAAGTTTTCTTCGGTGAAATCCTAAAAAATGGCACCAACCTATGATTTTGTCAAGTTAGGAAAGCAAATCCACACCGGGTCTACTGTGGATTTCGACGACATGGTGAAACAGGGGTCCGACGACACCTTAGTGAAGAAAATTCTTTGAGAAATTGGAAACGTCTGGTGAAATCGTTTTCCGACGATGGAATATCCGATGACCTATGTGGAGGAGGTCGCACGCGTTCTACGTGAACGCCGAGACTAACGATGAAGTGATAAAGTCATCTGTTCATGGTAAGAAGTTCACCATCTCTCGCCAAGGATTTGGTGAACAACACTCCACTACCGACGGAAGGAGCATCGTAAATCAACGATCTTGATGTAAACCTAGCTTTCTTGCTTGGAAGGAAATAGCCAAGCCCGACTATCTTTGATAAAATAGTTTACCACAAACAAGAAGAGGCTTTGAAGGAGGATTACCACAAATCTGTTGGACATAGTTGCCAAATGCATAGACATCAAATTTGGCGACTTTGACCAATCTGTCAAAGCAAAATTGATCGTAATGGTTGCGATCATTGAAGAAAAGAAAATAAATCTGGCCGAGTTTGTCTACAGCAGACTCGCCATAATGTAGGGAACAAATCCTTCAAGAAGATGGTGCATTTGGAGGATCCCTAGGATATGGCCAGTGATTGGCCGGTGATGGAGGTGAAAGGAGTCCTCTTAGACATGGAAAGGCATTCCATGTAAACAAGAGGATGTTCGAGATCAAACCTCTCTGGCGCACGAGAAGAGAGCCCACGCCGAGAGAGCGACACGAGTGAGGGGAATCAGTGACCACTGAAGATACAGCTTTTCCTCTCCACCAAAGAAGAAAGCTGCCCCTGCAGCTGCTAAGAAGAAGACTGCTGCTCATGCGGCAAAAAAAAACAAACCTGCTCCCCCCTGCAGCCGAGTCACTGCCCCGTGCAGTGTCTCCCGCCCAAAGAAGTGGTCGAGAAGGACTCTCAAATACCTTCTCCGATCGTCAAAAAGAGGAGAACTGATAAGCCAAGATGGCGGCTCCTCGAGAAGAAAACACTAGCACGCCCCGCCGCCCCTGGACTCGAAGAAACTCTCTCGAACCGAAATTCCTCCGTACAAACTAGGAGACGAAGAAGAATAATCAAGCACTCCAAGCTTGAGAAACCGGGCGAGTCACCACTCACCGGAGCAGATATCTGAAAGCTGGCCGGAGAAGTAGAGTCCCCAGATATAATTGATGAAACAACTAAGTCTGCTGAAGGCGATCAGCAGAGGCAAACTGAAAACACAGCTTGTAGTCCGCGCAGCTGAGACACAAGAAGAAGCTGATAGAGCTGATAGTGATGTGATGATCCTATCCCCACTTTACCCAGACATCCAAAATCGTCTGCGAGAGTGGAGGAAGTGGAAATTGAGTCGATCAAGGAACAGTTCCAACGGCTCTGAATTTATAGAAGAGGAAGAAAGAAGCTGCTGAACTTCCTTGGAGTGACCACTTTGTGGTCCAAGATCGGGCGAAAAAATCGCACTGAGATATCTTGCAGATTTTCAAGGACAAGGAGAAGGAAAAAGCAGGCGAGAGGAAGGCGAGGCACGTGAGAAGGCCAAAGATCTACCCTATCACCGCACCCACGGACCACACATCATCTCCTTGATGTCATATCTGACAATGATGAGGATTCGGACTCTGCTGCCGCCACAGAAAAGTTGCAAATGCAGCAAGCAATGCACGAATCCAGAATCCTTCACGAAAAATATTGATGGAGGGACCAGGAGAGTCCTCCAAAACACAAACACCGAAATTGATCCAATGGGAGTGGTTCAACAAATCGCCACCGTTGTTCTTTGCCAACACTTCCCACTCACTCGGAAGAAGGAATTAAGGAAATGGCGATGAAACGGCTTAGTGGGGACCCCGGTTGAGCCAACCCCTAATGAAGGTGTCTTACCACCCTTTGCCCCAACTGAACACTCGGTAGAAATAGCCAGGAGTTTGGAGACGAGTGACCCCATTCCAAGTCACTCACCGTGGTGCGCCACTGAGAAACTCCTCCACCGCAGCAAGGTCGGAGAATCTTTGCAGATGACTCCACGACGAATCTAGGAGGTGAAGTGGAGAAGGAACAACCACAAAGTACACAACAAGTTGTCATCAACGAAGCTCGGACAGTTGAGATTGTCTCACCGAGGTGCCAACCGCTCCGAAGGCTAATGACGCTGCGATGCGATCGAGGCGTAGGAAGGAACAACCCTGGGAGTTAACACTGCAGGCGATGAAAGTGCAATCCATGGGGTTGAGACTCCAATGGATGCCACCACAAGACCCTAAGACAGGTGACACACTGTCGAAAGGAGGTCGAGCCTCACTCACCGCAGCTTGAGACTGTAGGAGGTAATGACGGCCACGGAGGTTGAGACTTCCCGGGGTAAAGAAGGCAAGTAGAGAACATCCCTCCCGCTATCATTGATCCATCTCGAAAAGGAGATAAGCGCGCTTCATGATTCCCGGATAATCCCGATGTCACCTTTTGGGATCGGAAAGCGACGAAGAAGCCGAGTCATCCCCAATGACAGATCCAAAAGACTCACCAAGCGGATGTTCCCGGACGAGCAAGTCGATCTCAAGACTACTCGTCAAACTTTTAACTTTGATGATGAGCCACCAATGGAAATCTCATCATCGTCCGATGACGCTCGAGATAAGGCCGAGGACTAGTCCACTCAATTGGAGAAACCAAATGAGACCAACGAAGGCTTGAAACAATCGAGGCTCGACAAAGTCGGGTCCACTTCACAAAAGACCCCAACAAACAGAGTCCACCGCACAGGCTCCTCAAGGCTGCAGCAGTTCGACTCAAAAGGAACTTCACGTGCACCTCTCTTCATTGAACAAATCCCGATGGCGTGATGATTCCTTTGTAGAATCATTTCCTTTCTCCCCTGGAGGTACCCGACCTCCTTGAAGAGTCGAGAACGAGCTCGCACGCCTTCCACGCACCAGCTCCTATCATTCCGTCAGTACCATCATCGTTCGGTGACCATGACTTTGATGCCGCATGGCCATCACCTGAAACGGAAGAAACAAATGAAGTTCGGGAGGTGCTCAAGACATTATTTGCTGAAATTGAATGGATGGAGAGGCACCAGGCCTCTATGGACATGCCATCGGACAACAGAGATGCCAACCTTACTGGCGACTTGAGAGGCATAACAATCGGGATCGGGGAATGGTGGCAACAACATCAAACAATGCGTGTGGAACAAGTTAGATACTTGAGGACATTGTTTAACAAGTCACGCTGGGTATGGAGAGTCGAGAATCTTGATGCAAAAACGAAATTGAGAGAACACATTGAGCACATGCATGAAGTTCACACCGCCGAGATAAAGCTATTGCGTGAGCAAAATAAGAGTGATCTACAGCGTATGGAAGAAAACATGAATAGAAAATTCAGCCTTCTCATGGCCGAGAAGAAGCTAATTTCAAAGAGTCCAACGCTACTCGATCCGAATTTCGTGCCGCATACACCGCAGACGACTCGAGGCGAACTCGGCTATCGCAGCTTGACTTCTTGCTTGCCAAGATATGTTTCAGTGTTCCTCTCTCCTTTGATGATGCCAAAAAGGGGGAAGAGGAATACTTTAAAGCGCTAAAGAGATCCGAAGGTCGAAAAGGAGGAAGCGGTATGTAAAAGGTCCGTCTCGCAGCCAGAGTCTTCCTTCTAGTCTCCGCTTGTCTTCTTGCATGTTAGGGCGTAGGCGACTTAACTCGGCTTGGCCAGCCCCTATTTATTACAATGCATTTTACAACAAAAATGGGGTGCCAACTTCCTATTCTAAGTTTTACATGGCATTCATCAAAATCTAAACAATAAATTTCCTAACAATTTCCCCCTTTTTGATGATGCCAAAACTTAAACCATTCAAAAATGCAAATAGCAAAGATACATACGATAGTGTATTGACATAGAATGTATCTGCGCTTGAATCAATCCTTTTATTGATCATAACATTCTTGTTCTTTTACACAATCATTTTACAAGGTGTATCGAGCAAACATTTGTCTACCACAAAAATAAAGAATTTATAGCTTTATTGCGGAAGACTTACATAGTATGTATTTACATCATAAAATACATGAAGGGTGGACAACAACACTTCATCTCCTTTTCTGTCTCATTCTTTCATCTTGTTCAAAGATCTTCTCGCTCTTCTTCTCTTTTTCTCATCGTCAATTTGCCTTCTTCTTTTTTCATATGCCTTCCTGGCGACTTCATCTCTTCTTAATCTTTCTGTCTTTCCTCCCATAGCTGAGTTTGTCTATTGTTTTCTTCTTCTATTCTTTTTGCATACTCGGATTACTTTTAGCCACTTGCAAGTTTGCTATTTGGTCAAGACCAGCCCGATAGATCCCTCCTTTCTTGCCTGGATCTACGTATTCAATGTTTTTGGGCGAGGCCTGGTCTCAAACCTCTTCCTCCACCACTTTGCTTCTTCCTCTACCTCCGGGCATGTATTGTCTTGGGGTCTTCTTCTTTCCCGGTGAGTGACCGGCGGAGTGACAAAGTGGTGATCCGGTGTCCGTCTGCTTTGCTGTCGCCTTCTTCACATAACGTGAGACCCTTTTCCCGATCAGTCCCAAGCTTGAGCCATAGACATATTTGCAAAGTATCCTTCGAGATGCGGCGTTTTAAATTCATCAACTCGATCGCGACTCTGTCCGACATCCGAGATGGCATAAGTGTCTCTGTCTACTAGAATGCCTCCATGTTGTTTCAAGATGTTCATAACCCGGCATCCATTCTTCCTTCCATTTCCTCCATCCCCGCTTCAATTGTTTTTCTCTTTTCAGCCATAGATATAGCAGAGTGTTGGAGTGGCGAGTCACGGGAGTTTGTCTTTGCGATAATGTCGGCTATGACGACCTTGTTGGGGGTTTGTGCAATCATCAAGGTCACATCTTTCGATCCTTCCCCCTCAACAGATTTTCCTTTCTTTTGTTTGGTAACTTCCTCAAATTTGTCTTTCCCCTTCGCACCGTGCATCCTCTTTTTCGACTTGGATCTTTTACGTGCTTTAAGGTATTCCTCTTCCCCCTTTTTGGCATCATCAAAAGAGAGGGGACACCTAGAAACATCTTGGCAGCGGAAGTCGAGCCTGGCGATGGTAGAGTTCGTCTCAAGTCTGCTGCAGAGTATGCGGCACAAAATTCGGATCGAGTAGCGTTGGACTCTGCTGAAATCGGCTTCATCTCGGCCATGAGAAAGGCTGAATTTTCTATTCATGGTTTCTTCCAAACGTTTGTAGATCACTCTTATTTTGCTCACGCAGCAGCTTTATCTCGGCGATGTGAGCTTCATGCATGTGCTCAATGTGTTCTCTCAACCGTTTTGCATCGGCATTTTGACTCTCCATACTTTCTCCGACTTGTTGAACAATGTCCTGAAATATCTTACTTGTTCCACATGCATTGTTTGTTGTTGTTGCCACCATTCCCTGGTCCTCGATTATGCCTCTTAAATCGGCCAGATAAGATTGGCATCTCTGTTGTCGATCGCATGTCCATAGAGGCACGATGCCTCTCCATCCGTTCAATCTCGGCAAATAATGCCTTGAACACTTCGCGGACTTGGTGATTCTTCCGTTGCGGTGATGGCCATGCGGCGTCAAAATCATAATCACCGGAACAATGGTGCCGGATAGAATAACGAGAGCTGGTCTATGGAAGCGTGCGAGCTCGTTCTCGACTCTTCGGGAGGTCGGGTACCTCCGAGAAAAAGGAAAAGATTCTATGAAGGAATCATCACGGCCAACCGTATTTGTTCAATGATGATAGGTGCGCGTGAAGTTCCTTTTGAGTCGAACCTGCTGCGGCTTGGGAGCTGCGCGATGGACTTTGTCTCAGGTGGGGTCTTTTGTGAAGTTGACCCGACTTGAGAGCCTCAAGCGTCTCAACAGCCGTTGGTATCACCGATTTCTCTAAGTGAGTAGACTGGTCCTCGACCTTATCGAAGCGTCATCGGACGATGATGAGATTTCCATTGGTGGCTCACCATCAAAATTAAAGGTTTGACGAGTAGTCTTGGGATCGACTTGCTCGTGCTTGGAACATCCGCAGCCGAGTCTTTTGGAGTACATCACGGGGATGACTCGACTTTTTTCGTCGCCTTCGATCCCGGAAAGGTTACATCGGGGATTATCCTGGGAATCATGAAGCGCGCTTATCTCCTTTTCGGATGGGTCGATGATAGCGGGAGGGATGTTCTCTACTTGACTTCTTTACCCCGGAAGTCTCAACCTCCCGTGGGCCTTCATTACCTCCTGCGATCTCGATTGCAGTGAGGCCTGGACCTCCTTTAGGCAGTGTCGGTCTTAGGGTCTTCTGTGGTGGCATCCATTGGAGTCTCAACCCCATGGATTGCACTTTCATCGCCAGTGTTAACTCCCGGGGCTGCTCCATCCTGTGCCTCGATTTGCATCAACAACGTCATTAGCCTTGAGAGATTGGCACCTCACCGAGATACGATCTCAAGCGCGAGCTTCGTTGATGGCAACTTGTTGTTCTTCTTGTGTTTGTATTTTCTCTACTTCGCCTCCTGGATTCGTTGTGGAGTCATCTGCAGTATCCTCCGACCTTGCCGCAGTGGAGGGAGTTTCCCCCGGCACACCGGTGAGTGACTTGGAATGGGGTCACTCGTCTCCAAACTCCCGGCTGCTTTCTATTGAATGTTCAGCCGTTGGGGCAAGTGGTAAGACACCTTCAATAGGGGTTGGCTCATTGGGATCCCCACTATCCCGGTTTCATCGCCATCTCCCTTATTGCCTTCTTCCGAGTGAGCTGGGAAGTGGTGGCGATAATAACAGTGGCGATTTGCAACCACTCCCATTGGATCAATTTCCAGCTGTGTTCTGGAGGACTTTCCTGGTCCCTCCATCAATCTTTGCTCGTGAAGGATTCTGGATTCGTGCAATGCTTGCTGCATTTGCAACTCTTCTGTGGCAGCAGCAGAGTCCGGATCCTCATCACTGTCCGAGAAGACATCAAGGAGAGGGTGTGTGTTCTGTAGTGCGGAGATAGGGCGGATCTTTGGCCTTCTCACGTGCCTCGGCTTCCTCTGCTGTCTTTCCTTTTCCTTGTCCTTGAAGATCCGTAGGATGTCGTGCGATTGTCTTCATCCATCTGGAATCACAGTGGTTAGTCGAAGGAAGTTTAACAGTTCCTCTTCTTCTTCTATAAACTCGGGCCTTTGGAACTGTTCCCTTGATTTACTCAATTTCCATTTCCTCCACTCACGCAGACGATTTTGGATGTCTGGGTAAGGTGGAGATAGGATCATCACATCACTATCACTCTATCGCTTCTTCTTGTGTCTCAGGTGCGCGGACTACGGCTATTTCTTCAGGTTGCCTCTGCTGATCGCCTTGACGAGACTTAGGCTGTTTCATCAATTACATCTGGGGACTCGATTGCTTTCAGCATTTAAGTATTTGTTCGGTGAGTGGCTGACTCAGCCGGTTTTTCAAGCTCGAGCGCTTGATGATTCTTCTTCGTCTTGGTTTGTACCGAGGGGATTTCTGTTCGAGACGCTTTCTTCTAAGTCTTGGGCGGCGGGGGCGATCTTTGGTGTCTTCTTCCGAGGCGAGCCGTCTTGGCTTATCGATCTCCTCTTTTTGACGATCGGAGAAGGTATTTGAGAGTCCTTCTCGACCGAAGCGGTCTTTGGGCAAGAGACACTACGGCTGCGGGGCAGTGACTCTGCTGCGGGGGCAGGCGCAGTTTGACTTTCTTTCTTTGCTGCGGGAGCGGCCGATCTTCTTAACAGTGCGGGGGCGACTTTCTTCTTTGGTGGAGAGGAAGCAGTGTATCTTGGTCACCGTGATTCCCCTCACTCGTGTCGCTCTCTTGGCGTAGGCTCTCTTTTGTGCGCCCGGAGGTTTGATCTGAGCATCCTCTTGTTAACATGGAACGCCTTTCCATGTCTAAGAGGACTCCTTTCACCTCCATCATCCTCGCCAATCACCAGGCCATATCCTAGGATCCTCCAAATGTGCCATCTTCTTTGAAGGATTTGTTCCCTACATTCGGCATAGTCTGCGTAGACAAACTCAGCCTGATTTATTTTCCTTTCTTCAATGATCGTAGCCATTACGATCAACTTTGCTTTTGATTGGTCAAAGTGCCAATTTGATGTCAATACATTTGGCAACTATGTCCAACAACTTGTGATAATCCTCCTTCAAGAGTCTCTTGTTTGTTTGTGTAAACTATTTTATCGGCATAGTCGGGCTTGGCTATTTCCTTCCAAGCGGCGACCAGGTTTACATTAGCTTCGTTAATTTCGATGCTCCTTCCGTTGGTAGTGAAGCGATGTTCAGCCAAATCCTCGCGAGATGGTGAGCCGCTTTTCGTGAACAGATGACTTTATCCCTTCATCGTGAATCTCGGCATTCACGTAGAACTGCGTGCGACCTCCTCCACATAGGTCATCGGATATTCGGCAAAGATCGAAAGCGATTTCAGCCTGGCGTTTCCAATTTCTTAGCGATTTTCTTCACTAGGGTGTCATCGGACCCTGTTTCACCATCCGTCGAAATCCACAAGAGACCGGTGTGGATTTGCTTTCCTAACTTGGTAAAATCATAGGTTGGTGCCATTTTTCAGGATTTTATCAAAGAAAATTTAGAGATTGATTTGAAGATAGATAGGGTCTTGAGAAGATTTTTGCCTTTGCTTCTGAGAGAGAGAGAAAATGAACAGTTTTGGTAGTGTGTGAGAGAAATGGACGGAAATGGTTTAAGTATGGTTTATGAAAGGGCGTGCGAGTGGTTTTTGAAATGCGATCGAAATCAACGGTTTAGATTTTGCACGCCTATTTAGCATTTAATGTCTCGTATTTAATGCGGCAACATTTATATCCAATCATAAGCTTGGTGTGCGGCTTTATGTCAGTACACATCATCATTATCTTTGACGTAATTCTTAAAAACATTCCCGCTTAGTAAAACGACTTCGTTTTTGTCACTTTGCTCATAAGTGACTCAAACATCCCCTTAGGCGATTTAACTTTTCTTCTCACGATTCTCTTAGTGACTCATAACAAATGACTTGGTATAATTGTCTTTCCAATACAAATGATTTACTTAGGCTGATTTGTGAGTTCACTCTTTTTCCCTTTTTGTGTTCCATTTTTTTTTTTGATTCTTAGTGTCGAGTGTCACTCAATTAACCTAACTCATGTTTGAGTTCTTCAAATCTTGACTCACATAATGGTTTTGTGAAGATGTCGGCAATTGTTTATCGGTTGAGATATATTCCAAGATGATGTCCTTCTTTTCAACATGATCTATTATGAAGTGATATCGACATCAATATGCTTTGTTCTTGAGTGCAACACAGATTTTGAGTGATTGCAATTGCACTTGTGTTATCACACATGATTGGAATTTCCTTTTCCTCAACTTCATAGTCTCTCATTCTTTGTCTCATCCATAGGACTTGGGCACACAATACAGTGCCCATGACTATGTATTCTCGTCAGCACCAGAGAGGTGGCTATTGAATTTTGCTTCTTGCTAAACCAGAAATCGATCTTTCATAGCATTTGACATGTGCACGAGTGCTTTTTCATCAACTTTGCATCCAGCGTAGTCAGTCGAATAGCCAATTAGTTTGAATCCACCTTCCTTTGGATACCATAAGCCAACTTCTTGGCTTCCTTTCAAGTATCTTAATATTCTTTTAGCCGCTTGTCATATGGCTCTCTTTTGGAGCGATTGAAATCTTGCACATACACCTACAAAGAAAGGTGATGTAAATTACCGCTTCTTTGTAAGATAGAGCAATGATCCAATAAGTGCTTTGTATCTTGTTTGATCTACGGGCTTGCCATCTGCATCCATGTCCATTTTGGTGATGTATTCATTGGTATTTTCACGAGACTTCTCCTCCATACCAAATTTCTTCATTAAGTCTCGGTGTATTTTGTTTGACTTATGAAGGTTCCATCCTTGATTGTTTCACTTGGAGTCCAAGGAAGAATGTTAGCTCTCCCATCATGCTCATTTCAAATTTACTTTGCATGAGGTTTGAAAATTTTTCACATAGCTCTTTGTTTGTGGATCCAAAAATGATGTCATCCACATATATTTGAACAAGCGATACTCTTTTTGTCTTGAATTCGAAAAGTGTTCTATCTACTTTTCCTTTTGTGAATCCATTTTCATTAGGAATTGTGACAAGGTATCATACCATGTTAAGGTGCTGTTTCAATCCATATAAGGCTTTCTTGAGTTTGTATACCTTATCTCCAAGAGTCTTCTGCTCAAATCCTGGAGGTTGTTCAACATACACTTCTTCTTCCAATAAACCATTTAGGAATGCACTTTTTACATCCATCGATATACAATGAAATTCTTGTGAGTGCGCATAGGCAAGAAACATCCTTATAGCTTCCAATCTTGCTACGAGCAAATGTTTCATCAAAATCTATTCCTTCTTCTTGGCAATATCCTTTGGCTACTAGTCTTTCCTTGTTTCTTACCACAGAACCTTCCTCGTTCATCTTGTTTCTGAACACCCATTTGGTACCAATAACATTTTGATGTGTGGGTCTTTGAACTAATTCCCATATTTTATTTCTTTCAAACTGATTCAGCTCTTCTTGCATAGCTTGAATCCAATGTGTGTCATCCAATGCTTGTAACACATCTTTGGGCTCTATTTGCGAGATAAAGCATGTGAACATGGCTTCTTGTTGAGTTCGGATCTTGTTTTGACACCTTATCTTATATCTCCAATGACAAGTTACGGTGGGTGATCTCTCGGCCATCTTACATCGAGTTGGAGTAAGTTAGTGGATTGATCGTCTTGCAACTTTCTTTGGTCGCCTCTCTCGTAATCACTTAGCAAATTTTCCAGTGTTTTTGAGATTCACTATCTCATCTTCTTCTCAATTTATAATTCCAAATTTCGACTTGAGATAGGACTTTTACGTATGGTTGGATGATTCACTTATCACCGACTCTTCAATGTCTTCTCCATTTACATTTGGCTCATCGAATACCACATGAATGGATTCTTCCGCAACCATAGTCCTTTTGTTGAGTACTTTGTAGGCTTTGCTTTGTGAGTATCCTAAGAAGATACCTTCATCGGCTTTAGCATCGAAAGCCTTTAGATTGTTTTTGCTATTGTTGTGGATGAAGCATTTACATCCAAATATTCGAAATATGCAACATTTGGTTTTCTTCAAGTCCAAATCTCATAGGAGTCTTTGTCACCGTCTTTTATCATACATTTGTTTTGAGTGTAGCAAGTCGTGTTGATTGCTTGACCCAAAATCTTTTTTGGTAAACTCCGCTTGACTAACATGGTCCTTCTTCTTCTTTGAGAGTTCTCCTTCCTTCTTTCGCAACTCCATTCTCTTTGTGGAGTCCTTGTCAGCGATAGTTCATGACCAATACCATTTTCAATACAATACGTTATTATTCCATTGACAAACTCGGTTCCTCAATACGATCTTATTTTGATAATGGTTTGGCTCTTCTCGTTTTGAATCCTCTTCATCG
Source organism: Rehmannia glutinosa (assembly GCA_016081115.2). Classification (NCBI taxonomy): domain Eukaryota; kingdom Viridiplantae; phylum Streptophyta; class Magnoliopsida; order Lamiales; family Orobanchaceae; genus Rehmannia; species Rehmannia glutinosa. Next base: position 11,080,184 of record CM071935.1, on the reverse strand, counting down.
ATTGTGGTAGTTTTTGTAGAGTTTCTTTCTTCTTACACATGAATATTGTCCATGTATATCTTGAGTAGTCATCTACTACCACCAAAGTGTATTTCTTTCCACTTATCTTTGGCTGGTTCCACTTTGGGCGAATAGATCCATATGTAGCGGTGCAATATTCTTGTTGAAGATGGACATGTCTTTTCTTTGAATGAAGATTTGATTTGTTTTCCTTCGACATGCATCACATATACTCTCTTTCTTGTATACTCGAGTCCGAAGTCCTTACACAAGATTACTTCTTGCAAGCTTGTTAATCGTTTTAAAATTTAGGTGACTCGGCTTTTTTGTGCCACAAATAACTTGATTCACTGTGCTCTTTGCTAATAGACAGTCTTTGTGAGTAGCGGTTGACCAATCTACTACATACATGTTCTTTTGTCTGCGCATCCTTGCAACACAACTTCATTCGATTCAAGATCCTTGATTTGGCATACACCCATGTTGAATCCAACATTGTAGCCACTTGTCACGAGTTGGTCGATGCTCGATAAGTTGAAGTTGAGTCCTTCAACATATGCAACATCCGTGATTTCTAATCCATTCCTCTTGATGGATCCAATGCCTCTTATTTCACCCGGAGCTTCATTTCCTCCAAATATGACTTTTGCTCCTTTAACTTCCTTGAATTTTGACAGATTTTTCTTATTTCTGTCATATGTCCGGGAAACGACCACTATCCATGTACCAGGTTCCTTGGCACTCACCGTTCCAATATCCAACCAACTTATAGCCAAATGATTTGACTCTAAGGGGTTGCCATCTATCGATGCCATAATCATAATTAATCTTGACAAATTGCTTGGGGATTTTAGGTTCATACAACCTGTCTCTTTTGTCGTATGCTGTGTATATGTTTTAGCAATCGCCTTCTTTGGGTAATTGTGGTGTCTCTCGAGTATAGTGCCTAGGTGCATATGTGTCTTGATGAAAGCTCTTATACTTTTGGAATAGCCTTTCTTGAGTTCTAGGCCTTTGCCATTTGGGCTTATATTCCATAAGTCTATCTTTGATAGTTCACATTATTCCAATCGACTTGGCTTGGATATTTTCTACCATTCCCATCATATGTATTTCTTTTATAGATTTTCTGGGGTTTTGGTAGCTCTGCTTCTTCTTTACTGAGTATTTTCTCGTTTGGAGTTTTTGAGAACTGGTGAATCTCTTCTCGATTGTCCTTTCAAATAACTTAACTGGGTCATTTTTTTCCTTTTCCTTTATAACCAAGGCCAGTTTGCTTGTTATTGTGCTTTGGAGTGAATGTGTGAGCAACATTTAGAGTTTTGGATTTTTAGACTCTTCATGGCTTGAAGATCCTTTTTCCAAAATTACTTTTGAGGTTTGACATAGCACGAGATGAATTAAATCCTAAGCTGAATTGTCTCCACATTCTCTTTGACTCATAATAAGGTCATCCAATGATTTAGATGCCTTAGTGAATGAGGCAATAACATTTTGAGGTCATTCTCCCTCTTCTCTATGGCGGCAATTTACTGCTTATTAATTTAGCATTTTCACCTTTAAACTTTCATTCTCATCGGCTATGTGACTTAGAGTACTCGGCTCCTTAGTCGACTTTGAGTTTTGGCTCTTGAGCAGGCTGTTTTCCTCATTTAATAGTGTGTGTGAGGATTTAATGTGTTCAAAATCTTTCATCATTTTGCCTAATGAATCATAAAGATCGGTGGGTGATGAAGTGTGTGTGTCACGATCACTATCACTAGAGTCCGAGTTTGATGAGTTAGAGTGTACCTCATCTTCTTGGTCGGAGTTGATCTTGTTCCTTGGCCATCAAGAAGATCGGGGCTTCTTCTTCGTAGTCACTTGAGTAGTCGGCTTCACTGCTCTCTGAATCGATTGTCTCTCTTGACTTGGTTGTTTCAAAGATCTCTGCAGACCATCATTGCCTTTTTCTTTTCTTGTCTTCTTTCTCTTCATTCATGTATTTGTTAACTACAGGATATGAGCGATCAATGGCATAGTGACACTGGTTGTCTGATTCAGCATAGATATTCACCTTTTGATCGACTCTTTCCATTCTTGGATTGTCGACCCTTTGATATTCAACTTTTTGATGATCTGTTCTCTTGGTTGGCCTATCTTCCTTGATTTGGAGAGGAGGTGAGTGTCTTCCTCGGAAGATTCGCCCTTTCCTCTCTTGTTGTTCTTATTGAAGAACTTGTTGAACCTCTTAACCATCGTAAATTATTTCTTACGGATCAACGACTTCTTTGACCTCGGCTCTCTTCCCATCTTTAACAATTAGAGCAAATTGTTTTGGGTACAACTGTCTCTTCCTGGTCTTTTTTTCTCAAACAAACTCGTAGGCTTTGAGGTCTCGAGAATAATTCATGGTTGGATGTCTTTGATAGGTCCATGGAATGTCTCGGTGCCATGACCTTCATTTCCCATTCACCGAAGACTTTTTAGGATCTTCATACACATTTCCTTTTGTGTATATTCCTTTCCAAGTGCGAGATAGCTCATTGGTGATTTCGTGAACTCGAGCATCCGGTTGATCCAGGTTTTCTCCGAGATCATTTTGAAATTCTCAAATTTCGTACATCCACCGATAATTTGTTTTCTTTGATTTGCTCGAGCCTTCACAAATCAATGTTAGCTTGTCCTGCATTTCTTTAGCCGTTTTGCATGATTTGACTTTATTGAACATGGCTTTGTCCAAGGTTTGGTAAAGGATGTCCTTGGCTACATTGTCCAGGTTGTATCTTTTTTTCTGTCATCATTTGTCCATTCGATTCTTGGTTTTCAACCACGATCGTGCCGGGAGCAACATCCTCTCCTCCTTCACCGCAGCTCTTCTTACGATTGTGTTCACCTTTAAGATTTGCGGTGGCCCATCCTCTATCACTATCCACATGTCATCATGTAATGCCGATAGATGAGCACATCACGAATTTTCCAATCATCAAATTCTTCAATAGTGAACATAGGGATGCGTGTCAAATTTGCTTCCATGATAATAACTTTTAATGATAAAAAGAGTTTTGAAAGTTTAAGTACTAAAGCGGACTTTGAAAAGTTTGGAGATCTAGTTCATGAACTTGACGGAGGGTTCAATGAACCAACCGCTCCGATACCACTTGTAGTCCCAAGGGGTGTAAGTGTAAGGTTTAGAAGGGGGGTTGAATAAACCTTACAAATTTTCGATTTAGTCCTTTTAAATATTCGAGTTGATACAACACAACCGTGTCCTTGATGGACATCCAATTTAGTTAATCAAGAGAGTTAGTCTCTCAACGGACTCAACCGAGCCGTTGATGGAATAACTCGGTTGTTGGGTCTAAATTAACTCAATTGTGGTTTTGTTTTTCGCGGAAGACTTAACACCCTTAAGTTTAATTAAGCAAGGATTTAGTGCTTGGTTTAGTACTTAGAAATTATCAAGTGGATAGCAAATTTATCGTGAGATTTAAACAATTAAGATGCGGGAATTAAAGTCTTTGAAATGTAAATGACACAATGAAATTTTTATAGAGGTTCGAAGATGGGGTAATTCTTCTACTCCTCTCTTCTCCAACTCCTGGAGGAATCCACTAGGTATTGATCAGTATACAAAGTGGTAACAGTCCGGATACTGAAGTCTTGATCAAGCAGTGACTTGATCCTTTGGGACTCGATCAGAGACGCCTTGATCACTCACCGGCTTCTCGTGCGACTCGGCTTCTTCAGGCAGTTGCCTTGCTACTACTACCTCACTTGCTCAAGCTCTTTGGATTTGATCACGAAGCCCTCCAAAAGCTCAAAACTTGGTTCGACCTTGAACCTTTCTACAATCCTTCGTGGAATGTAGACCCCTTGATTTTTCAGTATTTTCCTCTTCAACTGATTGAAGTTATCTTTCCTTCACAGGTGAGTGTTGGATTGATGTTCTTCGTAGTGTAGGCTTGAGGATTGAGAATATTTCAGATTTTCTAATAATTGCTTGAACGTTTTTGGTTCAGATCCGTCTCTTGTGTGTGTCACTTCTCAAATAAACTCCTCAGCCTTTTATAGTGATCTTTCAAAAATTTGCCCGTTGAAGAGATAGGCTTATTTTTGAAAGTCACTTGCAGTCGTTGGCTTATCTTATTGCAGTCCTTGGAATTGCCATTTTCTCGTATGAATTGTTCTTCACCTTTTCAGAGTTCTGACACGGTGTAGTGCTTCCCATTGGTTTATTCCTTTTGCACGCTTCTGGGATTGAGCACTCAGAGAAAGGTGGTATGGAGATATTACTTGTTTAAGTAATTCTCTTGATTTACGTAACGGATCTTTTTGATTATCTCGACTTGATTGCATTGCCTTGCTTTCCCCAGGTGACTTAGAGTCGACTTCCAATCATTGATGATTCTTCTGTCACCTCAATTTGAGACTTAGCTTTTCTTGAGTTGACTTGATCGATACTCCACTCACCGCATCTCACCGCTCCTTGATAGAGTTCGAGTCTTCTCTTCTTTGCCATACTCACTGTCTTGCAGTTGAGTCTTCCTTCTAGTCTCCGATTGTCTTCTTGCATGTTAGGGCGTAGCTGACTTAACTCAGCTTGGCCAGCCCTATTTATTACAATGCATTTTACAACAAAAATGGGGTGCCAACTTCCTATTCTAAGTTTTACATGGCATTCATCAAAATCTAAACAATAAATTTCCTAACAATTTCCGTCTCTTAAGTTTTGGCATCATCAAAAAGGGGGAAATTGTTAGGAAATTTATTGTTTAGATTTTGATGAATGCCATGTAAAACTTAGAATAGGAAGTTGGCACCCCATTTTGTTGTAAAATGCATTGTAATAAATAGGGCTGAGGATTAAGTTAAGTCACCTACGCCCTAACATGCAAGAAGACAACTGAGACTAGAAGGAAGACTCACTTTGACGAGACAGGCAGTATGGCAAAGAAGAGTAGACGGAACTCTATCAAGAAGGCTGAGATGCGGCGTGGAGAGTCGATCAAGTCAACTCGAGAAAAGCCAAGTCTCAAGTTGAAGTGACGGAAGAATCATCCATGATTGGAAGTTCGACTCTAAGTCACCTGGGAAAAGCAAAGCAATGCGATGCGTCAAGTCGAGATAATCGAAAATGATCCGTTACGAAATCAAGAGAATTACTTAAACAAGTAATATCTCCATACCACCTTTCTCGAGTGTTCGATCCCGGAGCGTGCAAAAGGAATAAACCAATGGGAAGCACTACACCGTGTTAGAACTCTGAAAAGGTGAAGAACAATTCATACGAGGAAATGGCAATTCCAAGGACTGCAACAAGACAAGCCAACGACCACAAAGTGACTTTCAAAAATTAAGCCTATCTCTTCAACGGGCGATTTTTGAAAGATCATTATAAAAGGCCGAGGAATGACTCGAGAAGGAGACCGAACCAAAACATTCAAGCATTTATTAGAACTCACATCAAGTATTCTCAAGTCATTAAACGCTCAATCCTCAAGCCTACACTACGAAGAACATCAATCCAACACTCACCGTGAAGGAAAGATAACTTCAATCGATTGAAGAGGAAATTATCAAGAATCAAGGGGTCTACATTCCACGAAGGATTGTAGAAAGGTTCAAGGTCGAACCAAGTCTTAAGCTTTGGAGGGCTTCGTGATCAAATCCAAAGAGCTTGAGCAAGTGGGTCAGCAAAGCAACCGCCTTACCTGTGAAGAAGCGAGTTGTGCGAGAAGCGGTGAGTGATCAAGGCGTCTCAAGATCGGGTCCCAAACGATCAAGTCACCGTGATCAAGACTTGTATCCGGATCTGTTACCACTTTGTATACTTGATCAATACCTAGTGGATTCCTCCAGGAGTTGGAGAAGAGAGGAGTAGAAGAATTACCCCATCTTCGAACCTCTATAAAAATCTTATTGTGTCATTTACATTTTAGCACTTTAATTCTTGGATCATATTTGTTTAATTCTCAATACATATTTGCTATCCATTAGATAACTCCTCTTAGTACTAAATCAAGCTCTAAATCTCTACTTAACCAAACTTAAGGGTGTTAAGTCTTCCCGCTAAAAACAAACCACGATTGAGTTAATTTAGACTTAACAAACCGAGTTATTCCATCAACACTTCGATTGAGTCTGTTGAGAGACTAACTCTACTTGATTAACTAAATTGGTCATCCACAAAGGACACAAATGTAGCGTAGTATCAACTCAATTTTTAAAAGGACTAAATCAAAAATTTGGTAAGGTTTATTCAACCCCCCCTTCTAAACCTTACACTGACACCCCTTGGGACCTACACTTCTTTTTGACGAATAGCACAGGTGCTCCCCACGGAGACGTGCTCGGTCGGATAAATCCTACATCCATCGCTTTTTGTAATTGCATTTTCAACTCTTGTAACTCAAGAGGAGCCATTCTATAAGGGTTCTGGCAATCGGGGCAGTCCCTGTCAACACTTCGATGGTGAACTCGACTTCCCTATTCGGAGGGACAGTGGTGAGTTCTTGTGGAAATACATCTGTATAGCTGATACTATAGGTACTTGGTTGATTTGTATCTCAACCTTGGGTTTGTTAATTACAAACGCCAAGTACCCTTCGAGCCCCTCTAGTGATCGCCTTCTTCGCTTTCATTGCTTTGAAATGATTGGGGCAATCTTAACTCGTGCCCTTCTCGAAATCTCCACTTCGGGTTTTCCGGGGTTCACATAGCTTAATGGACTTGTTATGGCAAATGATTTGTGCATGGTGTGCGATAATCAGTTCATTCCCAATATTACGTCGTATTCGGATATAGGTAATAAGATCAAGTCGGCAGAAAGTTTATCTCAAAGAATCTTAACTTCACATGCATTATAGATAATATCTCATTATCCGACTTGCACCCATATGAGTTGACACTTCTAAGCATATAGGCATATGTTCCATGCATGCATGCGGTTTGTGTACAAAATGCGGTGCAACAAATGAATGCGTTGATCCAGGGTTGAAAAATATTTTAGCGTAGTGGTTAGATACTAGAAGCGTACCTTCCACCACGCCTTTGCCTCCGGAGCCTCTGTCCGCTCGTGCAAATGCTCGAGCGGGCATCCTTGCCCGATTACCCCCGGGCCGTTTCCCGGCTTCGTGGTTGCGTTTGTTTAGGTCGGTCATTGTACTTCGGGCAATCTTGCGGTGAGTCGACATTACTACAAAGACAAACACCTTCCTTGTTTACGCCCGTAGTTGTTGGCGATATGTCCCGGTTTTTACGCAATGCGCACATTCTTGACCCGACTTTCCTTGTATCTTTGGTCTCTTTCCTTTGTCATCTGTCCTCTGTTAACGGTCCCTTCGAAACTTAACAGCGGTTTAGATGGTCATCCCCACACCCTCTTAAAATGCTTCGATGGCCTACTCTGCTGAATCATCCCAATACGGTTCAGATCCCAACTCAATGCGGAGAGCTGCCTTTACCGCGGTGAGTAGGTTGCCGTTCAACGATCAACAATCAAGTTTACAAGTTCCGTTTCAATCCTCGAGTGAACTTGTAAAGCTTATCCTCTTGATCGATTGTCCCCAAGAGCATACTTGGACAATCGGTGAAATTGAGACTTCATCGAGCCACGGTCGGGTTCCTCCTTGCCTCAATCTATGGAATTTATCCCTGTGCTTCCTTCACGACACTGGGAATATCTTGTTCATTGAACTCGGCCAGCCAAGAAATTTCCCCATGATCCGACTACCCTGGTCTATTCCCATCTCCTTTCAACGCCTCCACCGGTCTCTAAGCGATTCCAGGGCATTTAAATACATCGAGTGTGACTCTGCTCGTCGGAGTATTGAAGAGCATTGAAGATATTTTCAAGCTTCTCTATCCATTCTTCTCGCTTTCACATCGTAGGCTCCCCAAGAAGGTTGGTGGGTCGAACCGCATGAATCGCTCCAATGTGCGATCGTTCGCCTCTCGGCGGGTTCGGGAGCACGGGTTTGAGGCTCGCTGTTGCCTCATAAACACCGATTTGCTTTGCAAGGCTTGCGGTCGAGATTGTCTCTGCAGCAGTGGAGGAGGTGGTGGTAATTCCGGAGAGGGTACCCGATCCCTGGGTACATCATCGTCTCCTCGTGGAACGCGATGAGGTCTCCCACGTCCTCGATGTTTTGCCATTCTGTATCTTGAAGTGTTAGTTGCGATTTGCGAGTAAATGAATACAATAATTATTCGCGTAAAGCAAGAGATATCGCAGGGAAAGTAACAACAAACTAAGGCGGATCAGTCAAAGGTATAGGAAAGATAAGAAGAAAATAAGGAAAGAATGAATAAAGGAAGTCAGTCAAGAATCAACTAAGTCAAGACAAGTATGACTATGGAACCTCAAAATATGCGTTCTAACTTAGTTCAAACATTAATAAGGCGGTTCTATGCCAATTTGAAATTGATTTCACACTTAATTGGTCAAGTCGCGGTACTACCCAAAACACAGACCGAGGGTCCTATCCTGGGTCAGCTCGGTGTAAGTTTCCATCTTACTAGCCGAGCTCTGATACCACTCTAACTGTCACGCCCCAAACGGGACACGACGAACGATCCACAACTTAAATACAAATGAACCAACAGTCCAGACAATATCAATGAGAACCCAATAAGAGAGAGTCTAAATAGCAGCGGAAATAAATAACAGATACAAGTTACCACTTAAAGTCTACATTCTATCATCCAAATTACAACCCGAATTTCAACAAAGTAGCAACTTAAAGTCAAAGGGTCATACGCCCCTCAATTACAAACCCGCATTGATTAGAATACAAAAGTCCGACGACAACATAATAAGAAAAGAGTCCAATCAACAACAAGAAGCAGTAAATCCAACAAGCGTAGTACAAGGTCTCAATCCAGAGCCGGTTCAGCATCTCCAACGAAATCCTCATCTAAGGTTGGAAAACAAGTGGGGAATGAGACAAAAATCTCAGGGGATGGGGTGATCGTGTGCGAGTGTAGCGCAATATAGTTAATGTGAGAAAACAGTTATAAGAAAACGCGTGAGTATGATGCATGAATTCACACCACGATTCACAAGCGTCGTGATAAAATAATTAAATAATATACTTATACGATTCAAGAAAATAGTTCATGGTCACACAGCACTATGTGATTGATCAAAGACAGGTAAGATTGCGTGCGGAAATGTAACGCCAATCGAATGCAAGGCAAATAATGGTTGCGTGCGGATTTGTAGCGCCAACCAATGCAAAACAAGTAACTTGATTTGCGTGCGGAAATGTAACGCCAACCAAAACGGGGCGATAACTCCTAATCGTGTGGATCGAGACGGCGATTCCTCGTTCTTCCTTGTAACTCCCGGTCGAGGATGGTCCAAGACCGGCACCTTATCACTCCGTGGCAAAGACAAAATCCCATGAGAGTGGCGAGGCTCGGATCTGTCATAATCATGATTATACCTCGATTATTACGACCCGCTTTGCCTTGGACAAACTCCGTCCCTCGGTTGCGGGATTAGGGCGATGGGGCGGGAAGAGTGGAATAACGGCCGAGCTGCCGGTTCCATCCCCGACGTATCCATTCCGATTTGTGAGCTCGACACACCAAGTTGACTCGGGCGGGAAAGTAATTACAATTACAGCATCAACCAGGCGATCGAGTATTATTGATTCGAAGCGATTTAGGAGAAATTTTTGAAAAACGCGAGTGGCAATTATGGCGTTGGTGGAGTTTTTGGATGAAGATGATTATCGGAAGGATAAGCAACCTTCGATATCTTGAAAAATTGGGTGGGACATAAGTCCCGTTATAGATTCAATTCGCAAGGCGGGAAGTCGCTCCGCGATCGGGTGTGTCGGTCAAATTGATCCGATAAGTCGGGGTTTCGGAAAAGTAAAATATTTAAATTAAATCTCCAAGTCAGAGAGTCCAGGGCTATTTTAGTAAAAGAGAAAATAATTTGAGTTAGGTCCTTTATAAAAGAAAAATTGTAATTTAGCTCCGTTTTGTAAAAACTAACACTTTTGGGGTTAAAAATTGAATAATTAAATATCCCGACCTTGAAAAATTATGAGGTCAGTTCCTAAATTCTCCAAATTGTCCAGAGATTCAGGTTTTTAAAATTTATGGTCGAGGTTTTATAAAAAAATCTCACATTGGCCCCAAATTTGTAAAAATTGTCAATTCAGACCTTAAGTTTTTAAAAATTCGGAACTCACAAACCGGAAGGAATTTTAATGTGATTCCAGTTGGAAAATGTCACTAAGGTTGGTGGGATATTGGGACAAAAGCAGTTTTTAAATGCAATATGTGTAGGTCCTTCAACTTTTGAAAATATCATTTTTGTCCCATTTTAAAATAATTGCCTTTCAGGCTTTTAGGGGTCCAATTGTTATGTAATTTGAACCTTGGGTCCAAAATATAATTAAGTTATAGTTAAATTAGTATTTCCAGGTGCATGGGCTGCATAAGTCCTGGAAATTTCATTTGGGTCCTCAAGTTTAATATTTTTCACATTAGTCCCTCAATTTTAGTAAAATTGTTTTCCAAGCCCTAACCACTTGGATTTTTGGAATACTTTTAAAATGTGTCATTCCCAGTAACTTAAAAGTAAAAATTTCAATTTATAAAGTTTAGGTCTGGTACAGTTTTAAAAATTGCAAAGTAGCCCTTAAACTTTCAAAATTTTACAATCTAGTCCTTGGGCTTTTAAAGGTTGATTTTATTTAACTTAAAACTCTTAAAACTTTATTAAAATGTCCAAAAGTCATTTTTGAACCTGAGTACAGTCCCAAAATTCAAAATTTGCAGAGGGGTCCTTTAACTTTTATTTTCTTGCAATTTAGTCCACCAACTTTCCATTTTTGAATTTTTAAGTCTAAAATTGAAATTTAATCAATTATGCTCGACTTTTCCAGGTTATAAGTCATCCAAAACATAGATTTTAAATATCATACACATGCATGTCCAATACATACAAAAATTCATCAATTAAAGCATTAAAGTGTACATGCATGCACCTAAAATTCAATAAATAATAATTTTGAGCAACTTTTGAGAATTTTCATGATTTGATATATAAAATTGACATGCAATACATAATTATATATATCTCAAGGCTCATGATTAAAGTTTCTACATGCATATAATCAAAACACCTAAAAGTTGGAAAAATAATTTTCCACCCACCTTAATTTTGGAAATTGTGAAATAAAAGGATAATTTCACAATTTTTTGGATGAGGCTTCTTAGGTCAGCCCCTAAGTCAAGAAAATATCAAAATTTGGAGTTAGAAAAATGAGAGAAAAATTAAGGAGAAAAAGAAGGAAATAAGGAAATGAAAAGGACTACACTTTACCTTGTGTAGTAGATGTTTGGAGACTAGTTGAAGCTCAAAAATTGGAAATTTTGGCTCAACTCCAAAATCTCCTAAGGTCAGCCCCTATTTCTCAAAAATGAAAAAGGGGTGTTAAAATTTGAAAAAAAGATAGGAAGAGTAGGAAAGAAGGGGTCTAGTACACAATTCTTACCTTGTAGTCAAATTTTCTCTACTATATTCTTCTTCAAGCTTGAGGTCCTTCTTCAAAAATGTTGTCAAGCTCTAACCTTCAATGTCTTCTAAATGTACCTCCAAAACAAATTCAAACTTAAGTTAAGAAGGTGGAAGAGATGAACAAGGTGATATCCAAAAATGGATTGAAGCTAAAATTTCTTACCTTGTATGATGATGGTTTCTATTTTTATGAAGAATAGGGAGGAAAATGTTGAAATTTTTCTAAGTATGGAAGAAGAAAGTGAAAGAAAGAATAGAGAAAGTTGGGAGTTTTTAGAGAGAGGAGGAGAATGGTTTGGAAGATCAAATGTGTTGGTGAAATTTTGAGATGAAATTTTGACAAAATTAGGCCATATGGCCGTCCACTTCATGGAGAGAGAGGGAGAGGATTTTGTTCAAATTGTGTCTTGTAATTTGTCTCTTGCATGGAGACAAAATCCAAGTCAAAGTATGGGCTTGAATAATGTTGGGGAATATTGAGAAGAATGTTGGTTAATTGGGAATAAGTTGGGGAAAATAGTAATAAAGAATTGGTGTATAAGATGATGTGTATAATGTTTGAATTAATGATATAATTACACACAAGATGACTAATATATGGTGTAGGTGTACAAGAGTTGGATGATATTTTTATCTCAAAAATACCACCATGGCCGTCCACTATGAGGGTAAAATGGTAATTCCATATATTTTTTTTTGTCCCAAATTTGATGATAATAGATGAAATATATCAATCTCCAAAATAATTAGTGATTTTATTGATCACTTGTAAGTCTCATGATCACTTAATCTAAATCAAAATCTTAATTCTATAAGGTAAAAGTCTCCAAAATAAATAGTCTCTTAAAATTCTAAGGTGACTAATAAATACAAAAATAGTAATAATGATCAATCAAGTGATCATAAATGAGGAATAGAATTAATGATGATCATGATCACAAGTAATTAAATAAAATGAAATAAAATACAAAATGTATATATTATTATTAATTACCCGTCAAAATGACGCGATAAAATAGTCGATCAAATGTTTAAACAACAATAAGGATCCATTAATAGCTTCGGAAAAATCGGGCCTTCACAATTGCCAATGAAAAATTCCGTGAATTTCATATTCATTCATTCTTCCTCAATTTTTCGGTTAGCTAGATTAAAATTTTCGATTTTCATTCACATCCAATCGCTACCAAAATTAATTTTCTCTAAACCGTCATCTGCAATACAATGAAAAATATCATTAAATTAATTAAAAAAATTAAAAAGAAATAAATTGAAGAAAAATAAAGCTATAATTACCTATGCAGTCTGACTAGTCACGGTCTCACTTGCCCCACTCCCATCACCCTCTTTTCTTTCAACATCTTCTATTTGTTCAACCACTTCATCCCCTCTTTGATCCACTACATTCGGCAAAACAATTAGAATATGTTTAAATGCTCTAAAAATGCTCACAACCAAGCATTTGAGGAACCATTGTTTTGATTTAATGTTAACCAAAATTGCTAGGGCAATAGCTATGAAAGCATCAGTGCTTCCACAGTCATTACTGAGCCCAAAAATAATGAGTGGACAAAATATGGTTTCTGCTATAAAAATACAATCTCATATGTCAAGACTCATCCTTAAAATAAGTAGCTAAGAGGACATATATTATAAGGAAACGTAACTGCCCAAAAAACATAGCAAACTTATTGAAACATGTTTTTCACCACTTTATTTTTTTAATAAGCTGGGAGTATTGGTTGGAGGGTAGGGGATAAATTTTAAAGGAAATAAAAGATACCAGGTTCGAACCTCGGTCAATACCTTATAAAGGGTTAGCAATACCATTTGAGCTACAAGCTCGTGGTTCCACCACTTTAATTTTGATAATCTTGTAGATATAGCTAAGGATAAAAGGAATAGACCAAATCAAGCGTATGAAACTACAACTAGTATCAAACCAAAAGAATTGACACACAACAAGACAGTTTTGCCATCCTTTTTCTTTATAGGAGAGAATGTCTGATCAAATCTGTTAGTGGAAAAGAAAGATATGAAAGCTCCTACAAAGCATACGATATGTAGTAAATACCAAAAATATTCAAAAACAATACGGTACATTTTCACGATATGGTCATCTATCCGCATTAAAAAAATACTTATTATAGATTTTGATAGAACTTGACTATGATTTATTAAAATACTAGTTGTATTTTATGTTTAATTTACAAATAATTTAATTATAATAATTATTATTTTTCTTATAACAATAATTTACAAGTAATAATTGAAAATAATTGCCAATGAGAAATTCCGCGAGTTTCATATTCATTCATTCTTCCTCAATTTTTCGGTTCGCTAGATTAAAATTTTCGATTTTCATTCACATCCAATCGCTACCAAAATTAATTTTCTCTACACCGTCATCTGCAATACAATGAAAAAAAATCATTAAATTAATTAAAAAAATTAAAAAGAAATAAATTGAAGAAAAATAAAGCTATAATTACTTATTTAGTCTAATTAGTCACGTTCTCACTTGTCCCACTCCCATCACCATCTTTCCTTTCAACATCTTCTATTTGTTCAACCACTTCATCCTCTCTCTGATCCACTAAATTTGTCAAAACAATTATAATATTTTAAAATGCTCTAAAAATGCTCGCAACCAAGCATTTAAGGAACCATTGTTCTGATTTAATGTTAACCAAAATTCGTAAGGCAATAGCTATGAAAGGCTTTGACATCCATCACTGATCCCAAAAATAATGAGTGGACAAAATATGGTTCTTGCTATAAAAATACAATCTCATATGTCAATGTTCTTCCTTAAAATAAGTAGCTAAGAGGACATATATTATAGGAAAAATAACTGCTCAAAAAACATAACAAACCTATTGAAACATGTTTTCCACCACTTTGTTTTGATAATTGTTAGGAAATTTATTATTAGATTTTAATGATACCATTTAAAACTTAGAATAACAAGTTGGCACCCCATTTTCCTTGTATCTCTATTTTGTAATAGATAAGACTACATGAGATGAGTGAAGCCAACTCTGTCAAAGAATGCAAGAGGTCAACTGAAGACTAGAGTGAATACCCAAATGTGTGTCAGCTGAGTATGGTGAATATGGAAGGCACAAACTCGACTGAAGGAGATCCACCGTGGAACAGTTGTGTAAAGATTGAAGAAGTGTCGGTCAAGTCAGTAAAGAGCCAAGTCTACCAGTTGAACTAACTGTTGTGTATTTCCTTAAAGGATGAACCAGATTCAAGTTCAAGGGGTAAAGATAGCAGTCAAGTCAAGTCGACTGACATTGATCCGTTGGAAGGAAGTCAAGGAGATTACTCACTATAGTAATAAGTCCAAGTCACCTGTCTTACAATGTTTAGCCCAAACAGTACAAAAGGAATAAACCAATGGGAAATACTGAAGCTTGTGCCAGCCCCTGAAAAGCTGCAGAGCCATTTAATACAAGGGTTCTAATAGCTGCAATGCTCCCAATTGCCACAAAAGTGCTACAAAAATAGTGATTTTCTTGCAATACGAGCAAAGCATGATATTTTTCCCACATATTGAGAACACGACAAAAATTACTAAGGTAATGCATGTTTATCAACTCCTTATAGCCAAAATCATGCCCAAAATACATGCAAAACTCACACTAAACAAACCCATAAACTTTAACTATTGACAGTCCTGGTCAACGCTTTATAAACAAGACAACACTTATTTGGGAGGAATGAAAAGCATTACGCAAAAACAACTCCACAAAAATTCATACTGCTCATCATAGGTATGAAGCAATGAATCAACAAGCCTCAAACATTTAACATAGAACACACATCAATGAAATCATGGTAAATACTTTGAATCACGACTCTCATAGATCAAGTGTATGCTCTCCTCTCAAGTGTATAAGAGAAGTGTTTATTCTCAAATCATATCAATGTTGCCATAGGCTTGCAAATTATCTCAAATCTCCGCCACTAAGGTCTATGCAATTCATGAATCAAAAAGGACTTTTTCCATTTGGTTGTAATGAAGGCTTTTTGGTTAAGGTAGGTAAAATAGATAAAGTGACTCAAACTCGAACGTATAGACTTGTAAGCACATATTTCATTGGAATTAATCATACTCATTTGAACCCAATGTGCTACTCAAAGCACCTTCGCTTCATCAACTTTTCATATCCCCTTTCTCTTTTATTTTATAGAACTCAAATTTCTTTCACCGATCACATCACAATCCTCAACATACAAGTTCAATCATAGCAAACTCATCCATAAAGTCGATTTTTTTTTTTACTCTTTCATGAGTATTCATCATTTCTTTTCCTCTTTTTCTTCTTTTTTATTCCCTTAAACCAACCATCGCACCATTACTAGTTTTTTGATTTCATCCCATTCAACCTCATTCGGTCCCTTACACATGATATACGCTCAAGTCTAGGGTAACAAATATATCAAGTTAAGGTATGAAATGTGGCTATCAAAATGATTAGGCAATATGCTCAAATTGACTAACTACAGAATTCAATAACATTTTGTAGGCAAAATGCTTCAAAGGCTAAACAAAGATGGCCTTTAATCACTTTCACAAATGGCATACAACACATGGCCTTGACAGAGATACCATAGCAAGTTCTATAATTCTAAACAACATGAATGATACACTCAAATCACAAACAAGACCACATAATATAAAAGCAGTAAAGGCTCAAAAGCTCACAGACTTGTAACTCGTAACTCAAAGCATAAAATGCAGATTTTCACTATCTACATGCTCTATATCATCTATTTATAGCTAGATCAATTTACACTCAACACCCAACTAAAACAATACGAGATTTTTCAAACTATAGCTCAAGTCGCATACAAATGGTTTACTCACTCCCTACAATCTATTAAAGCTATAAACGTGCTAAAACTGTAAACATGCTTCTAATGCGATGAACCTAAATGCTCTACATGCAACTATATGAATGCAAACAAAAAAAATGCAATTTTTCTTTCTTTTCTCCACACCCTTCATATCAAAATAACTATCTCTTCTCCCCAAACTTGAATGGAATTATATCGCATGTATGGAAAGATATAATTTCCATGTAAATGAAGTGTGGAGACAACCTGACTTACTGAGAAGACGGGTGTGGGTAGTGACCCCAACATCTACCCGATGTTGTGGTCACCTGATAAGCGATCTATGTAGCATCCTCCTGCACTTCTCCCCAACATATCAACTCGCATAAACTCGTACCCCCTTTAAATGTATCTATTGACTGCTTTGGGTCTTGGTCAAGTGCCATATTTGCATTGTTTTTCACCTAGTAATGCATACTTGGGGTTTTCCAGGCAAAGTTTTGAGTCCTGGTGTCAGAATATACTGTCCGGGTCATGCACAGGCTGCCCGTGCGGGTACACATGACCCGTGCTCGTCTCGTTCTGGAACAACTTTATTACAACATCACCCACGGGCTGCCTGTGCGTACACGCATGACTTGTGCGTGTATCATCCTGCTTTTGCTCTTCTATGGCACCATGCACGGGCTGACCGTGCATAGACGCATGGTCCGTGCGTGGTTCCGAATTTTCTTGTTTTTCCAAAATCTTCGATCCCTCGTACTCTGTACCACTCTTCAGATGAATGGCATTACATTGTTCTTTCGGATTGACTTGATGTTGTTGCTCGAAAACTTGCCCTTTTGATGTTGTTCAACAACGATCGTGGCTAATTGGCCAATCTGGGTTCCAAGATTTTTCATTTGTGTGCCCAGGTTGTTAGCCAATTGTGTGACATGTGCCTCAATTTTGTCTATCTTAGCCTCCTGTTCATTGAACCGGTTCCTCGTTTCACTCATAAACGCACTTGTTTGACTCATAACCGAAGTAAGAACATCCTCCATAGATGGCTTTGCCTCTGCATTATTAAATCCATTCGTTGCACTGAAGCTTGATGGTGGCTGAATCACATTCTTCGTGTTAGCATATAAAATATTTTTGTGATTCCTCCAATCTAGATAATAGTACGTAGGAGTAGGATTATTCGAGTAACTATAGAAATTCCATTTATTGAAATAGTTGGCTTCCTCCATGTAGCAGGTGTTCGTGCACTACCTGGATCAACTCAAAAAAACAAATCAAACCATGTAGGAGTAAAATTAAATAAAATAAAAAAAGGAAGAAAAAATGTCTAAATTAAAAACAATTCTATTTATCCCATTAATACTAAAAATTTAATTAGTCCCTAGCAATGACGCCAAAAACCTGTTCGCCTTATTTTTAGCTTCACCGCAAGTGTACGGTGTAGTTTATAGAATATGGTAGCAAGGTCGTATCCACATAGACTAATAAATTAGTGTACTATGTACTGAGATTGAAATAGTCTTATCTTTATTTAGACGATTGAAATTGGATGATTATTGTTGGAAGCTAAGACAAGATTTTTCGATTTAATCAAAGCCAAAGTCACTATCAATCTTCCTATAAGACGATCACAGAAGTATTTTATCCTCCCTCTCGAGATGTATATAAAATGTAGATTGAAATATATATGCTAGCATCTCTACTTAACAATAGATACACAACTCCCAAATGCACCCAAGATCAAATATCCTCACAAATATCCACAAACCTCTCGATTATGCAAATATTCATGTCAAGTACTCAAGACCTAGTATTGAAGCTCATCTCTCGAATTATGAATCAATACATCAAACATGTTAAATCATTGGCCAAGTGATAAAACATGAAGTAAAGCAAAATACTCAAATAAGCTTCAAAATAATAACTTCAACTAAAATTAAAACATCCAACAAGAGTCAATTAATCTACTTCCAAACACGAAAATCACAAGATGTTTAGCTACACATGATATATAAACAACTCATAGACAAATTCTTCATGCTGAAAGATTAAGATACAAAGAATAAGAAAACTTTGGGAAATGGATAATATCTCGATTAATCTTCAATCCTTAAGCTCCGATGCAACCCGATTCTTCTCTTGATTCCACCTTTGTGAATATGCTCTTTGCCTTGTAATCTAAGGTCTCCTATCAGCCTCCCCTCCTTTGTGTGCGCCTCCAAAGGTGTATTTACAGTGTTTGGGCCAAACCTAGGTCAATGTGTTGTCCGCGCGACAAGCCGAACAAAATATCAAATTTCCACGACCCACGCACGACCCGTGCGCTTACGCATGGGCTGCCAGTGTGTCATGCCAAACCAAATATCAATTTTTTTCCAAAACACGCGTGGCCATGCACTACCCGTGCTTACACACATGGGCTGCCCGTGTGTGGTCATTTTCTGCTCTGATTCAGCCGATTTTTCTCGTTTCAACTCCTTACTTCGTGTACTCATTGTTCCACATATATTTTCATGATTCACAAGGGTTCTAATAGCTGCAATGCTCCCAATTGCCACAAAAGTGCTACAAAAATAGTGATTTTCCTACAAAACGAGCAAGCGTAATATCATTTCCACATATTGAGAACACGACCCATATTAATAAGGTAATGCATGTTTATCAACTCATTATAGCCAAAATCATGGCCAATATTCATGCAAAACTCACACTAAACAAACCCCCAAGCTTAAACTGTTGACAGTCCCACTCAACACTTTATAAACAAGACAAAACATAAGTGGGAGGAATGAAAAGTATTACGCAAGAACGACTCCACAAAATTTATACTGCTCATCATAGGTATCAAGCAGTGAATCAAACAAGCCTCAAACATCTAACATAGAACACACATCAAATGAAATCATGGTAAATGCTTTGAATCACAACTCTCATAGATCAAGTGTATGCTCTCCTCTATAGTGTACAAGGGAAGTGTTTACGCTCAAATCATATCAATGTTGCCATGGGCTTGCAAATTATATCAAATCTCCGCCACTATAGTGTATGCAATTCATGAATCAAAAAGGACTTTTTCCATTTGGTTGTAATGAGGGCTTTTTGGTTAAGGTAGGAAAATATAGATAGAGTGACTCAAACTCGAATGTATAGACTTGTAAGTACATCTTTCATTCGAATTAATCATACTCATTTTAACCCAATGTGCTACTCAAATCACCCTCGCTTCATCAACTTTTCATATCCCATTTCTCTTTCCTTTTATAGAACTCAAAATTTCTTTCACCTCACATCACAATCCTCGGCCTACAAGTTCAATCGGAGCAAACTCACCATAAAGTCGATTTTGTTTTTGACTCTTTAATAAGTATTCATCATTTCTTTTCCTCATTTTCTTCTTCTTTTATTTCCTTATACCAACCATCGCACCATTATCTAGTTTTTTCAATTTCATCCCATTCAACCTCATTCAGTCCCCTTACTCAATGCTATACGCTCAAGTCTAGGGTAACATATATATCAAGTTAAGGCTTGAAATGTGGCTATCAAAAAGATTAGGCAACAGGCTCAAATTGGCTAACTAGGGAATTCAATAACATTTGGTAGGCAAAGGGCTTGAAAGGCTAAACAAAGATGACTTTTAATCACTTTCACAAATCGCATACAACACATGGATTTGACAGAGATACCAGATCAAGTTCTAGAATTCTAAACAACATGAATGATACACTCAAATCACAAACAAGACATCATAATATAAAAGCAGTAAATGGTCAAAACCTCACAGACTTGTAACTCGTAACTCAAAGCATAAAATCCACGTTTTCACTATCTACATACTTTATATCATCTATTCACAACTCGATCGATTCACACTCAACACCCAATTAAAACAATACAAGATTTTTCAAACTATAGCTCAAGTCGCATACAAACGGTCTACTCACTCCCTACAATCTATTAAAGCAATAAACGTGCTGAAATTGTAAACGTGCTTCTAATACGATGCAACCTAAATGCTCAACATGCAACTATATGAATGCAAACAAAAAAAATGCAATTTTTTTTCTTTTCTCCACACCATTCATATCAAAATAACTATCTCTCCCCCCAAACTTGAATGGAATTAAATCGCACGTATGGAATGAGCCAATGGGAAACACTGCATCTTGTGTCAGAACCTACAAGGCTGAAATGCCATTTAATATGAGGAAAGGTCAACCTCACAAGGGATGTAGACCAATACAAGACAAGCCAACGAACACAAAGTGACATATGAAACTAGCCTATCTCTTCAATGGGCAAATTTGCTGAAGAAGCATTTGAGAAAAAGTTACGAATGACACTGATCTTTTAAGCAATATTCAAGCAATCAACCTACAAATTCTCAAAGCTTATCAAGAAACTCCTCAAGCCTAAAACTAGAAGAAACTCTATCCAACACAAGCTGTGAAGGAGAATAACTTCAATCAGTTGGAGAGGAAAATATTTGAAGATCAAAAAGTGGTCTACTTTTCCAAGTTGAAGGATTGTAGAAAGGTTCAAGGTCGAACCAAGTATCAAGTTTGTTGGAGGGATTCATGATCAAATCCGAGAACTTGAAAAGTGAGTTGAAGTAGCCAGGCATCCGCCTCGTGAAGGGGTTGAGTCGGAAGAGAAACCAGTTGTGTGATCAATGCTATCTCCGGACTGGTAACTGCTTTGTAAACTGGTCTTTTACTTAGTGGATTCCTCCAGGAGTTGGAGAAGAGTGGAATAGAACAATTACTCCATCTTCGAAACACTATAAAAATACTTGTGTCAATTTACTTTCATCATTTACTTTCTTGGATATCTATTTTATATCTGCTGATAGTTAATATTTGCTATCCAACTGATAATTAACTAAGTGCTAAAATAAGCTTTAAACCAATCAAAGGGTGTTAAGTCTTTCGCTGTTAAAAACTAAATCAGCCAAGTTAAGTATTTCGCTTAAGCAGCCGAGTTATACTATCAACAGCTCTATCGAGTCTATTGAGTGGGTAACTCAGCTGAATCGCCAACTTAGCTGTCCCCCAAGGACACAACTGATTTGAGTCAACTCTATTGAACTATTTAAAAGGACTAAAACCGAAATTTTGGTAAGGTTTATTCACCTCCCTTCTAAACCTTACATCACACCCCTTGGGACCTATAGGACTTCAAGTCAATCAATGGAAGATGGAACCTTCATAAATAAAGCCAATTATACCAGAGATTTAATGAAAAAAATTTGGTATGGAAGAGAAGTCATCAGTAAAGATTCTATGAACATCAGTCAAGATGGATATGGATGCAGATGGAAACGTTGTTGATCAAACTAGGTATAGAGCCCTCATTGGATCATTGCTCTTTGTAACAGCAAGCAAACCAGACGCCACCTTTGCTGTAGGTGTATGTGCTAGATTTTAATATGCACCGAAAGAGAGTCACATGACTGCAGCTAAGAGAAACTTAAGGTATTTGAAGGGATGCCAAGATGTTAGATTATGGTATCCAAAGGAAGGATGATTCAAACAAGTAGGCTACTCAGACTCAAACTCAGACTATGCTGGATGTAGAGTGGATAGGAAGAGTACATCAGGTACTTGTCAAATGCTTGGACATATACTGGTTTCTTGGTTCAGTAAGAAACAAAATTCAATAGCTACATCCACAGCTGAAGCAGAGTACGTAGTCGCGGGCATCTGTTGCTAGATGAGATAACAGCTGAGAGCCTATGATATAGAAGAAAGAGAAATTTTAATTATGTGTGATAACACTAGTGCTATTGCAATCACTCAGAATCCAGTATTGCACTCAATAACAAATCACATTGATGTAAGATATCATTTTATAAGAGATCATGTTGAAAAGAAAGACATCACCTTGGAATACATCTCAAGTGACAAACAGTTAGCTGACATATTCACAAAGCCTCTATGTGAATCGAGATTTGAAGAGCTTAAGAATGAGATATGATTAATTGAAAGAGTTAAGACACTCAGAAGACTCAATCAACAGAGACATAGAAGAGAGAAACAAAAATAAGCAAGTTTTACATTTCCGCCAAGTGAAACGGCTAAGAAATTGGCTGTATCGGGTTAACTGACAGCTGCGTAATCTAATGTAAGGAGAGAAGCAGAGTTAAGTCACTTTTGGAAGATAGTTGAGTTATTTATGAGATTAGTGAGAAAACGCAGTTGTTTTTTCCGATCGGGAATGTTTTTTAAGGATTACGTCAGCGTAATTATGATGTGAGAACAAAAGCTGCACATTTAGCCTATGATTGGATATAAATGTTGCTGCTTTTAATGCGGGGAAATTAAAGCGGTTTCAAAGATCAAATCCTGACCGTCGATTTTGATCTAATTTTTCAAATTCCAGAAACCATCCTTTCAAGTCTAATATAAGCCAAAACCCATTTTCTCTCTCCTCACAAACACTCTCTTCTTCAACAAGTAAAGAAAAATTCTCTCTTTGAAAATGTGAAACCCTAGTTCCAAAAGACAAGATTTTTCGCTTTATTCGCCTTTTATTTTCTACGAAAATGGAAGCCTCGTACGACTTTGTCAAGATGTCTGAGAAGATCCCCTCCGGATCTACAGTCGACTTCGAGGGGATGCTGAAACAGGGTGCTGAGAAGGCCCTAGTGAAGAAGATCGCTAACAAACTTGAGAAATCCGGTCTGAAGGATTTTCTCATGGTAGAGTTTCCTCATACGTATTTGGAGGAAGTTACCATGTTTTATGTCAACACTGAAGTCCATGATGATGAGATTCGCTCATCCGTCCACAACAAGGAGATCGAGATAAGTTCTGGTGACCTTGTTGAACACTGCAAACTGCCTATTGAAGGTCTATAGGAGATTGCTGAGAAAGATGTGAACCTAACTGCTACTTGGAAGGAAATCGCCAACCTGAGTCAGCTGTGTAGGCTGTCTATACAGCCAAGAAGGCTTTGATAAAGGCTGATTACCACAAGCTGATGGACATTGTGTCCAAGTGTGTCGATATGAAGTTCGACAGCTTTAACCAGCTGTTTCGAACTAAGCTGGTGGTGATGGCTGCGATTATGGATAAAAAGAAGGTAAAATGGGCGGAGTTTATCTTCAGCCGAATATGCTAGAACGTGATCAACAAGACCATCAAGGAGGATGTGATGTTTGGAGGTTCATTAGGGTATGGCCTGGTGATTGGCCAACTCATGGAAGCAAAGGGGATTGCCCTGCGACATGGAAAGCCGTTCCATGTAAACAAGAAAATGTTCAAGGCAAACTTGTCAGGCGCTCAGAGGCAACCGCATGCAAGGAAAGCTGACATGAGCGAGGGTGAATCAGCTGACCCCACTCTATAAGATACAACCGCGATGACCCCAACTCTCTCCCCTAAGCCGATCCAAAAGAAAAGACTTGCTGCAGCTAAGCCAGCACATGCCCTTGTAGCCAAGTCGAAGAAGGCTCCTGCCCCTGCAGCTGAGCCAAAAGCACCTGCCCCAACAACCGAATTAGAAGCCCCTGCCCATGCAGCCAATAATGAGAAGAATATATCTAAACCTTCTCCGATCGTGAATAAGAAATGCACAGATGTGCCCCGCAAGGCAGCTGTTGCGAAGAAGATAAAAATGGTAGATCCAGAAGCCACCGGAGAAGAAGCTGAAGAGGATGAAATTCCTCTTGTTCAAACCAAGATAAGAAGACTTTTTAAGAAGTCTAAACTTGAGAAATCTCAGTCTGCCGCTCAGCCAAAAAATCCTGAGAAAGAAACTGCTAAATCTCAAGAAAAGAAGTGGAAAGAAAAAGATGGTTGAGATGCAGCCACCATGGATAAAGAGAAGATTGTTGATGCCGATCAGCATACTGTAAACGATCCAGCTGCTCGAAAGATAGATGTGGAAGTGCAAGGGGCTGAGACAACCGAGTTTATAGGGGAAAGAACTGCCCATTCCCCTTAGACCGATGTCAATGAACCTAAGGAGGAGCATGCTCCACTTGCCACTATTCAGGAGGAAGAAGATGATGATGATGTAATAATGATATATCTTATATATCATGATGTTCAAGAAAGATGAAGGGAATGTATGAGCTGGGAAGCTGAGTTATCCGAGACAACAATTTGAGCACCCAAAGTTCATAGAAGAAGAGGAGCTCTTAAGCTTCCTGGGGAACATATCTCTTCGCTCCGCCCATGATCCAGATTTTTGTATGACTTTCCTTCGTGATATGAAGGAAGAAGAAAAAGAAAAGGCTTTGGAGAAGGCCAAGGCCGTTGAGAAGTCAAAGATGTGTCTATTTACTGGTGATACTAAACATTGCATGGAATCAACTGAAAGCAGCGACATAGAGGAGATCGACCCTGCTGTATCAGTAGAGAAAGCTGAATTCCAATAGGCCATCAAAGAATCTAAAGCCATGCACGAGCAACAAATGCAAAAGGGTCTGGGAGAGTCTTCTCAACTCTCCCTCAACTCTAACCCTAGATGTGGCGCGGAACATAGCTGTCGACATTGCTACCACCACATCCCCCGTGCACTCAGAAAATTGCACTCAGAAGTTTGGTGATAAATCTAGGGAAGGAGATGAAGCGGGCACCCTAGCTAAGCCAACTCCTGCAGAAGGTGTTGAGACATCTGCCTCCACGTCTGATCACTTAGAGGGAACAACAGTCGAGTCTTCGGTGCAAAGCAACCCCACAACTCTTAACTTAGTCATGCGCCCGGTTGAGGGGGAAGCTCTCACCACCACATCCAGTCAGAGGATGTTGTAGGAGACCAACCTATGGAGTTTGGAGGCGAAGGTTAGAATCAAATGGAACAACAGAGTGAAGTTGAAAAAGCTTAGATTTTTGAGACTGTCTCAGTTGAAACCTCATCTGCACTGCAGGCCAATGACGCTGCTGATGTAGCTAAGGCAAATGATGGAATGGAGGCCATGGGAGTTGAGACTCCTGGCCCTGAAAGTGCAATCCTAAGAGTTGAGACTCCGAAGGATGCCACCGAAGACCCTAAAGCTGCTGAGTCTGCTGAAGGGAGATTTGCACAAGACCCTGCTGCAGTTGAGACTGCACACGCAGTAATGTTGAAGGCCCTCCTCCACGGTTGAGACTCACCGAGGTGTAGAAAGCCCAAAAGAGGTTGAGACTTCCTTGGGTAAAGAAGCTGTAAATGAGCCTACTCCTCATGTAGAGGCAACTTATGAAGAATAAGAAATCAGTGCCCTTCGTGTTTTGTAGAAACATGTTGATATTGAATTCCTAGAATCCGAAGATGAAGCTGAGTCCACCCATGTTGATAAATCTAACAAGGACACAATTGAGGATGCTCAAGCCCCTAAGAGTGAAGCTAGTGATAAAGCTGCTCCAATGACATTCGTATTGGTTGATGAGCTACCACCAATGGCACCATCACACTCCGATGATGCTGATAAGTTAGCAAAGGAACAAACTACTCATAAGGAAGCCCCCACTGATACCGAGGAAGCTGTTAAGACAGCTAAGGGTCAGTCAGTTGAGCAAGCTAACACAACTGCTCAAGCTGAAACTCAATCAGCTCTGCAGGCTAACACAATTCTTAATGTCGATGAAGCTGGATCAGTTGAGGCAAGTCAAGCTGAAGAAATTCGAAAGAAAAGGGTAAGGCCCCACAAGCTGGAGCTACGGGAATACCTCTTTACCCAGAGGATTTGTTCCAAAGAATATTTCCATTTGAAGCCCAATTACCTCCCCTAGAAGCCGAATCAGCTAGAGAACAAGCCAAGTACATCGTCCACATCCCACCAGAAGAATGCAGAACTCTAGCTGATACAACAATGGTGCCTATAGGTTTTGATTTTGATGAAGTTTGGCCAGAAGATAAGTAAGCTTCGACAGCCGACTTCCGAAAGGCTTTTAAAGCCATTTTTGCTGAGATCGATAAAATAGAGCATGGCTTTGCATCATTAGACCAAAGGTTGGATAATCATGATGCCAACATCATTGGAGATATTCACAGAGTTGTACTGAGAATTCGTGAATGGGTTGGACAAACGATGGCTATGAGAAGAGAGCAAGTCTGCTACTTTAAGTCTCTATTTGCAGATTTAGTGGTCTGGAGCTCTAACAATCTCAAGTTCCAGCATAAGCAAAGGGACCACATTGTGAGGATGAAGGAATCTCATAAGTCGGACCTGGAGTTACTCAAACTGTAGCACAAGAACGAAATTTCCAGATTGGTCACCAACATGAGTCAGCAGACTAGTGTTCTCCAAACAGAAATGAAGCTGATCGCAGCTGAGTCGAAGGCTATGCAATTTGAGTTCCAAACAGCCTACTCCAAGTCGCACGATAAGCATGATTCAACCAACAACCGACTTTATTTCATCCTAAGTGGTATGTTCCCTGGCCTACCTCTACTTTTTGGTGATGATGCCAAAAAGGGGGAAGAGGAAGCTATGAGGGAACTAAAGGAAGGGCAAGGGAGCAATAAGGAGGAGAAGAAATGAGAAGCAACTATGGGGGAAGAAAGTTATGTGAGAACCCCCCTTTGAAAATTATGTTTGCCAAAACTCCTCAGCAAGGAGAAGTAATAGCCTCACTTCTCATCAAACTACCTAAAGAGCTGACTCTGGAAGAGAAATCTGAGTTGGCTGTCAAATGATCAAGAAGAGCCATCGAATCTGAGTTTGAGAAGATGGCTGAGAAGCATTCTGATCGTATTACGGATATAAGGACAAGGTATGATGGTCCCCCAGTACGATTATTAAAGGATTCCCTAGTGATCAAACCTCCAAGAGAAATCACAATGCCCGATGCTGGATCTGAGCCCAGATCACTAGAGGAATTTCAAACTCTAGAGGCGAAGGCTATTTCAAGAACTTGACTCTCTCGGGCGTGGGACTTGTCTTTGGGAGAAGGGCCGTGATTTATGTAAATCACCGATAGGCGCGAGTTCCAACGATCACTCAACCGGAAAAGCACCGAAGATAATACACTTCCGGAAGTTAGGAAGAGGAAGGGGAAGATCTAGAGGCGATGGAAGAGCGGCGAAGCACTCAACCACGGCCAAGACCAAAAGACATAAAATACATTGATCCCACGAAAGAAAGGGATCACTTATCGGGTATGATCATCTTGCCAATTTAGAACGATCGTAAGAAGGATGAAGGCGTGAGGAGGCAAGAAGCGAGAGAATGAGCGAGTGACGCATGAATGGGAAGAAAGGCGTAGGGATGACCTGCTTTGCTAAGCGTGCTTATGAGAAGAAAAAGAAAGAAAAGGAACAGAGAGAAAAGGAAAAGAGTAGAGGAAGACATGAGAAGAGTCAAGATGAAGATAGAAAAAGAAAGCAGCCAAAGCTTTGAAGACGGCTGCAACCCCTTCATGTACTTTACTTTACTGTAAATACATACATGTAAGTATTTTTGAAATCTCATAATGCTCTGATACCTATTTGTAACCTTGCTATGATACATGTTGAAATTCAATATATGTATAAACTACGATCTGATGTATAGAGTACATTTTGTAAACACTTTGTAAAGGACATGAATTCTATGATCAATAAAATTGACATATTCAAAGAATACATTCTTTGTTACTGCACTGCTTGTGTTTGCTATAATTTTTATTTAGGGTTTGGCCTCATAAAAAAGGGAAAAATTATTAGGAAATTTATTATTAAATTTTGATGATACAATTGTTAGGAAATTCCCAGGGCAATATCTATGAAAGCATCAGTGCTTCCACAGTCATCACTGAGCCCAAAAAAAATGATTGGACAAAATATGGTTCCTGCTATAAAAATACAATCTCATATGTCAGACTTATCCTTAAAATAAGTAGCTAAGAGGACATATACTATAGGAAAACTAACTGCCGAAAAAACTTAGCAAACTTATTGAAACATGTTTTCCACCAATTTGTTTTGATAATTGTTAGGAAATTTATTATTAGATTTTGATGATACCATGTAAAACTTAGAATAGCAAGTTGGCACCCCATTTTCCTTGTATTTCTATTTTGTAATAGATAGGACTGCATGAGTTGAGTGAAGTCATCTATATCGAAGATTGCAAGAAGTCAACTGAAGACTAGAGTGAAGACTCAACTATGTGTCAGCTGAGTATGGTTAAGATGGAAGGCACGAACTCGACTGAAGGAGATCCAACTGAGAAACAGTTGTGTAAAGATTGAAGAAGTGTCAGTCAAGTCAGTAAAGGGCTAAGTCTACCAGTTGAACTTACAGTTGAGTCTTTCAAATAGACTCAAATAAAAGGGGTAAAGGCAGCAGTCAAGTCATGGATATTACTCGATATAAATAAGTCCAAGCTGCCATGTCTTAAAGTGTTTGGCCCAGAAATGTGCAAAAGGAATAAACCAATGGGAAACACTGAAGCTTGTGTCAGGCCCTGAAAAGCTGCAGAGCCATTTAATACGAGGAAGGGTCAACATCACAATGCTGCAGGCCAAGAAAAGACAAGCCAACAAACAAGAAAGTGCCATTTGAAAATAGCCTATCTCTTCAATGGGCAAATTTTCAAATGAGCACTATAAAAGGCTGAGGAAGCAAGAGAGAGAAGTACGGATAACACACGAGAGATCAAACATTCTAAGAAACTTAAAGCAAACAAAATCTGCAAATATTCTCTCAAACATATCAAGAATTTCCTCAAGCCTAAAACTCGAAGGAACTTGATCCAACAAATGTTGTGAACGAAAGAATACATCAACCAGTTGAAGAGAAAAAGTTTTAAACAACAAAAGGGTTCTACTCTCCAAGTTGAAGGAGCTGTAGAAAGGTTCCAGGTCAAACCAGAAGTTTCGAGCTCATTGGAAAGCTGTGTAATCAATTCCAAGGGTTTGAAGGGAGCTGAAGTAGCAAGGCAGCTATCTTGTGAAGAAGTTGAGTCACATGAGAAGCCAACTGTGTGATCAATGCTGTCTCTAGACTGAAGAACTACTTTGTAACCTGATCTGTTACATAGTGGATTCCTCCAGGAGTTGGAGAAGAGTGGATTAGAGGAATTACCCCATCCTCGAACCACTATAAAATTTGCTTGTGTCATTTACTTTCAGAACTTTACCTTCTTGCATATTTTATAATTGCTGATAAGTTAAATTGTCAACCCTGTTGATAACAACATTGCTAAAAACAAATGTTAATAACGTGCTTAAAATTAACAAGGGTGTTAAATATTCCGCTGTATAAAACCAAAACATATAAAAAGTTAGGTGTTAGCTTATGGATCTAAGTTATACTATCAACAACTCAGTTGAGTCTGTTGAGTGAGTAACTTTGCTAAAGAAAGCCAACCTAGTTGTCCCCCAAGGACTTAGCTGATTTGAGTCAACTATGTTGAAATTTCTTAAAATGACTAAAAAGTTAAAATTTGGTTGTTTATTCAACCTCCCCTCCCCCTCCTCTAAACCTTATACCACATCCCTTGGGACCTACAATAATCTTGTAGATATAACTATGCATAAAAGTAATAGACCAAAATAAGAGTATGAAACTACAACTAGTATCACACCAAAAGAATTGACACATAGTGAGCCATATTTGCCACGCTTTTTCTTTATAGGAGAGAATGTCACGTCAAACCAATCAGTGGAAAAAAATATATGAAACCTTCCACAAAGCATACCATATGCTGTAAATACCAAAAATATTTAGAAACAATACAATACATTTTCGCGATATGGTCATTTATCCGCATTAAAAAAATACTAATTATAGATTTTGAATTATAGATTTTTTTATTATAACTTATAGATTTTGATAGAACTTGACAATGATTTATTAAAATACTAATTATATTTTATATTTAATTTATAAATAATTGATTTATAATAATTATTATTTTAATTACAACAATACTTTACAAGTAATAATTGAATAATAATTGCCAATGAAAAATTCCGTGAATTTCATATTCATTCATTCTTCCTCAATTTTCCGGTTCGCTAGATTAAAATTTTTGATTTTCGTCCACATCCAATCGCTACCAATGTCACGCCTCAATTTTGTAATCAAAATAGTACCCAATTACAACCACACATATTCATCAACTTAGGCTCGACATGAGCTCTTATCCAATGTACAAATAACTAAAAACCATAAATACATCGAAAGTCTATAAATCCATACAATTAAAGTAGAGTTTCAAGTAACTTATTTTTACAAGATAATAGATACATTGTCCAAACACAGACAAATTTGGGCCAATCTTAGTCTGGAAGTCTCATGCTGGTCTCATCGATCTCAAAATATTCTATGTCTGAAATATTTTACAAAATCGTGGGGTGAGCTAAACGAACTCAGTAGGTCGGGGTAGGGAAATGTAATGTTTGAATACTAAAATATTTCTCTTTTTTTTTTGCTGCGTGGGTAAAATATTTTGTGTGCCAAAAGATATTCATGTATGCATGATAATGGTGTACAAAAAATTCATTTACCATGATAATAAAGAATATTTTTTCAATTCAGTAACGATCAATCATTTTTTAATGCGAGCAATGATGCTAAGCACATTATGCAACATTTAATTAAGTACTGTAAATGTTTTGTTTTCCAGATGGGCAATATATATATCAATTTTTAGAACCAATAGTAGATAATATTGTTTCAAAATAAGGTCATTTTAATAACAGTCGGTCAATCAATCCATCAGCCCGAAACAAGAAACATAGGTTCAGTGTTGATCGGACGCTGACCCTGTCCATTCTCCTTTAGGCACCCAACAATATTTGGCCGAAGCTCAGTCACCTTATTCCTCCTTGTAGGCTCGACGTCTCTTTAGCTATGAGTTTTTTTACCCAGAGATCGTCATATTCATGAATATACCATTCTACGACCCAAGTTCTATCGTCGTCTTCGGCCCGACCAGAAAGTGGGACTAGGCACATGAATAGTCAAACAAGGACTACATACAACCTGTTTGATCCATTGTCTAACCTATGTAGACCGCAATAGACTCAAACAGTTAATATTTTTGTCAAATATCATTTATTTGCCCAAGTGTCAAGTCAGGCAGTTACAAGAATTATAATGCAAATGTACATGTAAATTCAAACAATGAATTTTCCTCAAAAAAAAATTCAAACACTGAATGATACAATCCATTTTTCTTGAACAACTAAATTATCTTAAAATTGCGTGTACCGTGAAATTATGAAATAATCTAATGTCGTGAAGTTCATGAAATAGCTAATGTCCCGAAATTTATGAAATTCCAATCAAATCTAATTTTCTCTAGGAAAATGATATTTTGCCCATCTTTGAGTTATTCACCAATGTTTTCATAATTCTCCTCAGTTGAGCTCCCAACTCAAACTCAAATATCACCTACAACCAATTTGATCAAGTTAACCAGGATTTAATAATATTATTATAATAATTCTCAAACTTTCAAAAAGATTGGCAGTCTATGAGTATGCAAATTTCATAATTAAAGATTATAAATTCATTATTAATAAAATTCCCAAACCATATTAAGCAACGAAATTACGTACCCATATCTATTCCTCAAATAGCAATTTTAAGTCGAGTATTTAATGGTATAACTTATACATAATAAACATTATGTTTTAATCCAATTCTATACAAAACAATCTGATTTACGTTTTTTTTAACAAACTTAAAGAAGCTGTTCTGAGAACAATCTGATTGAAACTCCTCCTGTAGCTGGCATTAATAATCTAAGAGTAAATGAGCTGTTAATTACTAGTTGCAAGGAGTGGGATCTGGAATTATTAGAAAATCTATTCAATCAAAGAGATGTTGGGCTGATTTTGAAAATCTACCACTTTCAAGCTGCAATTCTGATGATGCACAAATATGGCAATTTTCAAAAAATGGGATTTACTCTGTTAAATCAGGTTACTATGTGGCAAGAGTTCTTTTTCAAAGAAACAAATTTTTGGCAAGAAGAAACTGGGATAAAATATGGAGGCCGAAGATTCCACTAAAATTGAAGCATCACATTTGGAGATTAGCTAGAGATGTTGTGCCGAACAGACTTAATTTGCAGAAGAAGTGGATCGAAGTCCCTCTTTCTTGCCCTCTGTGTGATGATGGTGTGGAAAATAGCTGGCACTTGTTCATCTCCTACCTTTTTGCCACCTCATGTTGGAGACAAATGAAGCCGTCGAAACTATCTCTATACAAGCGGAGGCTTTTGATGAATGGATGTTTAATATGTTCGAATACTTGGATGAATTTAGTTGTAATATTTTTTGTGTAGTTTTATGGGCAATTTGGAAGCAAAGGAATTTTAAAATATGGGAAGGACATCATCTTAATGCTGATCGGACAGTCCATTTGGCAATGGAGTATTTTTATGAATGGATTTATGCTCAACCGCAGACATCATCACTAAAATTTGTTGGTGATTGTGAAACTCAAGATATTGGTGTAAAATGACATAACCACCACCATCTTTTTTTAGATGTAATTGTGATGCTTCTTTCTTGCAAAAGGAAAATTGTACGGGTTTCGGAAGCATTGTTTGTGATGATCAAGGTGCTGTTATAGCTTGCAGAACAAATTCTAGACATGGCTGCTTTAATGTGAAAGAATGAGAGGCTATCGGGTTACTTGAAGGATTATGTTGGGTTCGATCCTTGGGCTATAAGAATGTGGTATTTGAAGTAGATTCTAAAATTATTTCTCATGCCATTGCAGCAAATAGATTAGATTTATCAGAATTGGCTCAATTATCGATCAATGTAAATAAATTCTTCATCTTGAAGATGGCTTTGAAGGTCGTTTTGTTAAATGGCAAGCAAATGAGTGTGCTCATATGTTAGCTAGAGCATTGCATTTCTATGAAAGCCCTACAGTTTGGGATTATGTCCCAGATTTTATTTCTTCAGCTTTGTACATTTGTAACGAGAATCACATAAATTAATAATATTTCTCGTTTCCTTTCAAAAAAAAAAAAACAAACTTAAGGAAGCAAATGGCAAAATTGCAATTTTAGTCCTGTATCTATGTACCAGTTGCGTTTTAGTCCTATAACTTTTTAGAGTTACAATTTGGTCCTGGACGATTTTGCCCTTATGTCTTGAATAGCAGTTTTGGTCCATTATCTTTCTAAAGATATCAATTATAGTCCTATAACTTTCGAGAATTAGCAATTTCAATCCTTTCATACCATTGCATTGTTTCAATAAACTCAAATTTCTTAGATTATGAATATTCACATTTTTGGACACCTATTTTGTTAAGTGGCATTGTTACACTACTTAGATCCGATCTCTATTTAGAGGTGTTAAATGGATCATGTCAGGTTTCCAGCATATAAACTCAATAGGGCATACTTCTGCAAAATTATCATAATTCTAAATAATTTGATTTCACACTAAGATTTTGTTAAAACGGATATAATCCATCACAACCATATCAGGCCTAACATGCTTCCGTAAAATTAACCAATCCCTTAAAATTCATACCTTCTTTGACCGAAACAGTACCGGGGTGAAATGGTTCGCAACACCACCAGTCGGAAGATTACTGCCCCAAGATCGTTTGACAAACAACTCCTCACTGTTCAACCTCACCCTCAGGGAAGATGATCTGCAAGTTATCCGACTCCTTGACAAGAATCGCTCGGACAACCTTGGTTCGTTTCCTACTCCAGGTGTATAAGTAATCTTTAAACGGGATAAATTAATAGAACATTATGAAGACATGTTGAAGCTGAAAGCCCCTTTTTATTAAGAACTTATTGAAATATTTATTACATTAGTAATCTCCTTTTGGGAGGAGAATACTGGTTTAGCCTCTCATAGATGAGGCTTTCACTCGGAAACACATAAAAACTTGAAAACTAAAACACTCAAAATATTACAAATTTTTCTCTCGACTTTATTATAAGAAAACTAAGGAAAATGTTCGATGTCCCCAGCTTTCCTTCAAATCTCGCATTTTATAGATGTAATTCCGGACTTGAAAGGCGGACTCCAAATCTTCTTTGATACTTATGCGTCGCCATTGCTACGTCATATCTTGCATTATTGCCTCGCCACGGTTTTTCTTTTTCTTCCGCGTGACTCAGCCCATGTGAAAGTTGTCGGGGAATCTTTTAAAAAGTTGGTTTGCGTGGTCCCCGAGGAAAACGCGTTTTGTGAGCTGGGCCCTTGTCCTTTCCAACTGCCTGGTCTTGTCGGTCGGGTTTGGGTCAAAAACCTTTCCCAAACTCGGGTTCCTTCTGTTCGGGGCATGCTTGACAGATCCAGTCGATCCATCGGCCAACATGTGCCATATTACAGAATTTTCGGTAAGTTTCTTTGCTTGCCGGAATCTTATTTTCCCAGAGAATCCTTCTTTTGGTCTCGAAGAGTTCCTCTGCAAATCATGTGGTTGATCCAGTCATCGAATTCAAAAGGAAAGATCCATTTGCCGAATTTTGGAAGAACTTGAATGGATATTTGACCTTCTCCATTTCAGTTAGACAAACCCAAAGACCCCATGCTCGTCTGGTAGAAGCTTCGTCTTTAGAAAATGCTCCGACTAACACTGGTCCTTCTTCCGGTGAAGTTGCCTTAATGTATTTTAAAGCATTTCTATCCGGTCTTCTTAGCTTGATGAAATGTAAAGCTTCATTAAAACCTTTCTTCGCTGGTTCGGAGCCGCACCGATAAAATACGATTCCAAAATATCTCCTCTCGGCCAAGTGTGGATTATTGGCCCAGGTCTCGTAAACTGCTTCTCCAATCCATTTCGGTAATTTTGAAATTTCTGGGAATCATGGTGGCACGGTATAGATTGAAGCTAAAGCTCCAAAAGTATACCATTCATGTACTTCATTTGGATGACTTCCTGGTTTCATCCAAACTGCGGATACTTGCCTGAGATATCAACCATTGTTTTCTCGGGTTAATACCTTGTCTTATAACTAGTTTCTCCCATTGCCGATATACCGCATAGGAGAAATCTTATTCTTGTCAATTTGAACCTTAGATTTGCTCGTCGTGGGCCAAAGATTCAACTCTCCCTCTTTTACCCCAGGTGTCTTTGGGTTGACTTGAAGACTCGGGTTGTGACACCGGAGCTTCAACATTCGTTCTGATTTGTACACCCTCTAGGGATGCATCACCTGCAACATTTGTGATTATGGTACTTGAATCCATAACCTCTGAGTTAGAGCCCCGTACTCTCTCGGCCCCTTTTTGCACCGTAGGAGATGCGGCCTGGAAGAGAGGCCATGGCGGCGCTAAGAATAATTGTCATTGAGCGAACCGGCATGCTCATATTTGACTAGAAACGTTTTCTGGTCACTGTTGAAATCGTCCGGCAAATATCGCATTGAGACATAATGTCCCGAAATCACATTATAGACACTCCAGGTTTTCCCTGAGATGTCTTACTCGTTTAAGGACCTCGTCAGCAACATGTCCTTCCATCTCGTGTCAAGAAATCTGCAAGAATATTTTCATGAGATTTTATAATGACACTATCATAATCATAATATTGACATTCGGCTTGCCATCTAAGTAATCGAGCCTTTTCTGGTTTTGATTCAATTTTGTTTTTCGTAAAGCCTTGACACTTGAATTATCAATTTTTAAAGTAAACTTTTTAGCCAAAAAATAGAGGCCATTTTTTAAAAGCCTTTCATTGACCGCAAAGAATTCTTTCTCGTTAATATGCCACCGAGTTGCTTCACTAGGGGTGAATAAAACCGCAAAGATATCTGCATGGCACTTCCTCGTTTGGTGTGACTTTTGTAAGAACTTTGCCACCAATCATCACTGGCATTTGTGTAAAGAACCAGTTCATCCTCGTCTTGGGGAATCGCAAGCTTTGGAAGCTTTTTACAAACTTCTTTAAGTTGCTTAATTCCTTCTTGATGTTCATCTTCTCTTTTGAATACTGCATCTTTTTTAAGCAATGGGATAAACCCTTTCCTGTAATATGCCAGATTGTTAATGAACATCCCAGCAAAATTAACAACTCCAAGAAAACTCTGAGGCTGCTTCTTGTCTTTCGGTGTATCCAGATCGAAATCCTCAGATCTTTTCCACAATATGATTACAGAGAATAATTCCAGATTCATCGATTTCAATTCCGAGGAATTCAATCTGTCTTGTTGCAATTACCGCCTTCTTCTCCGAAAGCACTAATCCTTCTTTGTGACAAACATCTGAAAATATCTCAAAATGTTTGAGATGCTCCTTCATGTTTTTTGATGCGATAAGAATGTCATCAATATATACAAACATGAAACTGAAATAATCTTTGAAGAGATTATCCATCTTTCTTTGATATATTTGGGGTGCGTTAGCCAATCCCATAGGCATCACGTTCCAAATATAGTGTCCCTGTGGTGTAGAGAAAGCTCTAAACTTCTTACTTTCTTCCTCCATCTTAATCTGGTAGAATCCAGACTTGAAATCGAACTTTTAGAATATCTTGGCACCTTTGATGCAGTTAACCAGATGTTCTTGACTTGGGATATAGTATCCGTCGAACTCCAAAATGTTATTAATCCCCTTGTAATTAATAACAAGTCTTGCTTTCCTCTTTTGATTTCTCCATGGTTTTAAATCTAAGAATCCTGGATCTTTGTATGGAGAAACTCTGGTGAAATTAACTTAAGGTCAAGATGTTCCATAAGTATCTTCTCGCATATCCTCA
Source organism: Rehmannia glutinosa (assembly GCA_016081115.2). Lineage (NCBI taxonomy): Eukaryota > Viridiplantae > Streptophyta > Magnoliopsida > Lamiales > Orobanchaceae > Rehmannia > Rehmannia glutinosa. Next base: position 11,043,205 of record CM071935.1, on the reverse strand, counting down.
CAATCCTCCTGGTTCATAAGGATTGGTTTGAATCTTACGAACTCGTACTCCTTTCCAGGTTTAACCTTTAAGGATGCTTTGAGCTCATTCTTATCCCACCATGCCAAAGGATCTTCATTGTAATTCCTTTGGATCTTCTTCTTGATGTCCTCGAGTGATATTTGTTCTTCCAGGGTCACGTCACTCTGCGGACTCTCCATTAGACTCATCCATAATTCTGCAATGGCTTCTGGAGTTACTCGTTCTTCTCAATGTATTGTGAATGAGTACAAGTTATTATCCCCTATCTTCTGATCCTTTTGAATGGAACCAAATTGTCTATAGGATAATAAAGCTTCACCATATTTCCTTCGATCCGCCATTTTTGGATTGCGAAGTTTGGCTTCATCACCACGCTTTGCTGCGAAAATTAATAGGCATTTTTACGTAAAATACTTCCCTTGATCATTTGGACAATGATCTTATGATCACATAATGTTGTGAAAATAAGTCTTCTTGTCTCATTCTCCTGTGTGAATCGCTTGAATGTTTGTAGGAAATTGTTTATTCCTAGCAAAACATATGCACCTGTACCATGGAAATAGATTGATGGCGTCTTTACTTTGTACCAAGGGGTACCGCCCGCGCCTCTGATCATGATTTTTGCTTGTTTAATTCCCTTGTTAAGGATAAGAATCCTTTTAGAGAAATCTCTTCCTGCAATAGCTGGTAAATCTTCTCCAATTTCTTTAGGACAAACATCCGGCTTTGCAGTACTTATTCCGGCTCCTGAATTAATATAGGCGGCGAAATATTCGGCCTTGTATTCAACATATAACATTCCTATAGAAATGTATATGGAGAATGGACTAGTGGTCATTTGATTCTGTATCTTTTATTAGCCACTGTGAACTCCATTCCGTCTTGTAATCTTTATCAAGGTTTATGATCCTCAAGTAATTCAATTCCCAGTATTAATTGTTCTGGGATTTTTCCTGCAACTCCTGTGATAGTCAGCTCAATTTCACCTATCTTCAGGCTTCCTTGATACCTTCCAACTATTGGTTGTTGGAGATAATATAGAACATCACAAGGAAAAATATTATCCTTCTGAGTAATGTCGAATATTACTTCAACTTCTCGCCATCCTTCTGGGCATTTCAGCTCTTCTGCTGTTTTGAAAACATCTGGGATACACTGAACAGTACTTGGTCTCCTTTCTTCCCAACGACTACTACTCGTCATTCTGTCCTGTTGGAAAGACATCCTCCTTGGCTCAACTCTAAGACTTCGGCTTTTGTTGAAGACTGGTTGATCTTGTATTTTCATATTGATCTCCTTCATAGTTGGAGACTTAATAATCTCTGGTAAAACCACCCTGGCAAAGTCCTCGAAAATCCTTGGGACTTCAATAAATTCCTTTCTCAAGAATACTTCTGAATGATGTGTATTCGAGAGAGCATAGGATATCTTGCATGTGATCGAATAGGGTCTTCTATTCCCTTCTTTCATCAATTCATCTCTTTTGAAATCTTGATGAATGGTTAGGACTCTACTGAAATCATGATCTCCCAAAATGTATGCGATTCAAATTTCCTGAACCTTCTAGGTTTGAGATTTCCTGTAACCGCCCCAAGGCATGAATCCTTGAGGTTTGAGATTCGCTTGTCAAAGATAGCCAGATTGAGTGGGGAATCTATCCCTTCTTTGAATGTTGCTTTAATGATGACTCTTATGGCTCCAATATGAATCCATGAGAGTGTATTTGCAACTTCTCTTTTAACTCTGCTTTTGATCTCCTGAATTTCTTTAATAGGGACCAACTGCATCTCGATCAGGTTACCGGTAAACTCCATCGGAATAGCAAATTCTCCAGTTATTACCCTGTGGATAATTTGGTGTTTTCTGTTACGAAACCCAATTTTATCCAATGTTTTTTCCATAGCTCCAATTGTAAATCCACCATAGACTTGAAGCTTTGGATCTTCCTTCATGATTCTCATACGAGTTTTATGAGAAACCGTAGTGTGAGAGAGGAATCGACATATCCTCCCTAACCGTCTGCAAGAATTTCTTCTTCACTCGATTCTCGAGTGAGTCACTTCCATCGTCGAAATAGATCTCTTCTTCATAGATGCTTTCATCCGAGGGAATATCTTCAAACCGATACACCAGTATTAAATCTTGATAATAGATGACTTTCTTCGATTTACGTGTGCCTCGAACCGTGTCGACTCGTTTTTGATTGTCCTGGCAATCCATTGAGATATGCCCTCTTGCTCCCTATGTCCAAAGAATTACGATCTTTGAAACTTTCATTTTGCTCTAGTGTCGACGCCCGGAAGTTCTCCTTCCTGGTGTTCTGATGGTACTTGCTTGATTAGACCCTGATGAAGAGGCTCTACTCCTTCGCTTGGTCTTTGTCTTTGCCCCGTTTTGTAACTTTGGGCTTTTTGTTTTGACCAAAACCTTCTAGGTCTCCATGAAGACCTACTTCTTTTTGATGTTGCTTCCTCGACGGTATGGATGGCTTCACTCCTTCTTCTTTTGTGTCGCCTTGGTTGATCTCCCACAATTGTTGGGATGTCATTATCCACGCAACATTGAAGAACGCTTTGTGAATTCCTCTTAATCTCTTGTAATTTAAATAGCAGAGCGCTTGGTAACACCATTCGATAACTTGGTCTTTAGGAAAGACATTTTTCTAAAGCCCCGCGCTTCTCTTCCCGCTCCATCCTTGTATTCCCCGATAAACATTTCTCTCCAGGGACTCGGAATCTTGGCAAAGAATAGATGTGCACTTTCCTTTTCTTCAATCTTGATTTCCACCGTATTCGGTGAACAACTTGATATATTCGTCAATATGACAAATATCATATAACTCAAGCTATAGAGGACTTGTTTATATCTCTTTCTTTTTCATCCCCTAATCCCTCGAAATAACCTGTGCCGATGAACTGGATTTTGAATAGTTTTGCCATACCATCGACAATTCCTTTAAGTGATTCTCCTGATATGACCGAACCTTTTGTACTAGCATCGGTCATATCCCAGGCAATCTTTACCGATCCTTCAAGACTCATTTCAAGGAGTAAAATGAATGAATCCTTTGTAAGATCGAAGGTTCTTGTTGAAATTCTCATAGTTGAAGCCCATTCATCAATGAGACTTCTCTATTTTTAAAATATGGGATGTCCAGATTTAACATCAACCCATATGGATGTATTGGGTCGAGGTGCGATCTTCCATAAGGCGTCTGATAAACATTCGGCCTTCCGGTATGTTGTCGAGTTCCTGCAAGAGGGTTTTGACCTCCTGTCACTGAAAGTGGATCACTCCCTGTCGTGAAATCCCTAGCGTGTGGCATCCTCTCGTCCCGAGCTCCGTGATTCAAACCCGTACTTTCTTCGACGTTAGGATTAACTAGTGGTGGTGGAATTGCTCTACCTTGTGGGTCATAGGTAACCAAAGCTGATCCATCACCTGCGTTCATCTTTAAATCTATAATACCCAATCCCGCGAAGGATTCTGCCAGGTCGTGTAGATCTTTAAGATTCATCTTTTCCATATCCATCTTTTTTTAATTTTTGATGGATTTTCCTTTGATTAGAGCAATGAGCTTCTCCTCATCTGTCATCTTTCGTATAACTTCAGTTGGTTTCCCTTTTTGGTGTAAATAGGGTAATGTTCTGAAATCTATATGCTTATTTCCTCCGGAAGAACTCGACCTGTCCTCCAGGTTCTTGACTCATTTTTGAATATCATGAAGGATTTCAAGAGTTTCCTTCTGATATTTCACCATCGTCTCCATCTGGTTCAGGATCTAATGAACTTGTGCTGGTAGATGAATATGTCGGTTGCCATAATTCTACACCGTCTTCTGGACTTTTCTAAGATCTTCGGAGAACTTAGATTTGTCTGGAAGTATCTCGTTCCACTCAGGTACTCCATCAGGAATCATTGTTCTGATGGGAATTCTCATGAACCGTTTCTTGAAGGTTCATTAAGTGAACATATAGGGTCTGGTTAAGCATCCAGAACGGCCTATAATATTCTGCTCGCATTTTGCATTGCCTTAAGGTTTCCCCGCCGGCTCCTGCCTGTTCTCTTTCTTCATGTTGGTATTCCCAATATGAAACCTGGTCAAGGTGTTCTTGTGCATACATCGTCAAAATTTGACGATATGTCCTGTACGGCGTACATCTCGGACAATTGTCCGGATCCATATTCTCGGAGAAATTCTCCTCACCAATTGTTAATTACATAAATATAATAAATATAACTAAAATTTCTTAATAAACCTGGCTCTGATACCATTTTGAGCAAAACACTTAGTCAAATCAGCCATTTGTATGAATAAGGGTAAATTTGGTATTATGAAAATATGAAATTATTCCGCTGGACTAATTTTGCAACAACTCCAAACTTACAGGACTAAAATCGTTTTGGTGTAGAACATACCGGACCAATTTTGCAAAAACTTTTAAACTTACATGACTAATTTGCAAATCGTAATAGTTACAGGACCATTTTGCAACCGGCTTAAAGTTACGGGACTTATTTGGCAATTTCCCCGGAAGAAAATTCATTAACTTACAAGTTTGAAACTTTATTCAAAACTAACTGATTCAATCTGGTTTTGGTTGGGTTACCTGTCAACTGTCCCAAGTACTCTCCAATTTGAATTTGTCAACCAAAATCCATCTTGTTTTAGATCTCAAATAACAATTACAAAAACTTCAAATATACGGAACCTTCTACACATGATAAGCCTTAGGTGATTAATCCTTGCAAGTAGGGATGTCAATTTGTGACACGACACAAAGATACGTCTCAAGCATTGGAAGACACATATTGGATTCAGGTCATGCAAGAAGAGCTGAATAAGTTTGAAAGAAACAAAGTATGGGAATTAATTCAAAGGCCAACCCACCAAAATGTTATTGGTACAAAGTGGGTATTCAGAAACAAGATGAATGAGGAAGGATCTATTGTGAGAAACAAAGCAAGATTGGTAGCCAAAGGATATTGCCAAGAAGAAGGTATAGATTTTGATGAAAGCTTTGCTCCTGTTGCCAGATTGGAAGCAATAAGGATGTTTCTCTCCTCACAAAACACTCCCGTCTTCAATAAGCAAGAAGAATTCTCTCTGCAACTGTTCGAAACCCAACTTTCAAAGTTCAAGATTTTTGTATTTTTCGCCATTTATTTTCAATGAAATTGGCCGCTACGTATGACTTCGTCAAGTTAGCCGAGAAGATCCACTCGGGATCCATGGTGGACTTCAAAGGGATGATCAATCAAGGCGCTGATGAGCCTTTAGTGAAGAAGATCGCGAAGAAGCTTGAGAAGTCCGGTTTGAAGGACTTTCTCACCATGGAGTTCTCTCATACCTACCTGGAAGAGGTCGCTATGTTTTACGTTAACGCGAAAGTACATTATGATGAGATTCACTTATTTGTTCATGGCAAAGCCATTAATATCACTGATGTGGACATTGCTGAGCATTGCAAGTTGCCTACTGATGGGCTGAAAGAACTTGCTGAGAAAGATGTTAACTTGGTTGCGGCTTGTAAGGAGATAGCCAAGATGGAGTTAGCTACGAAGGCTATTTACACAACCAAGAAGGAACTGATCAAGGATGATTAACACAAACTTATGGACATCGTGTCCAAGTGCGTGGACAAGAAGTTTGGAAGCTTCAACTAGCTATCTCGGACTAAGCTGGTGGTGATGGTTGCGATCATGCAAGAGAAGAAAGTTAACTGGGTTGAGTTTGTCTTCAGTCGTACCTGCCAGAACGTGAGAATTTCGGATGCTCGTTAGGTTATGCCCTGGTCCTTGGCCATTTGACGGAAGTGAAGGTGATGGGAACCGTAACAAAAACGTGCATACAACCCAAAGAAAAATATGTTGTTAACCCAATATCTTCACTAGTTCGGGTAAAATGGGTGGAAACCTCGACCCATTTCTTAGCAAAGCAAGAACCTCGGTATGCGTAGATGCCACAAATGAATGTGTAAGTTTGCTTGATAAGTCGGTAATCGCAACAAGATGAATAATCTTGAAACTCCTGCAAAACCCAAAAGGTTGAAGAGAAAATCTCTAATCAATTTTTAATATCAAAGTTGTTCTGAAAAATAAACAAGTGTTCGCCTTATATAGGCGACTCAAAACAAACCCTAATCCAACTAGAAAACAACATAAAAATCAAAAAAGGATATAAAACTGGATGAGAACTCAAAAACGCAATAAAAGCATTGTCGTGCTTCTAAACACCGCAGTGTTTCTCACGTCTTGGATAAACATGGCCATACTTGTAAACACGTCCACGCCGTGTTGGCCTCAAATCGAATTAGCTCCTGAAGTCTCATGAAAGTTGTATCCCCTTCTCTTATCTTTCCATAGCATCTTGAATCAGCTCAATATAAATTTTGTAGACAAAATTATGGCCAAAATACTAAACCCTGGCAGTGCTGAAAATTGTTGACGCGCTTGGACGTTTTCGAACGCAACCTCTTGTTCTTCGATTGTCAATGCTTCCTTTCAACCCAAGATTAACTAACATGACTCTAGACTCAATATACTTGGCCCCTAACATCAACTTGGCCACTCAAATGACACGAAACAATGAAAATTCAACACCTAATCTATGATAAACAAATACAAGAACTCAATTACATAGTCTTCAAGAACTCGAGATAGCTTACATTTGGTGTTTCCCGGATCCTTCGTGACTAGATTCTCATCATTCCACTCCTTTTGAACGGGATTCGTCCTCGAATCCAAATGTTGGACCCCAAAGATTGAGCAGTTATATCAATCTACCAGGATCAAATGTTAAACGACAAACGCAAACATTTGTTTCTCCACAATCATGTAGCCAATAGACAACGAAACTAGGCAAAACAAAGATAAAAGCATTAGAACATAAAAATATAGTCCTAATATCTATCTTCTCTTTTGCCATGAATATAGATTTTCCCTCGAATTTTACCTCACTGGCCATTACCCCCATGTTTTTGGCCCACTCAAAATTTCTATTCACGTTTTTCTCGGCCATCACACTAAACTCACTTCTACCCTTGACCGGACTCTTAATTTGTTTCTCAATCAATTTCTCATTGTCTTCGGCTTCATAATTTTTATTTTGCACACCAACCAAATTTTCTATCTCATCTGCCCCACCAAATTCATTTTCTAATGATATTAAATCCCCCTTTTCTGGCTCGACGACTTCAAGAACATCCTCCAACTCCGGCTGAATCTCACTTTCCGACTCCGATTCCCCATTATCACGCAACACTAACACCCTTTTATTTTGACATTGACTATCAATATGCCCAAAACCATGACACTTAAAGCATTTAGTATCTCTCGCTTGGGCAGTAGTGGGTTCGAATTTACCTACGAATTTAGACTCGGTCGCCCTCCCCTTTTACTCAAATGTTTTCGAACTCTGCTCTTCCTTTTTGCTGTTGTTCGCTTTCCATTCATTGAAGTTAGAACTCAGGGCCTGTCGGCTGAAACCCCTCTTCTCGAGCTGCTGCTCAACTTTCATCGCCATGTGCACCATCTCCTCCACATCGACAAAATTACGTAAGTCGACGGCATCTACTATCGGAGTATTCATTGTCGCGATAAATCTCGCCATTGTCACCTCCTAATCCTCCTCTTTATTAGACCCCGCCATCAACATCTCTATCTCTTTGTGATAATCTTCAACATTACGATACCCTTCTGTTAACCTCTGTAATCGTTGAAATACACATCGATAGTAGTAGTTATGCATAAAACATCGTCCCATCAATTTCTTCATCTAATCCCAACTAGATATGGCACCTTTTCCCGTCCTTCTCCTAGTTATCATCAATTGATCCCACCAAATAATAGCATAATCAGAGAATTTAGTCGCTGCCAATTTTATCTTTTTCAACTCCGAATAATTATGACAATTGAATATATTCTCCATCTAATGCTCTCATTCTAAGTACACATCTGGATCACTCTTTCCTGAAAAGACTCAATATTCATCTTGATAGTACTTCATTACTATCTTCACGTATTCTATATCCTCTTACCGCTTGTCTTCCTCTACCCGGGCTATAATTCCAGTCTCTCTTAATGTAATCATTAAATTCATCATCTAAATCAACCGAATCTACATGCCTTTGCCTTCGTACCCTGGTCTCCCATTTTTGGGTACTACTATCTTCACCTGACTCCCCATGCATCTCTAACATCATCTTCTTCGTAAGACCCTCAATTATCTCCATGCGTAATTTGTTGGTTAGATAAAATGGTTGTCTCTTTTCTTCACACATGATGCATAAACAAGTGCAAAAATACCAACAACAATCCCAAAAAGAATTCGAATTTCTTTTATGCACGCGGATTACGCCTTTTTTTTACCCACTGATTTTTCTGTGCAAATTTTGATTTTTTTTGGTACCCTTGAAAAACTAGGGTTTATAGATGAAAGTAAATTTGGAAAAACAAAAGATAAAGAAAAACAAGGATAGATTTAACCTTGCTAGATGGCTCTGATTACCAACTGAAGTGAACCGTAGCAACAACGTGCATACGACCCAAACAACAATATGTTGTTAACCCAAGATCTTCACTAGATCAGTTAAAATGGGTGGAAACCTCGACCCATTGATTAGAAAATCAAGATCTTCGGTATGCGTAGATGCCAAAAACAAATGTGTAAGTTCGCTTGATAAGTCAGTAATCACAACAAGATGAACAATCTTGAGCTCTTGCAAACCAAAGGGTTGAAGAGAAAATCTATAATCAATATTCAATATCAAGGTTGTTCTGAAAAATAAGCAAGTGTTTGCCCTATATAGGCGACTCAAAACAAACCCTAACACGGCCAGGTCATGTTTCTCACATCTTGGACAAACACGGCCGTGCTTGTAAACATGTCCAAGTCGTGTTGGCCTCGGGTCGAATTAGCTCTGGAGTCTTCATGAAAGTTGTAGCCCTTTCTCTTATCTTTCCATAGCATCTTAAATCAGCTCTGTATCAATTTTGTAGAGAATGTTATGGCCAAAATGCTAAACCCTGCTAGTGTTAAAAACTGTTGACGCGCTTGGACATTTTTGAACACAACCTCTTGTTCTTCGATCGCCAATATTTCCTTTCAAGCGATGATTAACTAACATGACTCTAGACTCAATATACTTGGCCCTTAACATCAACTTGGTCACTCAAATGACTCAAAACAACAAAAATTCAACACATAATCTATGATAAACAATTACAAGAACTCGATTACATAGTCTTCAAGAGCTTGAGATAGCTACATTTGGTGTTGCCTGGATCCTTCATGACTGGATTTTCATCAGAAGGGATTGCCCTACGGTATGGAAAAGTCGTTCCATGCAAACAAGAAGATGTTTAAGACAAACCTCTCCAGAGCTCAGAGGAAGACGCATGCCAGGAAAGCTGACACAAGTAAGGGTGAGTCAGCTCACCCTGCAGAAGACACAGCTGTCACCATTCCAGCTCTCTCTCCCAAGCCTATCTCGAACAAGTGAGTGCAGCGGCAAGCCCCGCACTGCCGCCCCGTGCCAGTCCAAGAAGGCTCCTGCCCCTGCAGCCGAGCCTTAAGCACATGCCCCAGAAACCGATCCAAAATCCCCTCCCCCCACAGCCGAGATTGAGAAGGAACTAATACCTTCTCCAGTCGTGAAGAAATGATGCACTGCAAAGTCTTGAAAGGCAGCTGCATCGAAGCAGAAGAATATTGAAGCACATGCCTTCACGTCTGAAGAGCCTGAGAATGTAGAGCTAAAAATTCCTCTGGTTCCCACAAAAAGAAGAAGACGTTTTAGGAAGTCTGAGCTTAAAAAAGCTGAGTCCGACACTCACCGGAGAAGACGAGGACTGGGCCGTTGCTCAAGAAGAGTAGTCTCAAGAGAAAGATGGTAGAGTGGTTGCCACCATGGATGCCCAGAACACTGCTGATGTTGATCAGCAGAGTATCAAAGACCTAGCTGGTCGAGAGGCAGTTGTGGAGAAAGAGACTGCTGAGATAGCCAAGACTCTTGAAGAAAGAGCTTTCTCATCCCCTTACATTGATGCTAACATACCTGAGGAGGAGCAAGTCTCACTTACAACCATTCCGGAAGATGGAGACAATGATGATTACGTGATTATGTACTCCCAGTCTACCCGGATATTCAGCAGAGATTGAGAGAATGGAGAAGATGGAAGATAGACTACTCCAGACAACAATTCGAACATCCTGAGTTCATCGAAGAAGAGGAGGAGATTCTAAGCTTCCTCGGTAATGTCACTGTCCAGTACGCCCTCAATGAGGAATTCTGCTTGGATGCCATCCGTGCTATTAAAGGGATGAGAAAAAAAAGGCGTTGGAAAAGGCCAGAGCCGCTAAAAAGTCCAAAATGTGCATGTTCAATAGAACCCATGAGCATGGCGTGTAGTCAACTGACAACAACGATCTTGAGGAGTTGGACCCAGCTGCAGTAGTTGAGAAGGCCGAGTTCCAGCAGGCCATCAAGGAATCACGATCCATCCACGAGCAAAATCTTTAAGAAGTCCCAGGATAGTCTTTCCAACTCTCTCCTTGATTTGATCCTTTGGGAGTGGCGCAACAGATAGCAACTGACATTGCTGCCATTACATCCCCCGTGCACTCTCAAAATGGCTCTCAGCGGAACATCGATGAAGCTAGGAAAGGTGATGATGAGGGCACTCTAGCCAAGCCAAACCCTGAAGGTATTGAGACACCTGCCACAATGGTTGACTACTCAAAAGGACAAACATCCGTATCTCAGGAGCTGAGTAACTCCACAGCCGTTCGCTCAACTGGTGCACCAACTGAGGGGAGGATGCTATGGGAGACTAATATTTGCAGATAGGAGGCATAGGTGAGCGTTTAATGGATAAGCAGAGTGAAGTTAACGAAGCTTCGAGACGGTGATACTTGTCCCAATCAAACTTCCTCTGACCTGAAGGCTGATGACACTGCTGATGCAGCTAAGGCAAAGGATGGACTGGAGGTGATGGGAATTGAGACTCCTGGCCATGAAAGTGTAATCATAGGAGTTGAGACTCCGAAGGATGCCATCGAAGACCCAAAGATAGTTGAGTTCATCGAAGGGAATGTGGAAGGCCCATAAAACGGTTGAGACTACTGGGGGTAATGAAGGCCTCAATGAGGTTGAGACTTCCTTATGCAAGGAATCTGAGCAAGATAACATTCCTCAGATGGAGAGAGCTAGCGAAGAAGAGGAGATCAACACCCTTCATCATTTCTAGGAAAACATCGATACAACATTTTTGGAAGCAGAAAATGAAACAGAGTCCACACATGTTGAAGATTCTACTCAGGACGAGGATGAGGATGTTCACGACTCACGGAGTACTATAAGTGATAAAACAGCTCCAATGAGATTCTTTTTTGATGATGAGCCAACCCCTATGGCTACATCACACTCAGATGATGCTGATAAACAACCGAGGACAAGTTAACTCAAAAAGAAACTCTTAGTGATGCCAACGAAGTCATTTACAAATGAGGCTCGATCGATTGAGCAGAGCGACACAACTTTCCAGTGAACTAAGTCACCGAAAGCAGCTACCACAGCTACTTCAGTAGAGACTTAATCAGCTCAACAACAGGCTCCCATAGCTGCGTTGACCGCCGACGATGCTGGATCAGCTGAGGCAAATAGAGCTGATGCACAAAGACTCAAGAACGAAAGTCCCCACAACATGGACCAACAGAATCTCTCTCGTTCCTAATGATATGTCTACGATATATGCCATTTTAATGCCAAGTTTCCCATCCGGATGCCGACCGCCGAGAACAAGAAAAGTACACTTTGTGCAGAAGAGTCAATCATTCGGTGATTCCATTGTGCCAATAGGTTTTGACTTTGATGCCATGTCGCCTGAGGAAGAGTCAGCTTCCACAGCCGAGTTTCAAAATGCGTTCAAAGACATATGTGCTTAAATTTAGAAGATGGAATGCCACCTTGCATCATTAGACCTTCGTTTGGACAACCGTGATGCAAACATCGGTAGAGATATTCGAGGTGTTGTCCTATGGATCGGGGAATCGATTGCACGGACTCTGTTATGCACTTAGAGCAAGTCTTCTACTTCAAATCATTCTTTGCAGAACTACTCAGATGGAGTGCGGGCAATGCACAGTTTCAGCAGAGGCAAAACGAATTTACGGTGAGAATTGAAAATTCTTACAAGTCGGACATGGAGTTACTCAAGCGGCAACATAAGAGCGAGATTGCTGGACCGAGGACAAAGATGAACCGGTTCGATCTTTTCCAGGCAGAAATGAAATTGATGACAACTGAGTCAAAACCTACGCGGTCCGAATTCCGAACAGCCTACTCCAAAGCTGATGAAAAGAAAAATTCAACAAACAACCGACTTGACTTCATTCTTAGTTGATTGTTCCCTAGCCTGACCATTTCGTTTGGTGATGATGCCAAAAAGGGGGAAGATGGGGTCTTGAAGGGGCTGAAAGAGGAGAAATAGAGTCATAAGGTGGACAAGAAAGGTGATACAACTAAGGGGGAAGGAAGTTCGAACCCCCCCTTAAAGCTTATGTTCACTGACACCCCCTAACAAGGAGAAATCACAACTTCTATTCTCAGCAAACTGCCAAAAGTGCTGTCCGTGGAACAGAAAGCTGAGATGGCAATGAAAGAATCAAAAAACGCCATCGAAGGTGAGTTTGAGAAGGTAGCTGAGAAGTAGTCTGCACGCATTCAAAATATAAGGATGCAATATGATGGTCCTCTAGCCGAAAAGGATCACACTGCGATGATGCCCCCGAGAGACTTTTCCATGCCTGATGATGGGTCTGAACCCAGATCCTTAGAGGAGTTTCAAACTCTAGAGGCAGAAGGCTACTTCGAAGATTTGATACCCCCACAAACCTTGAATTTGTACTGGGAGAAAGGGCTACATATATACAAATCAGATGATGAGCAGCAGAGTTCCAGCAGTCACTCAGCTGGAAAATCAAAAACTCCAGCACTGTATACTCCCAAAGGAGGAAGAACTGAGCCAGGGAGAGGAAGGGGAAGATATGGTGGTAGCGGAAGCAGTATTCAACCACAGCCAAGACCAAAAGACATTAAGTATGTTGATCTGGAGAAGAAAGGACTCATATATTGGGCTGGATATGATCATCTTGCTAACCTGGAAGTTGCACGAAAGAATGCTGAAGCAGTAAGAAGACATGAAATTGAGAATGAATGAACAACTCGTGAATGGGAGGCAAGGCAGCGTAAGGATGACCCTGCTGCGAGGCGAGCATATGAGAAGAAGAAGAATGATGAAGAGGAAAGGAAGAGGAGAAGAGCTGATGAAGACAGGACGAGAGCTGATGATGAAGAGAGAAGAATGAAGCAACCAAGGCATGGAAGACAACTGCAACCCCTTCGTGTATTTTACTTAGCTGTAAATACATAGCTGTAAGTTTTCCCTGTAATATAACTCTGATAATCTCCTTGTAATATTTGCTCTAATATCTTCTTTGTAACCTAACTCTGATACACGTTGTATTGTAATACTTGTATAAGCTTTTTTATATACTGTAAACAGCTTTGTAAAGGACAATAATGTTATGATCAATAAAAGTGATTATTTAAATCATACATTCTTTATTCTTTGCACTTTGCTTGTGTTTTTTGTTTTTATTTTTGTTTAAGTTTTTGCATCATCAAAAAAGGGGAAATTGTTAGGAAATTTATTTGTTATATTTTGATTATACATTGTAAAACTTAGATAGGAAGTTGGCACCCCATTTTCCTTGTAATTCTATGTTGTAATAGATAGGACTAAAAGAGTTGAGTGAAGTCAGCTAAGTCAAGAATGCAAGAAGTCAACTGCAGGCTATAGTGAAGACTCTGTTGTGTATCAGCTGAGTATGGCCAATATGGAAGACAAGGACTCGACTGAAAGAGAGTCAGCTGAGGAACAGTTGTGTGAAGTATGAGGAAGTGTCAGTCAAGTCAGAGAAATGAGCCAAGTCTAACAGTTGAAGTGACAGTTGAGTCATTCTCATGATTGGAGCAGACTCAAGCCAAAGGGGTATAGGTAACAGTCAAGTCAAGGCAACTAACATTAATCCGTTGGAAGAGAAGTCAAGAATATTACTCGATAGTAATATGTCCAAGCTGCCAGGTCTTAAAGTGTTCGGCCCAAAAACATGCAAAAGGAATAAGCCAATGGGAAACTCTGAAGTATGTGTCAGACCCTGTAAAGCTGCAGAGGCATTTAATACGAGGAATGGTCAACATCACAAGTGTTGCAGACCAAGAAAAGACAAGCCAACTAACAAGAAGAGTCATTTGAAAATAACATATCTCTTCAACGGGCAAATTTTCAAATGAGCACTATAAATGGCTGAGGAAGCCTTTGAGAAAATGTTACCTGAACCTAGCACAAAAGAATCAAGCTATTATCAAGCAAGCATAACCTGCAATAATCTCAAGCTTATCCAGAAAATTCCTCAAGCCTAAAACTCGAAGGAACTCGATCCAACACATGTTGTAAAGGAAAGATTACTTCAACCAATAGAAGAGAAAACGTTTAAATAACGAAAAATGGGTCAACTTTCCAAGTTGAAGGAGCTGTAGAAAGGTTGAAGGCCGAACCAGGAGATTCAAGTTTGTTGGATGGTTGTGTGATCAAATCCAAAGACTTGAAGGGAGCTGAAGCAGCAAGGCAACTGTCTTGTGAAGAAGTTGAGTCGCAGGAGAAGCCAGCTGTGTGATCAAGTCTATCTCTAGACTGAGAACTACTTTCTAACTTGATCTGTTACCTAGTGGATTCCTCCAATAGTTGGAGAAGAGTGGAGTAAAGGAATTACGCCATCCTCGAACCATTATGAAATTACTTGTGTAATTTACTTTCAGCATTTACTTTCTTGCTTATATTTTTCATATCTGGTGATAAGTTAATTCGCTATCCAACTGATAAATAACAGGTGTTAAAACAAGCATTAATCAAACAAAGGGTGTTAAGTCTTTCGGTGTTAAAAACCAAATCGACTAAAGTAAGTGTTAGTTGATGCGGCCAGTTATACTATCAACAAATTTCTCGGTCAGTGCGGTGAGTGGGTAACTTAGCTGAAGATACCCAACCTAGCTGTCCTCCAAGGACACAGCTAATTTGAGTCAACTCTGTTGAAATTCTTAAAAATACTAAAAGTGGAAATTTGGTAAGGTTTATTCACCCCCCTCCCCCTTCTAAACCGTACACCACACCCATTGGGACCTACATAACCCACATCTTTTGCTACATCATACTCAACCTCTATATCCTCATTATCGTGGTGTGCAGGCTGGGTATGGGTCATGCACTTCTTTAGAAGCTGAGACATAAGTAGCCCTTATCTGGCACTATGTCCCGTCTCCCAGATCATCCTCCTAGTAGTAGGATCAAACTGAGCACACCCACTGACAAACTAATACATGTCATAATTCATGTAGTATGTCCATATTAATGCCTTGCATGTGTGAGAACACCCACTGACAAACTAATGCATGTGAATCTAGTGTGTCAAAAGAAAAAAACCACACTTAATTAAAAACTAAAATGGCATAAAGAACCCAATAACATATAATGAATTAAAAAACCACTCTTGCTTGGGGACTGTCAAATAAAGCCACCAAAGTTAAGGTCCCCTTTGAGCATCTCAATCGTATACCCCTCGAATAGCGCTCCAACCTAAAACTTAGTCCAAGCATAGACAAATAAATGGTTGGTCTCATTTGCACATAATTGTATTCACCAACAAACAAATAAACAATCAAAACAATTACATTAATTATGTGCATACATGAAACTGTATGTAATTAACAATAATACGCGTTAGATATATGTAACAGAAAAACCATCAAATATGTGTATACATGAAACTTTAAGTCACTTTCAGGATCATCATGGGGTTAGACTTGAGTCTCGAGTTATTGACATAGTCGACCATAAACATTGGAGTCCCATGGGGAATGTCCTAAACCCATCGACATCCTCAACTAATGATAACAACAATGGGACTGATGTCCTTGGATCCATTCCAAAATGATACGCCATCGCAAACAAAAGGAGGCAATCTTTAGATCATCATGCGGTCGGGCTCTAAACTGGCCATCCGTGAAAGCCGACAACATCTTAACTGCTAATTGGACTCCCATCAAAATATTGACAATAAACTCCATCTGCTGGTAGGACATGAATAGCGGCATTTCGGCCGAATGCCACTGGGCCAAAGCGTAGTCCTATGATCTTACAAAACTCGTGCCAATAAAATTTACAGTTTTACCCCCTAAAAGTTTGTTTAACTACTGACACATGGACATCTTTGCAAAGAATTATTTATATGTGTCTCGCAGCTTAGTTTCTTGCTGATGATTGGAAATTACACAAAAAAAATCTTGAGCTAATGTGAAATTGCAAATTCATAAATGTGAAGCAATTGCTAAGTTGATTAAGAAATGCTGACATTATTGGGGGTTTGATTAGTTCTTCACTATCACCGTTGATAATGCCAGCAGTAACGATGTAGCTATTTCACACTGCAAAAGAAGTTTGGAAATCAGTCTGGAGTCATTTTAAATAGTAAATACATACATGCCTATGAGATGTGTTGTGATTTTGAAAATTCCTAAACATTCTAATCCAATTTTAATGTTTGAAAACAATTAAACTAATTACTAAAGTGAATATTCAAAACCAACACAAGAGATTTAAAATAAATACGATCGATAGAAACGTCTAAGGATTGAGATTTGTTTATTCAGGTTACTGAGCAGAAGATCAAACAATTGGTAATGCAATTAAACAATTAAGAAAATATACATAAACTAGGTCTAGATCTGATAACTTTCGTATTCATGTACTAAATTTGGATAAATCTAATTTACCAAATTATTTAACCAAGTTAGATAATACATTACTTATTCAAATCTATGTTATATCAATGTTTTTATTTTGATTTGATGATTTCATATAAATGAGTTTTATATCAAAACAATGTTCTGAAATGTTGTCCAAATACTTCAAAATATTTTCAATGATTTTTACTAAGTTTTTGAAGTACCTTCTCTAAGAAGAGGTCGACCGATTGCCTTATAGGGAGACCCGTACCAGAAAGTTTACCAAAATAGATAACAATCTGTATCCTGAATTTGGGAAGGCAACCAGTCGAGCCCCTAGCGAACAATCACTATCCTTGAGCAACAAGTCGTCTTAGACAGTGAACGGTCGCCCTATACAATTCCTGGGTCAAAAACACTTTTAACAAACTGACTTGAAATTGGAAATTCTAAGATGGCGATCTGTCGCCCTATTGTTTTGACAGCATAAACTATCTGTTGCGCAGACACTTCTCATGATTTTAAGGCTTTATCATTTCCTAACCATTTCTTGGAGTTGTTTAAGCCTTCTTTTGTAGGCAAACTGAAATTAGGAGGAGCCTATTTAGGGGATTACATTTTGGATCTCTCCTATAAATATTTGAAGGCTTGAACGATTAAATACACAACACAAGCATACAACACAACAAGCAAAAACTCAAATAGATTCATTATTCTTTACTTTCAACATACTTGTTGTCTTAGCTTAATATTATCATTTTCACATCTTGATCACTAGGCTCTGGTTCTTAATTACACTTGCACTTACAAAGTTGTCTACTTCATTTGATTTGTAATCTTGATTGTTTCAAATCATCCAAAACAAGACATACTTGTTAAGTGTTCTTGTGGTAAGAACACAATTAGTTAATTATTAAGGTGTTGAAGAGTTTGGTGCTCTTCATTGTTGTAAGAAGAGTTTGGTGCCATTCATAGATGGTGTTGTAAGAAAAGTGTGGTACTGTTCAATGTAAAGGTTGTAATAGTTTGGTATCTATTAATAAACTTTTTCCGTTTCAAAATCCATTCGGACATACCGGGTGTTAGTGGATTAGGCTTTAGGTGAGTTGAAGTACTTTGGATCATTGTGTTCAATCTTGTTCTTCTATCTCATTCTTGTTGAATTTTTCACTTATTCAAAAAAGAGGGCGTAAATTGGAAAATCGGGAAAATCTATTCAACCCCTCTCCAGATTTTCGTAGTCACTTGGACTAACAAGCTCGTTTCTCATTGAGAGTAAAGAGGAAGGATTAATGGCTATGAACGAAAGCCCTCAAAAAAGGTGGAGTAATTCTATTGATCGGCGATATAGGCCAGAGTTGAACATCCAATTGATTTACCAAAAAATAAGTTTTAAATGTATTGGATTTTTTTGTATTTTTTTAATTAAGATAAAAATAGGTTTTGAATCTGTAGCACAATTCATATATTCGAAATTTCTTTCGAATTTTATTGAATAGATGTATCTAGGGAAAAATTCGATCTTTAGTTTTTTCTTTTCACTTAACAATTTCATTTGAAATAAGATGAACTGAGACAGTCTTTTGTAAATACATAATTATATTGAATATATTAACCAGTTATGTATTTTCCGATCACCTGGAAGGGACAAAAGACCTCGGGTCGGACGGAGATTGGCCCTCGAGTGCAAAGGCTGAAGGGAGCTTGACTGACCGGCACCTCAATCAACAAGCCACCACTATTCGATGCCAACAACTATGCCTTTTGGAATGACCAAATGGAATGCTTCCTACAAGGTTGCGAGTTTGATATTTGGAACGCAGTCATTGAAGGAGTTGCCCAAGCAACAAAGAAATTGGAGGATAGAACTTTAGCTCCCAAAGGTTTCAAAGAATTCGACAAAAATGATAAGAAGTCCTTATCTTTCAAGGTAAAACCTTAAATATTTTACATTGCTCTCTTCCGTTACTAAGTATAATCGGATTCGAGGAATATGGTCGGGCGCATGAAGTGTGGGAAAAATTAGAAACCATCTATGAGGGTACTAAGAAAGTTAAATAAGCTAGAAAAATCATGCTTGTTAAAGATTTTGAGAACTTCATAATGTTCGAGGGTGAAGGGATTTTGAAAATGGTGAAAAGGCTGAACAACATCGTCAATCCTCTATTGGCGCTAGGAAAAGTCATCTCGGGAGAAGATAAGTTGACCAAAGTTTTGAATGCTTTTCCCGGTTCATGGTCCAAAAAAGTGACGGCTACAAATCTCTCAAAATCTTGAGATTCTCAAGTTTGATGAGCTAATTGGGAATCTTCTCATATATGAAGTCTATCTTAAAGAAATGAAGAATTCAAAACCATCCACCTCTCAATCGGGTATGAAATCTACACCTGAAGGTCTTGCTTCAAATTCAAATAATCCATATTATGCTAGTGATGCGAAGGATGAGGAAACCGCCCCCTTTGTTGATAAATTCGCCAAATTTGTCAACAAATACAAGCCAAGAAAGGCTAGAGACAACTCGTGCTTTAAATACGGAAAATCGAGGGCTCTTTATAGCCGTTTGTCCTAAAATGGCGGAAGAGGAGCGAAAGAAGAAAAAGGCTATTCCAAAAAAGAAGGCTATAAATGTTGATATCAAAACATGTGATGAACTTCTTGCAACATCCAACGATGAAGAGGAAACCGAACATGGTCTCATGGCCATAAATGATGAAGACAATGAGGTACATTCTAACTCTTCCTCTTCCTCTTTAATTGATGAGTTACAAGGTGATTATGAACATTTACAAAATGAGTTTAGAGACATGACTTGCAAATACAAGAGTTTGAAAAAGGATTTTAAAGAGTTAAAATTAGGAAAAGACAAGTTATTACTTCTTATAAATCTCTTGACCATGTTCATTCAATTATCTGGCTAAAGTCAAAAAATTTGATTCCAAAAATCAATTGCAAATTAAAGAAATAGTAAGTTTGAAAAATGATGTACAACGCTTCAACTTGAGTACCGATAATGTCAGAAAAATTCTTGATGTTCAAAGAATTGAGCAATCTAAACTATGACTTGGTTACAAACCTTTTCAATCCAATTTCAAGAAAATTAACCAAGCTCCAACTTTTATTCGTGCTAGTATTCTGAGAATAATTACTTGTTTTTTATTGTGGTAAAAATGGTCATCTTGCTAGCGCTTGTAAACATAGAAACAGTAATAGCCATTTTTGGAGACCCAAAGGTCTCAATGCTAACCCCCATGCCCAAAACTCTATGGTACCTAAAAATAATTTTTTTGTAGGTACTAGGGGCAATAACAATCACAGAGCATTCCGAATGACTCGTGGACAGTGGATGTTCACACCATATCACCGGAAGAGAACAACCTTTTTCCAATAACAAGCTCCAACAAGAAGGAATGGTCATATTCAGGAATGGCAAATGCATAATCCTTAGCAATAGAGACGTTGGTAACTCTTCTTTCTCTTTACATGATGTATTATTAGTAGATGGGCTTAAGTTTAATTTTATAAGTGTACGCCAACTTTGTGATTTAAATTATGAATTTCTTTTTAATATTGAAAATTGTCTTATTCTCAAAAATGGTAAAATTATTTGTGAAGCTAGTAGAAAAAGCAATCTTTATAAAATCTGTATAAGTGATTTTGTTAGTCAAAGTATTTCTTGTCTTGTCGCTAGCAATGATTTAACTGGTTTATGGCAGAGGCGACTTAGACATGTTGGATAACAAAATTTACAAACTATTTACAAAAATCGATATGTCAAAGGACTACCCAAATTGAATTTTGAATACCTTGGTGTGACGCCCACCTCTATTACTACTACTAGTAAATATATAAATAGCACAAGTCGGCCACAAACTCAATTTAAAACATGTAAAAAATATTTTCCTGTGTAAATTTAATAACAGACAATCAAAGAAATAAAACCATGTATACCGCAACAAAGATTTTATAAGCAAAAGCGCAGTGAACCCTGCCTGCAAGTAAACACGATGACTTATACAAGCACAGAACTTAAACCAGTACACCAATTACATATATTTACAATAGAGTTTCAAAAGCTACAAATAGTACGAGTTCCTATATATAACACAACATAAACAAAACAAAAAGAAACTCAAAAACAAGCCCGACAAGTCGTCATCCATATCCATGATACTCAAAAATCAAGAAGCAAAGATCGCTTAGTAAGCCAATGAATCAAGCATTCTCATGCTCACCTGCAATGCATGAACTACCTGAGCTAAAGCCCAGCAAGTAAAAATGATACATGTCCAAAGAGTAATGATGTTTTTCCAATATGTAATGCTAACATACAAAATCCATGAATCAAAATACTTTATCAAATTATTTTCTTTCATTTGGGCCCCTGACCCAACTACAGTGCACCAGAAAAGAGATCTGCATCCAACAATAATCAAATGGGCAATAATATCGTTATGATGTTACACGTGGTCCATCCTCAAGCGGCCCAACCAAGGGTCCCCTACTTGCGCCCCATGTGTCCGCCAAAAGGTATCCCACTTCGTAGGGTCATAACATTGGTACCCATAAATGGTCCATCTTCCTGTGACCCACCGAGTGTCCATATCCTATCTAACGCTGTGTTCACCAGGAAGTACCTCACTTGCTATTCATACACATATATGATAAAGTACGCCCAGCATGCCTCGGTGCACTAGCAGTGGTCAACAAATATCAATTTTCTTCCAAACAATATTTTCGTGTATTCAAACATCCTCTTGTAATATGTGAGCACATACAAATGCTTATTTCTATGAATGACATGTTCAATGGCTTATCAAACGCCATATTACATCATCAAGCAAGTCAACATGCATCACATAATGCCCACGTAATATTCAAAAAGATACCACAATCACATATAAAACAATTAATTCAAAAAATATTATGTCCATATGCATTACAGTTACAGATGGATTTTTACTTACGTTCTAGCTATAGATACTTTACTAAAAATTAAATTTTTGACCTTGCCGCAAAGACCACCTGCAAAGATATAATCTATCAGTTTTCATTTGTTAGTCTTAAATTCATTATATCTAATTTCTTATAAGATTTAAAATTTAAAATTTTAACCAATTAATTAACCGACTTTATAGCTTGTTAACTAAAGCTAACCAAATATATCGAGCATCTTAAATTTATCATTCTTAAAGTATACTGCGCAATATCTAATTAATGTATTTTAACCTTTACATTAAATCCTTATATTTAGATATCATTCCAATTACTTTCAACTAGATTTCTACATATAATCCATCGTATGATTATACATATGTCTAATATCCTATTCTAGTTTTTTTTTTAAATATTAAATATATAATATGCTTTTCTACAAATCTGACAACCATAACAATATGTTACTTTGGTTAGAAAATGGATAATCCTACCAATCCTTTGAGGGTAGAATTAACACTACTCCCGCTACAGTTTCTCATGAAGTAATTTCCATATCTCTCTACTTTGCAAATTATGCGATTTTCTTGTTAATAATGTTATCCTAATTAATCGATAAGAGAACTTTTATTGCAGTTTGCATCAATCCTTGCCACGACAGTTAACATTAAAGAGGTAGGCTACCATTTTCTATCTTATCTTTATATATATATATATATATATATATATGGATGTGTGTGTATAAAAGTCTAAGCAAGATTATTACCCCAGAGCTTCCGATGTTAAACTATAATTGCCATCTTCCTATTTTTTCTTTCTTTCTTTTTTTTTTGTTTAACACATGTGCATATTCAAAATCACAGGTTCAACTGAATCAAAGGAAGTAGGAATAACACTTACAGAGCTACGATCTTCATGAAACACTCTTCAAAGATGGTCAACCAATCTCTCTTTTCCTCGTTTTATTTCTTTTTTTCTTTCTTCTTCATTTCCTTTCTTTATCTTCCATTTTCTAAATATATTAATGAGAAAACCAATTAAATGAGTGGACATGTCACCCCCCTCCTCCCTATTTTTTTTCAACTACTTAAATTAGTAATCCGACGACTAACACTATAAGTGAGTTCTAAGATTATAGAACTAGTCATGCCGTATAAAATAATCAGATTATGCAAATAGCAAATAACCAACATGTAATGCATGTACTATATTGGCCAATGAGCAGTGTGAGGCTCGGGTATTACATTCTCCCCCCCTTATAAAAATTTCGTCCCTGAAATCTCACTTACCGAAATAAGTTAGGATACTTAACTCTCATCTCATCTTCTCTATCCCATGTAGCTTCTTCTATAGATTGATTCCTCCAAAGCACTTTAACTAATGGGATTTTCTTATTCCTTAATCTTTTTACTTCTCGTAATAATATCTCTACAGGTATCTCTTCGTAGCTCAAGTCGGCTTTTAAATCTACCGGTTCGCGTTTCAAATTATGGCATGGGTGTGAAATGTATTTCCTCAACATGGATACGTGAAATACGTCATGTATTTGAGACATTGATGCTGGCAGGTCAAGTCTATAAGAAACATCACCAATTCTTTTTGTGATATGGAATGGGCCGATGTATCTGGGACCGAGTTTTCCTTTATTTCCAAATTGCATTACCCATTTCATCGGTGCCACCTTAAGAAATACTCGATCTCCTATGAAAAATTCTAGCATTTTTCTTCTTTGATCTGAGTAACGTTTTTGTTGGCTCTGAGCGGTTTACATTCTCTCCCGAATTTGCACCACAACTTCTGTCATTTCTCGAATCATGTCTGGACCTCAAAGTTTTCTTTCACATATTTCATACCAATGGACTGGGAATCTACACTTTCTACCATACAATGCTTAATAAGGGGCCATCCCTTGTTGCTAGATAGCTGTTGTTGTACAAGAATTCTATCAAAGGTAGATATTTACTCCATTATCCTTGATAATCTAGAACACAAGCTCTAAGCATATCTTCTGAAGTTTGTATCGTTCGTTCCAATTGTCCGTCGGTCTGAGGGTGATAAGCAATACTAAATGATAATCGTGTCCCTTTGGCCTTCTGTAGACTCCTCCAGAAAGTTGATAAGAATTTGGAATCTCTATCTAACACAATGGATAGTGGCCCACCATGAAGTCTAATCACTTCCTATATATAAAGTTGTGCGTATCGGTCCGTGGAAAAATGTTGAGCCAATAGGAATAAAATGCGCAGATTTGGTTAACCTATCTACGATCCACCCAAATAGCATAAAGTCCCTTGACAGTTTTGGGCAAACCTGTCACAAAATCCATGGTGATTCTTTGATTGTAGAACTAGTCATGCCGTATAAAATAATCAGATTATGCAAATAGCAAATAACAAACATGTAATGAATGTACTATATTGGCTAATGAGCAGTGTGAGGCTCGGGTATTACATTATTCCCTCCTTATAAAAATTTTGTCCCTGAAATCTCACTTACCGAAATAAGTTAGGATACTTAACTCTCATCTCGTCTTCTCTATCCCATGTAGTTTCTTCTATAGATTGATTGCTCCAAAGCACTTTAACTAATGGGATTTTCTTATTCCTTAATCTTTTTACTTCTCGTAATAATATTCCTACAGGTATCTCTTCGTAGCTCAAGTCGGCTTTTAATTCTACCGGTTCACGTTTCAAATTATGGCATGGGTTTGAAATGTATTTCTTCAACATGGATACGTGAAATACGTCATGTATTTGAGACATTGATGCTGGCAGGTCAAGTCTATAAGTAACATCACCAATTATTTCTGTGATATGGAATGGGCCGATGTATCTGGGACTGTGTTTTCCTTTCTTTCCAAATTGCATTACCCATTTCATCGGTGCCACCTTAAGAAATACTCGATCTCCTATTAAAAATTCTAGCATTTTTCTTCTTTGATCTGAGTAACTTTTTTGTTGGCTCTGAGCGGTTTACATTCTCTCCCGAATTTGCACCACAACTTCTGTCATTTCTCGAATCATGTCTGGACCTAAAAGTTTTCTTTCACATATTTCATACCAATGGACCGGGAATCTACACTTTCTACCATACAATGCTTCATAAGGGGCCATCCCTTGTTGCTTGATAGCTGTTGTTGTACAAGAATTCTATCAAAGATAGATATTTACTCCATTATCCTTGATAATCTAGAACACAAGCTCTAAGCATATGTTCTGAAGTTTGTATCGTTCGATCCTATTGTCCGTCGGTCTGTGGGTGATAACCAGTACTAAATGATAATCGTGTCCCTTTGGCCTTCTGTAGACTACTCCAGAAAGTAGATAAGAATTTAGAATCTCTATCTGACACAATGGATAGTGGCCCACCATGAAGTCTAATCATTTCCTATATATAAAGTTGTGCGTATTGGTCCCTGGAATAAGTTGAGCAAATAGGAATAAAATGCGCGGATTTGGTTAACCTATCTACAATCCACCCAAATAGCATAAAGTCCCTTGATAGTTTTAGGCAAACCTGTCACAAAATCCATGGTGATTATTTGATTGTAGAACTAGTCACGCCGTATAAAATAATCAGATTATGCAAATAGCAAATAACCAACATGTAATGCATGTACTATATTGGCCAATGAGCAGTGTTAGGCTCGGGTATTACATTCTCCCCTCCTTATAAAAATTTCGTCCCTGAAATCTCACTTACCGAAATAAGTTAGGATACTTAACTCTCATCTCGTCTTCTCTATCCCATGTAGCTTCTTCTGTAGATTGATTCCTCCAAAGCACTTTAACTAATGGGATTTTCTTATTCCTTAATCTTTTTACTTCTCGTAATAATATCCCTACAGGTATCTCTTCGTAGCGCAAGTCGGCTTTTAATTCTATCGGTTCACGTTTCAAATTATGACATGGGTTTGAAATGTATTTCCTCAACATGGATACGTGAAATACGTCATGTATTTGAGGCATTGATGGTGGCAGGTCAAGTCTATAAGAAATATCACCAATTCTTTCTGTGATATGGAATGGGCCGATGTATCTGGGACTGAGTTTTACTTTCTTTCCAAATTGCATTACCCATTTCATCGGTGCCACCTAAGAAATACTCAATCTCCTATGAAAAATTCTAGCCTTTTTCTTCTTTGATCTGAGTAACTTTTTTGTTGGCTCTTGGCGGTGTACATTCTCTCCCGAATTTGCACCACAACTTCTGTCATTTCTCGAATCATGTCTGGACCTAAAAGTTTTCTTTCACATATTTCATACCAATGGATCGGGAATCTACACTTTCTACCATACAGTGCTTAATAAGGGGCCATCATTTTTGCTTGATAGCTGTTGTTGTACAAGAATTCTATCAAAGGTAGATATTTACTCCATTATCCTTCATAATCTAGAACACAAGCTCTAAGCATATCTTCTGAAGTTTGTATCGTTCATTCCAATTGTCCGTCGGTCTGAGGGTGATAAGCAATACAAAATGATAATCGTGTCCCTTTGGCATTCTGTAGACTCATCCAGAAAGTAGATAAGAATTTAGAATCTCTATCTGACACAATGGATAGTGGCCCACCATGAAGTCTAATCACTTCCTATATATAAAGTTGTGCATATCGGTCCATGGAATAAGTTGAGCAAATAGGAATAAAATGCGTGGATTTGGTTAACCTATCTACGATCACCCAAATAGCATAAAGTCCCTTGACAGTTTTAGGCAAACATGTCACAAAATCCATGGTGATTTTTTCCCATTTCCATTCTAGAATAGGAAGAGATTGCAACGTTCCTGCTGGCCTTTATGTTCTGTTTTTATCTGTTGACATATTATAAACATTGTTCCACGTATTGCGTGATATCCCTTTTCATGGCTGGCCACCAGTAATGAATCTTCAAATCTCTGTACATTTTAGTAGCTCCTGGATGTACAGAATATGGCGTCGAATGCGCTTGTGCTAGACCATTCTCTCAGAGATCATCCCTATGACCATGTATAATCGTTCTTTATATTGCAATACTCTATTTTCAGATATTTTGAAATCAGAAGACACTCTAGAAGTAATATCTTTCTTCATTTTCGCATAGTAATCATACCTTTGTTGTTCCTGTTGAATTCAATCAAGTAGCGTCTTTCGAAGTGTTAAGGCTGTCAACTTATGTTCAATGTACCCCAGTAATACAATCTCGACGTTCATTTTATGGATATTTATTAACTCTGGCTTAATGCTTTTGCTACAACATTAGCTTTATCGGGGTGATAATTGATCACACAATCGTAGCCCTTCACTAACTCCAACCACCGTCGTTGATGCTTATTTAATTCCTTCAGTGTGAAAAAGTATTTTAAACTTTTGTGATCCGTGTATATCTCATATCATTCTCCGTATAGGTAATGTCTCCATATCTTAAGTGCAAACACCACTGCAACGAGCTCTAAATCATGTGTAGGACAATTCTATTCATAATCCTTCAATTGTCTAAATGCATGCGCAATCACCTTAATGTTTTGCATCAATACGCATCCTAGACTATTCTTCGACGCGTCACTATAAACTACAAAACCTCTAGTACCTGATGCAATTGATAGAATATATGTTGAAGTTAATCTATTCTTCAGTTCTTGAAAGTTTTGTCCACACGCTTCTGTCCATTTGAATGAGACACTCTTTCTGGTCAATTGTATTAAAGGCGAAGCAATCTTCGAGAATTCTTCCACAAATTGGTGATAGTTGCCAAATAAACTAAGAAAACTACGTACTTCTGAAGGATTTGTAGGTTCTGGCCCATTAATGATAACCTCGACTTTACTTGGATCAACTGAGATTCCTGCTCCGGACACTACATATCCCAAGAATAATACTCGATCTAACTAAAAATCACATGTCTTATATTTAACATATAATTGCTTTGCTTTCAGAACCTCTAATACCATTCTCAAGTGTTTATGGTGCTCCTCTTCTGTTCTAGAGTAGATCAAGATATCATCGATAAACACAATAACACATTTATCTATAAAATCTTAAAATACCCGATTCATCAAGTCCACGAAGGTTGTTGGGATGTTAGTCAACCTAAATGGCAACACAAAAAATTCATAGTGTCCATACCTTGTTCTGAATGTTGTCTTGGGTATATCATCTTCTTTTATTTTCACCCGATGGTACACGGATCACAAGTTGATCTTTGAAAATAATGTTGCTTCTTGAGGTTGATTGAACAAATTGTTGATTTGAGGTAACATGTATTTATTCTTAATTGTAACCTTGTTTAGTTCTCGGTAGTCCATACACAATCTCATCGTACCATTCTTTTTTCGCACGAACAGGACCGGCGCACCCAATGGCGAGATTTTAGGCCTAATGAAACCTTCATCTAGCAACTCCTGCAATTGTATCATAACTTCTTTCAATTCAGATGGAGCCATGCAGTATGGAGCTTTAGAGATTGGAGACGTTCCTGGAAGTAGGTCAATAACAAACTCGGTCTCATCATTAGGTGGTAATCCGCGTATATCATCTGGAAATACATCAGGATACTCGCACTATTGGAACTTCATCAAGGACTGGTTGACGTTGTTCGTCGATGCTCATGACACTTACTAGGAATCCTTTATAACCATCACTTAGTAAACGTTGTGCCTTTAGTGCTAATATCATCGAAAATTTGAAGCGAGTCCTTATTCCAACGAAGGTAAATGGATCTTCGCCTTGGGGTTGAAATGTCATTGTATTTTTTTGACAATAAATTATTGCACCATACATTGAAAACCAATCCATACCAAAAATGGTATCGTAGTCATTCATGGCCAACACAGTTAGATCGACATAAAGTTCTCTATTTTCGATTGGAATATCATAAGCTTTTAAATTTGATTAGTCTTTTTGGAATTTCCGAAGGAATCTTTACAGCGTAACCCACTTCAGCTACATCCGGTGTCCTACCCAGCCTCCTCATATACTCATTCGATACAAATGAATGTGTTACTCCCGAATCAAATAATACGAATGTTGGGGTGTCAAAAGATAAGAAGTTTACCTGTCACCACTGATGGATTTGCCCCTACGTCTGCTCTGGTGATAGTAAATGCTTTAGTTGGAACTTTATTTTGTCTAGTAGCATTCATATTATTTGGGCAGACATTAGCATGATGTCCCATCATTCCACATGTAAAACATCTTCTAGTCTCTACCGAACAATTCCGAGTATGTTGAGTCTTGCCTTATGACAAAAATGTAGTGTTATAGTTGCCTTACCTTGATCAGCTCTTTCGCGCTTGATTCATTCTCACTGTTGTTGTCCTTGGCGTGGTTGAAAGTTGGTTTTTGTTGCTGTTGAACTTGGAAAACTCTCTTCTTCTGATTTCCAACCCATCTATGCCCATGTCCCTGTCTGAATTGACGTCTAGCTTTCTGGGCACGAAAAATCCTTAATTCAGCTTGTTCTGCCACCATTGCTCTCTCAACAACCTGTGAATAGGTTACTCCTTGAATTCATGCCATGCTAACATCTCTATATAATTCCGGCCTCAGGCCTTCAAGGAATCTCTTTACATTTAGTGCGTTAGTGTTAACCATATGAGTGGCAAACCTGGAGAATTCTTCAAATTTGCGAATATAGTGCCTGACAGTCATAGTTCACTAGCGTAGTTGTATGAACTCATTCATCTTCATTACACGAACAGGAGCCATGAAGTATTTATTTCTGAATAGTTCTTTATATCTTTCCCAGGTGATAGTCGTCGCATCTTCTATGCTTCTCATTGTTGGGAAATTTACTTTATAGATTTTGATGAATGACGATCGGTCACTAGAAAGAAGATCCCAATCCAAATTTTCTCTAGATCGATATATGATTGGGATATGGGTGGAGTCTCGCTAAGTAAAGAGAGTTGTAGATTCGTAAAAGAGGAGATGAGCTCAAAGGTTCGAAAGGGAACAGGCTCTCCAGGGCTCTAGTTGCTTTTCTATGTTGAGTGAATCGCTATGGAAATGTAAAACGTAAACTAGAAAGTTGGCACGCCGTTTTCCTTGTAATTTACATTGTAATAGATAGGGCTGAAAAGTTGAGTCAAGTCAGCTACGCCTGGAAAATACAAGAAGTCAACTGAAGAATGAAGTGAAGACACTGTGGAACAGCTGAGTATGGCCAAGATAGAAGATCAAGAACTCGACTGAAGATGTATCAGCTAATGAACAGCTGTGTGAAGAGTCAGTCAAGTCAACTCAAGAAGCCAAGTCTCAATTTGAAAGTGACAGATGAGTCTTCCAATGATTGGAACATACTCAAGTCACATGGGAAAAAGGCAGTAGCCAAGAGGAGTTAACGGAAATGGATCCGTTGCACAGAAGTAAAGAACATTACTTAAACAAGTAATACTTCCATGCTGCCAGGTCTTAAAGTGCTCATCCCAGAAGCGTGCAAAAGGAATAAACCAATGGGCAGCACTGCACCTCGTGTCAGAACCTGAAAAGCTGCAACTTCATTTAATACGAGAAAGGGTCTACATCTCAAGGTTGAGGACCAAGAAAAGACAAGCCAACGAACACAAGTGACTTTTGAAATCAACCTATCTCTTCAACGGGCAGATTTTCGAAAGTTCACTATAAAAGACTGAGAAAATTCATTGAGAAAAGGTTATCTTGCACACCTGAGAAATCAAACATTACTCAAGCTATTAACCTACAAATACTCTCAAGAATATTCAAGCAAATCCTCAAGCCTGAAACTCGAAGGAAAATGATCCAACACAAGCTGTGAAGGAAAGACAACTTCAAAAATCTGTTGAAGAGGAAACTTTTGAAGAATCAAAAGGTGTCTACCTTCCAAGGAGGATTGTAGGAAGGTTCAAGGTCGAACCAGTATAAAGTTATTGGAGTGCTTCGTGATCAAATCCAAGAGCTTGAGAAAGTGAGCTGAAGTAGTAAGACAACTGCCCTGTGAAGAAGTTGAGTCAGAAGAGAAGCAAGATGTGTGACCAAGGTTGTCTCTAGACTGTTGACCACTTTGTAAACATATCTTTTACATAGTGGATTCCTCCAGGAGTTGGAGAAGAGATGATTAGAAGAATTACCCCATCTTCGAACCTCTATAAAAGTCAACTGTGTCATTTATTTTTCAGCACATTTACATTTCTGCATACTTACATTATATCTGCTGATAAACTTATTTGTTATCCAATTGATTAATAACTAAGTGCTAAAATCAAGTGTTAAATCAAGTTTAAATCAATTCAAAGGGTGTTAAGTCTTCCGCTGATAAAACCAACACAGCCAAGTTAAGGTTTAGGTTAAACAGCTGCATTATTCTATCAACAGCTCTATCGAGTCTGTTGAGCGGCTAACTCTGCTATATAACCAACTTAGTTGTCCCTCAAGGACTCAACTGTTTGTGTTAACTTTGTAATATTTTAAAAGGACTAGAATCGAAAAGTTGGTAAGGTTTATTCAACCCCCCTTCTAAACCTTACTCACACCCCTTGGGACCTACAAGTGGTATCAGAGCGGTTGGTTCATTGAGCCTTCCACACTGGTTACTGAATTAGATCTCTATCTTTTCAAAAAGTTTTCAAACACTTGTATTTTCAAAATCTTTCATTTTTAGCAAAGTTATTATCATGGAAGCAAATTTGACATGTATTCCTATGTTCACTGTTGAGGAATTTGATGAATGGAAAATTCGTATGCAGGCTCTTCTTCTGCTCCACACGATGAAATGTGGCTTGTGATAGAGGATGGGCCACTGCAAATATTGAAAGTGAACACGACTGTAAGAAGAGCAGCTGCAGGTGAAGGAGAAGAAGCTGCTGCTGAAGAAAGACCAGCCATGGTTGGAAAACCAAGGACTGAGTGGACAAATGATGACATGAAAAGATATAACTTGGACAATGTGGCCAAGGACATACTCTACAAGACTTTGGACAATGCAATTGTCAACAAAGTCAAATCTTGCAAAACCGCAAAACAAATCTGGGATAAGCTGACTTTAATTTGTGAAGGATCAGAGCAAATTAAAGAAAATAAATTATATGTTGCTGTTCAAAAATTTGAAAATATCAAATTGTTTGCAAGAGATGGATCAGCTGGATGCAAGATTCATTGAGATCACAAATGAGCTTTCAGCTCTTGGAAAGGAATACACACAAAAAGAAATGTGTATGAAGATCTTGAGGAGCCTCCCAGCTGAATGGAAAATGAAGACTATGGCTCTGATACATTCATTGGACCTCTCAAAAATATCGTATCATGAGCTATTCTCAGACCTCAAAGCCTACGAGTTTGAGCTGAGAAGAAAGGATCAAGAAGAGACAGTTGTACCCAAGACAGCTGCACTGATAGTCAAGGATGGAAAGAGAGTTGAACAAAAGGAAGCCATAGACCAGGAGGAGATTGCCCTAATGGTTAAAAGATTCAACAAGTTCTTCAATAAGAACTATAAAAGAAACAAGGGTGAAACCTCTAGGAGAAATTCAACTCCCCTCTAAGTCGAGGAAGATAGGCCACCCAAGATAGGCGAGCATCAAAGGGTTGAATATCGAGAGCCGATAACCCCAGGCCGAAAGAGTGATCAAAGAGCCGAGAACCCGTGTTGGAACAATGAGACAACCAGGACATTTTGCGACTTGGCTCCTTCTATCCACCACAATAAATACAGAGGAATGAAGAAGAAAGAAAAGTCTTCAGAGAAAGAAGACAAGAAAAGAAGAAAGCCATGTTGGCTGCTGAGACTGCTGAGACATCTAAGTCTAAAGAAGCAACAGACTCAGGGAGTAGTGAAGTTGACTACTCAAGTGATTCTGAAGAAGAAGCCATGATCTGTCTTATGGCTAAAGAACAAGATCAACCAGACCAAGAAGATGAGGTACAACCTAACTCATCTCATTCAGATTCAGGTGATAGTGATTGTGATACACACACTTCATCACCCATTGATCTTTATTATTCGTTAGGCAAATGATGAAAGACTTTGAGCACATCAAATCCTCACACACACTTCTAAATGAGGAAAACAGCCAGCTCAAAAGCCAAAACTCTCAGCTAACTAAGAAGTTCAGTACTCTAAGTCACATAGTTGATGAGAACACAATGTTGAAGGCTGAGAATGCTAAACTATTAGTTGAGATAGCTGTTGTAGAAAAGAGGGAAAATGATCTTAAAAATATGATTGCCTCATTTACGAAGGCATCCAAATAATTGGATGACCTTATCATGAGTCAAAAAGAATGTGGAGATAAGACAGGCATAGGATTCAATTCCTTTGTGCACAGTCAAACTCCTAAAGTGATTTTGGAAAAATGATCTTTGAGCAATGAAACATCTCAAAAACCCAAAACACCAAATGTTGCACCCACGTTCATCCCAAAGCACAATCACAAACAAACTGGCCTTGGATACAAAGGAAAAGCAAAACAGCCAGCTGAGTATGCTGAGAGGACAACTAAGAAGAAAATCAGCTGAGTTCCTCAGCAAACTCCAAATAGAAATTACTCTGTGAAGAACGAACAGAGCTACCAAAAACCCCAGAAGTTTCATTAGAGAAACACACATGTTGGGAATGGTAGAAGCTACCCAGGCCAAGCTGATTGGAACAATGTGAAATATCAGCAAAGACCAATGGAATACAAGCCTAGATGGCAAAGACCTAAACCTCAGCAAAGGCCATTCCAAAGGCAAAAAAGTTATTATCAGCACACTTATACACCCATACACTACACTCAGAAATATCACAACTATCCAAAGAAGACAATTGCTAAAACACACACAGGCATACAGACAAAAGCGACAGCTGTATGAACCTAAAGCCCCCAAGCAATTTGCTAATGTGCACTATGATTATGGCACAAATAGATGGCAACCTCTTAGAATCAAGTCATTTGGCTATAGGTTGGTTGGATCATCTTACAACACTAACCCCTCGGATCCAGGCAAGTAAGGGTACCTAAAACTAATTTCCTTGATTGCGGTTCAAGGAATAGTGAGTGCCAAGGAACTGGTACATGGATAGTGGCATTCCCGGACACATTACAGGGGAACAAGAAAAATCACAAGATTCAAGGAGATTAGATGTGCAAAAGTCATATTTGGAGGAAATGAAGCTCCAGGGGAAATCAAAGGCACAGGATCTATCAAGAAGAATGGATTGGAAATCACAGATGTTGCTTATGTTGAAGGCCTCGACTTCAATCATACATTAAGCATCCAACTCGTGACAAGGGCTACGATGTTGGATTCAATATGGGAGTGTGCCGGATCAAAGATGCTGAATCAAATGAAATAGTGCTGCAAGGATCAAGACAAAAGAATATGTATGTGGTAGATTGGTCTACTGCCACACCAAGTACTTGTCTGTTAGCAAAGAGTCAGCCGAATCAAGTTGGTTGTGGCACAAGAAGCTGAGTCATCTGAATTTCAAGACAATCAACAAGCTTGCAAGAAGTCATCTTGTATAAGGATTGCCAGACTCGGTGTACAAAAAGGAAAGTATATGTGATACATGCCAGATGGGAAAGCAAATCAAATCTTTATTCAAGAATAAGCCTACTCCTTCTTCAACAAGGATATTTCATCTGTTGCATATAGATATATTTGGTCCTGTTTAACCAGCTAGCATAAGTGGAAAGAAATACACCTTAGTTGGTGATGTGAACCGCAGCAACAATTGTGCATACGACCCAATAATAATATGTTGTTAACCCAGAATCTTCACTAGTTTGGTTAATTTGGTGGAAAACCTCGACCCGTTGCTTAGCGAAGCAAGAACCTCGATATGCGAAGACGCCACAAGCAATTATGGATTATTGCCTGATAAGTCGATAATTGCTACAAGAAACGTAATTCTTGAAGCACTTGGAGAAACACTCAATTTGAGAGTAAAAGTTTAATTGTATTGATAACTAACTGAAAAATAACAAGTGTTCACCCTATTAATGGGTCCAAGCCCTAACCTACCAAGAAAACAACTTTAAAACTGAAAAAGAAATAAAAACATGAAAATCTCAAAAATCCAGTAAAAAGCACACCCATTCCAGAGAAACACGGCCAGGCCGTGTTTCGCATGTCGCCCGGATCCCAGCCCCCACACGGCTGTGCCAGGAAGCACGGCCAGGCCGTGTTCGCGAAGGATTTTCCGAACACGGCCGTGTTCCCAAGCATGGCTAGGCCGCGCTTTCCACGATCCCACAAGCTCCTCTTCCCACACGATCGTGCTCAGAAGCACGGCCAGGCCGTGTTCACGACAAAGGATCCGAACATGGCCGTGTAACTTAAGCACGGCCAGGCCGTGCTTTCCACGACTTTTGCCTCCTTCGATTTCTTCAGTCTTTTATCCCCTGTTCGTCCTAGACTTTAAATAACAACTCAAAACGCAGCCTTAAAGGTTTATTTGGCCTCCAAAACACTAACATGACTCAAAATAAAAACTAAACTACAACTAACTATGATAAATGAATACAACACCATCGAGCACTTGATTATTAGGTCTTCAAGAAGCTAGGTGGCTTGTATCCTTGGCATTCTTTAGTTGCTCAGTCTGAGGTGGACTCTGGACCGTTGACGATGCTAATCAACTGGACCACCCGATCATCTTCCTCCTTCATTAATGCACTCTCGGCCTCGTTCTGAATGACTTGAATCAGCCCATTTAGTGCATCCTTGAACTTCCTTGCCCTCGCCCTCGTCACCGGACCAATTGGTACTGTTACTGGGTCTTTTGTCCATGGATTCTCATCAGTTGTGGTAGATGATTATTCAAGATATACATGGACAATCTTCATGTACAAAGAGAAGGAAACTTTGCAGAAGTTACCTCAGCTGATAAAAAGAGTTCAAAACGAAAAGAGCCAAACCATTGTAAAGACAAGATCTGATAGAGGAACTGAGTTTGTCAATGGGATAATAACTCAGTATTATGTTGAAAATGGTATTGCTAATGAATTATCAATAACAATAACTCCACAGAAGAATGGAGTAGCTTAAAGAAGGAACATAACTCTCAAGGTAGTTGGAACTATGTTAGCTGAAGCTGGATTGCCTAAGAGATTTTTGGCTGAAGCCATTAACACAGCATGTATGCATGATAAAGAGGCAATTAACCAAGACTCCCTATGAGATATGGACAGGTAGAAAGCCAAATGTTGCATATTTCAGAATATTTGGATGTAAATGTTTCATCCACAATAATGGCAAGGATAATTTAAAGGCTTTTGATGCTAAAGTTGATGAAGGTATCTTCTTGGGATACTCAGTTGAGAGAAAAGTCTATAGAGTGTTGAACAATAGGACTATGGTCACAGAAGAGTCTATCCATGTGGTTTTTTATGAACATAAAATGAGTGGAGAAGACATTGAATAGTTAGCTGATAAGTTGAATCAGCCAACTATGCAGAAGAGTCCTTATGTTGAAGCTGAAGTAAGAACAATCAACCAAGATGAAGATGAGATAGCTGAATCTCAAAGATAGTCGGAAAGTGTATAGCTGAATGACGATGAAAGAGCTGTTTAAGACAACTTAGCTGCGAGACGGCTGAACCCAGCTGACTTGCTCCAACCTGATGTGACATGGCTGAGAGGCCATCCACTAGAGCTAGTTATTGGAGATGTTAGAGATGGTGTAAGAACCAGATCCAGAGCACTGCAAGAAGCAATGTTCACTTGTTTTATTTCCCAAATAGAGCCAAAAGATGTGTCTCAAGTATTGGATGACACAAATTGGATTCAATCCATGCAAGAAGAGTTGAATCAGTTTGAAAGGAAGAATTGGTGCAGAGGCCAACCCATCAAAATGTTATTTGCACAAAATGGGTTTTTCAGAAACAAGATGAATGAGGAAGGATCTGTGGAAAGAAACAAAGCAAGATTAGCAGCCAAAGGGTATTTCCAAGAAGAGGGAATAGATTTTGATGAAACATTTTCTCCTGTTGCAAGACTAGAAGCAATAATAATGTTTCTTGCCTATGTTGCACATAAGAACTTCACTATATATCAAATAGATGTGAAGAGTGCATTTCTAAATGGACTGGTAGAGGAAGAAGTCTATGTTAAACAACCTCCAGGTTTTGAGCAGAAGATTATTAGAGATAAGGTGTACAAGCTCAAGAAAGCATTATATGGATTGAAACAAGCACCAAGAGCATGGTATGATACATTGTCTCAATTTCTAACTGACAATGGATTTACAAAAGGCAAGGTGGATAGAATACTCTTCAGAATTCAAGATGGAGAAAGTATACTGCTTGTACAAATATATATGGATGAAATCATTTTTGGATCCACAAATAAAGAGTTGGGTGATAAGTTCTCAAACCTCATTGCAAGGCAAATTTGAAATGAGCATGATGGGAGAGCTGACCTTCTTCCTAGGACTTCAAGTCGAGAAATTGAAGGATGGAACCTTCATAAGTCAAACAAAGTACACCAGAGATTTAATGAAGAAATTTGGTATGGAAGAGAAGTCTTCTGTAAAAATACCAATGAACACATCAGTCAAGATGGACATAGATGCAGATGGCAAGGCTGTAGATCAAACCAGATATAGAGCTCTTATTGGGTCGTTGCTCTACTTAACAACCAGGAGACCAGTCATCACCTTTGTAGTAGGAGTATGTGCTAAATTTCAATCTGCACCAAAAGAGAGCCACATGACTGCAGCAAAGAGAATCCTAATATATTTGAAGGGATGCCAGGAAGTTGGCTTATGGTATCCAAAGGAAGGTGGATTCAAGCTTATTGGTTATTCAGACTCTGACTATGCTGGATGCAGAGTTGACTGGAAAAATACTTTAGGTACATGTCAAATGCTTGGAAACAGATTGGTTTCCTGGTTTAGCAAAAAGCAAAACACAATAGCCTCATCTACAGCTGAAGCAGAATACATAGATGTGGGCAGCTGTTGTGCCCAAGTCTTATGGATGAGACAGCGGGTGAGGGATTATGAGATTGAAGAAAAAGAGATTCCAATTATGTGTGATAACACAAGTGCTAATACAATCACTCATAATCTTGTGTTGCATTCAAGAACAAAGCACATTGAGGTCAGATATCATTTTATAAGAGATCATGTAGAAAAGAAAGATATCACTTTGAAATATATCTCAACTGATAAGCAGTTAGCTGACATATTCACCAAGCTCTTATGTGAATCAAGATTTGAAGAGCTTAAGCATGAGCTAGGGTTAATTGAGCTGAGTTGACACTCAGAAGACTCAATCAGCAGAGATGGATGATGACAAGATGAAAATTGAACAAGTTTCACGAATCAGCCAAGTGAAATAGCTATGTTGAAAAGTCAGATGTATCGAGTTAGCTGACAGTTGAGTTACTATTGAAAAGAGAGAAGCAGAGTTAAGTCATATTTGATATAATCTGAGTCATTTATGAGCTAAGTGACAAAAACGCAGTCGTTTTTAATAAGTGGGAATGTTTTTAAGGATGACGTCAGCGTAATAGTGATAGGAACAGTAAAAAGTCGCAATAATAAGCATATGATGGGATATAAATGATGCCGCATTAAATGCGAAGAATTAAATATGGTTTGACGTGCTAAATCTGAACCGTTGATTTCGGTCAAAATTTCAAAATCCGAAGACATGTCCTTTCATAACCCTTATATACACATTTTCCGGTTTTCTCTCTCACATTCGGAAACTATTCATCTTCAAGCAAAACGAAAGCAAGCCATTTCTCTCTTGAAAACCCTAAGTGTCCTCAAGCAAGTCTGTCAATTTTTAATCGGTGAAAATCTCTAAAAATGGCACGGGGGTTTGATTTCATTAAACTCTCTAAGCAAATCCACTCAGGATCATCAGTGGATTTCGAAGGTATGGTAATGCAGGGTTCTGATGAAACCCTAGTCAAGAAGATAGCAGAAATTCTAGAAAAGTCAGGTCTCAAGGCTTTTCTGAATTTGTAATACTCGTACACCTACCTAGAAGAAGTGGCGCAGTTCTACGTTAACACGGAGGTGCAAGATGAAGGGCTCAAGTCTTCTGTCCACCGCTAGGACATAATGATAAATTTGGCTGTTGCGTGGAAAGAGTTAGCCAAAACGGAGTGTGCTGCTAGGGTGATCTACACAGCTAATAAGAAATTGTTGAAGGATGACTATCATAAGTTGATGGATATCGTCTCCAAGTGTGTAGACATGAAGTTTGGCAGCTTCAACCACCATTTGTCAAAGACTAAGCCGATCGTCATGGTCATGCGATCATGCGAGGCAAGAAAGTCAACCTGGCCGAGTTCGGTGTCAACAAACTCGCCGAATGTAATGAATAAGACGTTCAAGAGGATGGATCCTTTAGAGGATCTCTTGGATATGGCCTCGTGATTGGCCATTTGATGGAAGTGAAGGGTATTCCCCTTCGACATGGAAAACCCTTCCATGTCAACAAGAAGATGTTTAGGGCTAACCTCTCTGGAGCCCAGAAGAGAGCGCATGAAAAGAAGGCGGAAACCAGTGAGGGGGAATCAGCTGAACCCGAGGACACAGCTGCTACCCCTCCTCCCAAGAAGAAAGTTGCCCCTGCAACTAAGAAAAAGGATGCACCTGCCCCTACAGCCGAGTCGCCTACCCGTGCAGCCGAGTCGCCTGCCCCTGCAACCGAGGGAGAGGAGGAACACCATACTCCTTCTACTACTATCAAAAAGAATATGTGCACTGCCAAGCCAAGGAAGGCAGCTGCAAAAGCCATCACCTTCCAGGAACTAGAGAATGTAGAAGAAGAGATTCCCTTGTTACCTAAGAGAAGAAGACTGGTTAGGCAGTCTGAATTGGAGAAGATAGATGAATCTACCACTCAGCTGGAGAAAGCATCGGAGACTGCTGAAACTCAGGAAGTGCAGTCTCCTGAATTAATTGATGAATCTGGCAAGACTGGTGAAGGTCTTCAGCAGAGTCCCGATGAAGACTCAGTCGGGCGTCTGACAGCTGAGGGAAGCAAAGCTGTTGAGCCAACTGAACATCCCATTGAAAATGTTGTCTCTCCACTGCTATCGACGCCAAGGCGAAGGCGAGGAGCAGCAGAGTATCTTGCCTTTAATCCCTGAAAAGGAAAGACAAAAAGAAGATGATGACGATGATATTATCATGTACTCTCTAGTATACCCAGACATTCAGCGCTGTCTCAGAGAATGGACATCATGGAAGC
Organism: Rehmannia glutinosa; assembly: GCA_016081115.2. Lineage (NCBI taxonomy): Eukaryota > Viridiplantae > Streptophyta > Magnoliopsida > Lamiales > Orobanchaceae > Rehmannia > Rehmannia glutinosa. The sequence goes on along the minus strand of CM071935.1, from coordinate 11,003,276 downwards.
TAGATCACTCAAGGGCGCAGTTTGCTCGTCCTGAGTACATTAAGGATGAGGAGGAATTGCTGCGATATCTTGGAGTCAATACTGTGCTTCAGACCCTAAATGAAGATAACTGCATGGATATTCTCCACATTTTCAAGGAGAAGGAAAAAGTCAAAGCAACTGAGGAAGCACAAGCTCTTGAGAAAGCAAATATGTGCACGTTCACTGGAACTCTCGAGAATCTAGTTGAGTACACAGACAGTGACGAGGATATGGATCCCATTGTTGTAGCAGAGAAGTCAGACATGTAGCAAGCAATGACAGAATCCAGGCAGTTGCATGAGCAACAATTATTTGAAGGACCGGGAGAGTCGTCTCAATCTCTCCTGCAAATTGACCCTTTGGGAGTGGTGCAGCAGATTGCCATAGACATCGCTGCAGCTACATCCCCGGTGCAATCGGAGGATGGGTCCAAAGAAATTGGCAATCAAACTGGGATTTCGGGCATCCAAGTTGAGCCAACCCCTCAAGAAGGTGTTTTATCACCTGCCCAGCGGCTGAGCATTCAAAAGAAAAAGCCGCGAGTCAGGAGGAGAGTGAACCCATCATCAGTCACTCAGCTGGTGTGCCAGCTAAGGGGGAAACTCTCTCCACTATAGCAGGGTCGGAGGATGCTGCAAAAGACTCCAACTTGAAGCAATGAGGCGAAGTGGAAACTGAGAAAGAACCACAACAGATTGATATTGACGAAGCTCGGACAGTTGAATCTGTCCCAGCTGAAATGTCAGCTGCTTTGAAGGCTAATGACATTGTTCTTGCAGTTGAGGCACAAGATGGAGATGCCCTGGGAGTTAACACGCTGGGCAGTGAAAGTGCAATCCTAGGGGTTAAGACTCCTATGGATGTCATGGTTCAAGACCCTAAGACAGCTGCGACTGTCGAAGAGAATATTGAAGGCCTCCCTGCAGTTGAGACTGCTGGAGGTAGTGAAGGCCCAAGGGAGGTTGAGACATCCCTGGGTAATGTTCAAGAGACTCACAACATTCCTCCAGTTCAAAGCGCTGAAAACGAAGAAGAGATAAGCACACTTCATGACTCCCAGGAGAACCATGATACATCATTCTTGGGGTTTGAAGATGAAGCTGAGTCCACCCCCATTACAGATCGGAAGGACCCAGCTGAGGATGTTCTCAAAGACACGAGTCAGCTAAGTGATAAAGCTACTCGTCAAAAATTCAATTTCGATGATGAGCCAAGCCCCCAGGTTACATCATCATCCGATGACGCTGATGATGTAGCAGAGGAAACGTGTTATTCATTTAGAAAAATCTACTGAGACCGAAGATGTTGTTAAGACAGCCGAGGCTCAGTCAGCAGGGCAAAGTAATACACTATCCCCGGCTGAAACTGAGTCAACTACGCAGGCTCCCACAGCTGCAACGGTAACGACTACTCAAGCTCTATCACAGGCTCCCACAACTGTGACTACTACCAACGAAGCTATCGCAGCTGCGGCACGAAGAGCTGAATCATCACAGACACAACCCTCACAAACAATCCCATGTGTGAGTGATGATGCCTTTCCAAAGGTAATCCCTTTCATGCCGATCCTACCAGAGTTGGAAAAAGAGACCGTTGTTGAACAACGAAGATTCATCATGAGAGAAGATCCAATTCATTCCTACTGACACCATTGTTCCAGCCGAATTTAACTTTGCTGAAGAGTGGCCTACAACTGAATCAAGTGAAACAGCTGAATTTCGTGAAATCTTCAAGAAGATCTTTGAAGAGATTGAGAAGATCGAAAGACATCAGGCCTCACTCGACTTAAGACTGGACAACAGGGACGCTACCCTCACAGAATATTTGAGAGGGATAGTGGTGCGGATCCAAGAATGGTATCAACAGAAATCTGCCATGCAAATCGAGCAAGTTCGTTATTTTAAAGCACTGTATGGCAGAATGCTTGTCTGGGTGGCTGATAATGTTGATCTGAAGCAAAGGATGCATGCGTATATTGAAAGGTTGCATGCATCTCACAAAACAGAACTGGAGTTGGTGGTAGCCGAGTCAAAGGTTACTCGCTCAGAATTTGGAACAGCTCATGCAGCAGCAGATTCCAAACAGAATTTCGCTCTCAGTAGACTCGACTTTACGCTCACAGGCATGTTCCCTGGGGTCGCTCTTTCCTTTGATGATGCCAAAAAGGGGGAAGAGGAATCCCTAAGGAGTTTAAAAGAAGAAAAATTGAAAGATTCTGCAGCTGAGAAGATGGCAGCTGAGAAGAAGGGAAAAGCAGTTGAGGGGGAACATTCTAAGGATATGACGTTAATGATTGCTGAAACCCCTCAACAAGGTCAAGTCACAGCCTCCGTCATGAGCAAACTCCCTGTAACCCTACCAATGGGACACTCTCCTGTGCTAATAGCAGAAATAAGAAAGATCATTGAAGCAAAAATTGAGGAGTTCTTCGAAAAATAGGAAGCTAGTGTTCAAAAGATCTAAAAAGAGCATGGTTGGCTCCCAGCTAAATAAAGCAAGGCTCTAATTGACACTCCCAGTGAATTAATGCAACATGTTGGATTTGAGCCTAGATCCATGGAAGAATTCAAAACACTGGAAGGTGAAGGCTACTTCAAGGGCCTGTCTCTAACGAAAGCATGGGATCTATACTGGGACAAAGGACAGGAGGTGTGCAAGACAGCTGAGAAACAGCAAAGCTCTAGCAGACACTCAGCCTGAAAATCCAATGCTCCTGTGCAGTACACTCTCAGAGAAAGAGGATCTGAGTCAGAGAAAGTGCAAAAAGGGATATCGTGTATTTGACTGGGCACGACCACTTGGCGAATTTAGAAGATCAACGCAAATTTGAGTAAGCCAAAAGAAGAATGGCAGCAGAAAGTGCCAAAGCCACACGCGAATGGGATGAAAGGCAGAAAAGGGATGACCCTGCTGCAAAGAGAGCTTATGAAAAGAAGAAGAAGGAAGAATAAAGGAAAAAGGAATAAGAAGAAGAGAAAAAGAGAAAAAGAGTTGATGACTTCGACAAAGCTGAAGAAGAAAGAATGAGGCAGCGAAGGCGATGAGTGTTGTTGCGAACCCTTCATGTATTTTACTTGTGTAAATACACTTTTGTAAGTCATCTGTATACTTAATAAAGAGTTCTGTAACTTCTCACTTTGTATTAGTATCTTAGCATAGATGTGTATTTTGCTTTGATATAAAATGCTCTGATACCAAATGTAAACAGTTGTGTAAAGGACAATAATGCTATGATCAATAAAATGATCGATTTACGTATACATTCTTTGTTACTGCATAGTATGTATGTATCTTTGTTGTTTATATTTTGTTGAATGTTTTTAGGTTTTGGCATCATCAAAAAGGGAGAAATTGTCTGGAAATTTACTTTATAGTTGATGAATGCCATGTAAAACTTAAACTAGAAAGTTGGCACCCCATTTACCTTGTAATTTACATTGTAATAGATAGGCCTAAAAAGCTGAGTCAAGTCAGCTACGAATGGAAAATACAAGAAGTCAACTGAAGACTGAAGTGAAGACTCCATAGTGGAATAGCTGAGCTAAGATAGAAGATCAAGAACTTGACTGAAGATGTATCAGCTGATGAACAGCTGTGTGAAGAGTCAATCAAGTCAACTCAAGAAGCCAAGTCTCAAGTTGAAAGTGACAGATGAGTCTTCAAATGATTGGAGCAGACTTAAGTCACCTGGGGAAAAAGGCAGCAGCCAAGAGGAGTTAACTGAAATGAATCCGTTGCACAGAAGTCAAGAACATTACTTAAACAAGTAATACTTCCATGCTGCCAGGTCTTAAAATGCTCATCCTAGAAGCGTGCAAAAGGAAAAAACCAATGGGAAGCACTGCACCTCGTGTCAGAACCTGAAAAGCTGCAACTTCATTTAATACGAGGAAAGGTCTACATCTCAAGGTTGAGGACCAAGAAAAGACAAGCCAACAAACACAAGTGACTCTTGAAATCAGCCTATCTCTTTAACGGGCAGATTTTCGAAAGTTCACTATAAAAGGCTGAGGAAATTCATTGAGAAAAGGTTACCTTGCACACTGATAAATCAAACATTATTCAAGCTATTAACCCGCAAATACTCTCAAGAATATTCAACCAAATCCTCAAGCCTGAAACTCAAAGGAAATGAATCTAACACAAGTCAGAAGGAAAGACAACTTCAAAAACTGTTGAAGAAGAAACTTTTGAAGAATCAAAAGGGGTCTAATTTCCAAGGAGGATTGTAGGAAGGTTCAAGGTCGAACCAAAGATCAAGTTATTGGAGGGCTTCGTGATCAAATCTAAGAGCTTGAGAAAGTGAGTCAAGTAGCAAAGGCAAATGCCCTGTGAAGAAGCCGAGTCGGAAGAGAAGCCAAGCACCTGTGACCAAGGGTGTCTCTAAACTATTGGCCACTTTGTAAATGTGTCTTTTACATAGTGGATTCCTCCGAGTTGGAGAAGAGAGTATTACCGAGAATTACCCCATCTTCGAAACTCTATAAAAATCAACTGTGCCATTTATTTTTCAGCACATTTACGTTTCTGTATGCTTACATTATATCTGCTGATAAACTTATTTGCTATCCAACTGATTAATAACTAAGTGCTAAAATCAAGTGTTAACTCAAGTTTAAATCAATTCAAAGGGTGTTAAGTCTTCCGCTGGTAAAACCAACACAGCCAAGTTAAGGTTCAGGTTAAACAACTGAGTTATTCTATCAATAGCTCCATCGAGTCTATTGAGTGGCTAACTCTGCTGTATAACCAACTTAACTGTTTGTGTTAACTCTGTAATATTTTAAAAGGACTAAAATCGAAAAGTTGGTAAGGTTTATTCAGCCCCCCTTCTAAACCTTACTCATACCCCTTGGGACCTAAACTCATCGTAACCCACCAATGTCATGCGCTTCCACGAAGCATAAACGACGCACACATTACTTTTTCTTCTTTTGGGACCCTATTGTATTGAAACATGTTTTCTAGAGTTTGTAACCAATCTTCTGCGGTTGTGGGATCTACCGTAACATCAAAAGTTGGTGGATTTAGCTTTCGGAACCTTTCCCCCATTATGTTAATTTGATCTGCCCTTTGGTGTGGTTGATTAATTTCTACTCTTTGTCGTCCAGCTATATTCCTCTGACGGATGAGTTGTTGAATCTTTTCAGATTGTCGTTGGATGAGCTCCATAAGTTGATTGTAACAATATCTCGATCACAAGTTTGTATATGTGTCTCCCCTCCTTGGTTACTATCCCCACCACTACTCTCCCCTCTAGTTCTCACCATAACTGAAACACTGTCTTAGGATAACCTAATAATACATGGCCAATATAATTTCATGAAACATTAAATGCAAACTTATTGCATTGTTGTGCTCCACGAGTTTTGCGTTCATGTATATAGATAATCTACAGAACATGTAGCCGAGCTCTGATACCACACTGTGACGCCCACCTCTATTACTACAACTAGCAAATATATAAATAGCACAATTCGGCCACAAACTCTATTTAAATCATATAAAAAACAATTCCTGTGTAAATTTAATAACAAGCAATCAACGAAATAAACCCTGTATACTGTAACAAAGATTTTATCATTTAAAAGAAAACCGCAAGTAAATAGATGACTAAATATACAAGCCTTAACTCAAACTAGCATACACCAATTACATATATTAACAATAGAGTTTCAAAAGTTATAAATAGTAGACGTGTTCCTACATATTACACAACACAGAAAAACAAAAATGAACCCAAAAACAATCCTGACAGGTCGTCATCCATATCCATGATCCTCAAAACCTAAAGAAGCTTCAACATTGTTTAGTAAGCCAATGACTCGGCATTCTCATGCTTACCTACAATGCATGAACTACACGAGCTAAAACCCAACAAGTAAAAATCATGCATGTCCAAAGCATAGTGATGATTTTCCAACATGTAATGCTAACGTGTAAAATCTATGAATTAAAATACTTTACTCAAATTATTTTCTTTCATTTGGGCCCTGACCCAACTACTTTGCACCGAAAAAGAGTTATGCATGCACATTTAAATGTTAATAACATAGGTTCAACTAAATCAAAGGAAGTAAGAATAACACTTATAGAGCTACGATGTTCATGAAACACTATTCAAAGATAGCCAAGCAATCTCTCTTTTCATCGTTTTATATCTTTTTTTCTTCTTTATTTCCTTTCTTTATCTTCAATTTTTTTCCTAAGTCTTTTCCATGATCTCTCATTGTATTCAGTCGTGCAACCCCTATGTCTCATATTTCCTTTCATTCTCAACACATGTCTATGTGAGTAGATGACATACTTATTCTTATCTTTTAATAGTTTATGGCAATGGTGGCATGGTTTATCTATATGTTATATATATGTAAATAGGGATGGGATCTCATGTGGCAGTCTCTTACCATGTGGCAGTGTGGATGGATCCCATTCATCCATCCCTTTTAATCAATGATTAAGATTACTCTTAAAAATATACCATTTATCAATTATTTTATGTGTAAAAAGGGCGAATCGGTAACTATCAAAATGGTGTAACAATAATACAATATTTACTTACCTAAAATCAATGAAAATCATCCATATCACCTTCCCATAACAGATCATGCCAAATCATAATTCAAATAAACGTCTTCATCATCTTCACTCCTTCATTGACATGAGATAACAAGAAAAAAACATCAAAAACACAAAATTCATCATATCCACAATTACTGAACGAGGAAGAAGGTGTACACCATGGACGATGAGTATGCTCATTCACACCAAAGTGACATGTCAATAGACAATCCAGATGAAAGCTGCGATTTGGGAGCATTGGGTACTGGTATGCGCAATTCTCTTTCAAAAATAACAATTTTTTTTTACCATCCTATCCACAGACTATGATAAAATATTTTTGGTGCATATATATGTATACGATGGTATACATATAAGCTTACAATAATGCATGTTTGCTGATTATGTGATAGAGTATGCATTGATGTTTATTTAGGTATAAAAACATTGACAATATTGTGCTCTGTAAGTGTAATTTCTGTGTGTATTCAAATGTATACAATTGTGCAAAGATAAGCATGCAATATGGCATTTATGTTGTTTATTTAGTAAGCCTTGATGCTTATATTGGTGTAAAAATATTGAAAATATTGTACTCTGGAAGCATTTTTTTGTGTATACACGTGCATAATTTGGTGCTAAGATAAGCATAAAATATGTAATGGTTAGCTGTTTATTTGAGACTAAGCCTTGATACTTAATTTGGTATAAAAATATTGACAATATTGTACTCTAGAAGCATATTTTGGTGTATACATGTGCATACTTTGGAACTGAGATAAGCATAAAATATGACATGTTTTGTCGTTTATTTGCACTAAGCCTTGATGCTTAATTTTGTATAAAATTATTGACAATATTGTACTCTGGGAGCATATTTTAGTGTATACATGTCATACTTTGGTGCTAAGATAAGCATTTAGTAGTGCATTGTTTGCTGTTTAATTGAGATAGAAAGCCTTGATGCGTATTTTAGTTTACAAATATTCACAATACTGTACTCTTGAAGCATATTTTGTTGTATACATGTGAATGCTTTGGTGCAAGGGTAGTCATCGAATTACGTTTTTAGGATGTTGTTTGAAAAAGGTGTACAAATTGTGCAGATTTTAATGATGAAATTATCCAACACGTTGAAGTGCAAGAGCGCTTGGTAATCCCCCGGCTCTACCAAGTATTGGATAACTGAAATAGAACAAGATAAAATACCGTGAATAGGCATGATATTTGCCACTTTGGAGAAAGGTGTGGAATTTTATAGGGAATACAATAAACGATGCAGCTCCGATATATGAATAAGCACCTCATGGAAATTTAAAAACGAGGAGATCCGGCTGCAATACATTGTTTGTAACAGAGAGGGTTACAAACAAACATCATATGTGGTGTGTGTGGAAGGAAGCAATTCACATACAAAACAACGCAATAGAGTTTCAAACAGTTGTGGCTGCAACGCCTACTGCATACTAGAATACATGAACGGTGCATACATGATAAAGAATTTCGAAGAGCGCCACACACATTCTTTCAATTCGGAATCGTACAGTCATTTTCTTAACATGTGGCAAATTGCATCACACAACAGTCGTACATGTCCCGAACAACCAACAGAATGAGAAAACCCATTTTCAACAATTTTCAGTATTAATATGCAAATACTCAGATCAAAAAATTTTCTTATATTAATTGTATACCATTTATTGTCTAATTGTGTATCATTTATATGCTAAATGTGCATCATTTTTATGTCCGTAAAGTAAATAAACAATAACTGGGCAAAAACCATAAATGTTTTGACAAATACATGTTATATGTCTGGCAAGTTACTATTAAGTATTCACAACATCAATAATTATGCACCAAAATAATTTGTCTTTAATTTTTGGTATTTTTATACCATTCTCAATTCAACACTATCTATGTACCAAATTACTATTAAATGTTTACCAATTAAATAATTTAATTTTACATCCAAAATGAAACTGTCGTTCAAATTTGTGTAGTTTTAAATTTTTCCGCATTATATTCCAAAAACATGCATAATGTTAGTATTAATAGTGCACATAATGCTTACAAAATATGCACTAAAAAAAGTCATTAACACATGTAAATAAAAAAAAAAGCTTGAGGATAACATATATACACCAAAAACGTGCTAAACATGTACAACAATGCTATTAATTGTGCATTATTTCTTCACTAACTATACACCAGAAAAAAATCACATCGGGAAACATAAAAACATATTTGCATCAGTTCACTAGTAGTAATTCACCAAAATGTTGTTAAATTAGCATTGAAATATCATAGTCTAATCTATTTATTATACTACACCAAAAACGTACTTAAAACACCCCATCTAAAAAACCACACAAATGTCCCCTTAAATTCTACTTGTAAGACAACTCAGTGCATCCGATAGAGCTGTTGGCATAGATCTTGACTTCAACTTGGTCATTGCAGATTTCAATTTTGATTTGTCAGTCTTAGACCACTTATTAACATTACGCCCACCCTCATCCGGCCTTGAAGATGTCGGTATTTTCATGTTTCCTCTTGCCATTAAAAATTATCAACCTGGTATTGACAACATGAACAATCTTAAGGCAGAACTCAAGCATCATGCATCAAATAAAATACACAATTGAAACTAATTGTGCACTATATGAACCTTATTTGTATATTAGAATAAAACTATTTAAACACCATGTGTGTTGATGCATTTCATGGACTACATATGCACATGACCAAGCCTATCAATGCACCAAAACACATCTTCATTGTGCATGGTATAACGTGTACACTAACACATAAAGCATGGTATACTAAAACATTTCACAAAACCCGGTTTCAGAAACATAAAAAAACCAACCATTCTGCAAACAAACTACATACACGCACCTGGCACTCATAACTTCCTCCCCATAACTAAAATTACAACATTGTATACCTATAACATAAAACATTACACCATCCAATAACTAAAATTGCATCATTTTTATCAAAATTTACACCAAAAAATCCCCCAACAAAGATGCCCTGGTTCGCACAAAAACATTCCCAAAAACAAAAAAATAACCCATAAAATCCTCTGGACAATCGAAAAATCAAACCCTAGATACTCCAAAATGAAAAAACAAACAAGAATGTCTAATCTCTTTCTGCAAAATACTTCAAATATCCAAAATCAATAGTTGAATGGTTCAAAAAAATACCACAACATGTAATGTAAAAACCCTTACTACCAAATTTTCGAACCAAAACTGAAATAAAATGCAACCAAATACTTACCTTAACCAACTATTTGAAGAATTAGAATTACCCTCTTTGCGGAATGTGTGTCTCTGTCGATGATTTGTGAAGAACTTTCAAAAGAAAATAAATTAAACTGGATGACGAGATGTAGTCGGCCAAACAGAGAGAAAGAAGGAGAAAGAAATAACATTGTGAGTTTTATTTTTGATGAAACTGCTGAGGAATGAAAAGTGGGAATAAAAATAATTGAAATCCCAATAAAACGGTGTGATGGAGAGTTACCAAATCTAACTGATTTAATTTATGTAAAAAATGGCCTTTACGCCCTTAATTGGGCGAAATTAAATTTAAAAAAAAAAAAAACTAAAAACTGGGCCTTTAGATTTGTCAAATTAATGGCTTAGATTGATCCACACTGCTACATGATAAGCCCCCTGCCACATTTGATCCTATACCTATGTACATATACCTTAAGTGTGACTTAAGCTTTACATATATATTAATCAAATATATATATATATATGCTTTACTCCTAAATTACGTAAATAGCACCTTTATATATACTACCAACCTATATGTATATATATAGGATTTGGATCTGGTGAGTCCATATAATTATTTTTTATTTTAATTTATATATAATTAATGGTTGTTAAGGATAAATATGTAATTTTGTTTGAATATCAGTAAAAGCCGGAAGTTATTTTTGGTAGTGCCCGTTCACATTCCGGATTTTTTGGGATTTGTGTGAAACCATATCTCTGACCTTATCCGCCGTGAGAAATATGTTGCTTATTGACGACAAATATGTTGCTTATTAAAGACAAATATGTTGCTTTTTTGGATATATTTAAAACTATATCTCTGAAACTCTCTCTATCATTCCATATAGTCAAACTTGCAATTATTACTGGCGCATTCCGCTGTGCGAAATATATTGCTTATTGAGGACAAATATGTTGTTTATTTAGGCAGACAATGTTGCAACCACAAACTATTGTCTTCGATTTGTCTTTTTATATATATGTAATATGTTGCTTAGTTATGTCAACTATGTTGCTTATCAAGGACAAATATGTTACTTATTTAGGCAGACAATGTTGCTAAGTAAATATGCTGCTTTTTTATGTGGATTGTTTTGCTTATTGAAGATAATTATTTTGCTTATTTAAGTAGACAATGTTGATAAGATGGGTGATTATCTGTTGATTTAAATAGGTCATATAGCTTGTATATATATGTATTTTTGTTGCTTTTGTATGACAACTGTGTTGCTTATTGATGACAAATATGTTGCTTAGACATTGTATATTTGTTGCTCACAAATATTATGTTTTGCTATGGTTTTAGATGATAAGATAACATCTACGTTGTTGTGTGTAACTTCCCTAATTTCAAGGGATATGATTGATTGGTTTGGACTAATATATCCCCTTTATCAATTTAATTATGTATTTTTTATATATTTTAAGCATATTTATTATTAGTCATTGAATTTGTTGATCTGTGGTCCAGATTTGGTCTTACGTACTTACCTAAGGCATTGGTCTCATATAACCCTTCCCATATATATATATATATATATATATATATATATATATATATATATATTGTTAGTCACTTAGATATGTTAGATACATTTATGTATATAAATATGCTATTTGTTTTCTACATATAGTGCATCTAAACTTAAGAGTGGACAAAAGAATACAATTCTAAATATATAAATCAGAAACCAATTAATTGAGGGGACACGTAACCCCCCCTCCCTTTTTCAATTACTTAAATTAGTAATCAGATGACTAACACTATAGGTGAGTTCTAAAATTAGAGAACTTGTCATGCCGTATAAAATAATCAGATTATGCAAATAGCAAATAACCAGCATGTAATGCATGGACTATATTGGCCAATGAGTAGTATGAGGCTCGAGCATTACACTTGGCTTATGTGACACTTGTCAAAAGAACAAATTAGTTAAGAGTAGTTTTAAGCCCAAAAATGAAATTTCCATAATCAAGCCTCTACAACTTCTTCATCTTGATTTGTACGGAGATATTGGCATGACTAGTCTAAGTGTAAAACATTACACTTATGTTATAGTCGATGATTTTTCTAGATATAGTTAGACAATTTTTCTTGCTAGTAAAAGTGATGCTGCTAATGAGTTTGCTAAGTTTTATAGGCTTATAGAAAATGAAAAGAAAGAAACTATTAATTCTATAAGAGTGATCGAGAAGGTGAATTTGATGGTGATTTTAGAATCATATGTGAAACCAATGGATATGCTCATAATTATTTTGCTCCGAGAACTCCTCAACAAAATGGTGTAGCTGAAAGGAAAAATCGGACCTTACAAGAAATGTGTTGGTCAATGCTCAATGAATTTTCACTTTCAAAATACTTTTGGGCGGAAGCCGTAAACACCGCTTGCTACGTCATAAACCGAGCATATCTTCGTCCCGAGTTAAATAAAACTCCATATGAGCTTTGGAAAAGAAGAACACCAAATATCAATTATTTCAAAATATTTGGTGCAAGTGTTTTATTTTGAAGACTAAGGATCAATTGAACAAACTTGATCCTAAGGCCGAAGAAGGGATATTTATGGGATACTCGACTAAGAGCAAGGCATGTCGAATTTATAATTAGACTAGCATGGTGGTCGAAGAGTCTATTCACGTCAACTTCAATGATGCCTCCGGAGTTGAAAGTATCCCAAATGATGATAGTGATGAAGAAGAAGAAGTTGGACAAATCATTCCAAGTGACCAACCTTCCACCTCAAATGATCAACCTTCTATCTCAAATGATTAACCTTCTACCTCAAATGTTCAACAAGAGGATAAGGGTGATACGTCGGATCTTCCCGTTGCTCTAAAATTCAAAAGAGATCTTCCAAAAGATCTTATAATTGGGAATCCACTTGACAAGGAATGACTAGAAGAAAATTTGGCGAGAATGCTCTAATATCTCAAAAGGAACCAAAAAACTCTAAGGAAGCCATAAAAGATGAAGATTGGCTTCTACAAATGCAAGAAGAACTTAATCAATTTGAGAGGAATGATGTTTGGGAACTTGTGCCTTGTCCTCCATCACAAACTACCATCGTAATAAAATAGGTATTCTGGAACGAGCTAGACGATCAAGGAACATCATTTGAAATAAATCAAGGTTAGTAGCTCAAGGTTATTGTCAAGAATAAGGTATTGACTATGATGAAATATTTGCACCCGTAGCACATTTATAGGAAATTCGTATTTTACTTGTCTATTCTTGTTTCAAAAAATTCAAACTTTACCAAATGGATGTTAAATCCGCTTTTCTAAATGAATTTATTAAAGAAGAAGTCTATGTTAAACAACATCCGGGGTTTAAAATTGTTTCTAGACCAAATGATGTCTATAAAATGAAAAGGGCTTTATATGGTTTAAAACAAGCACCCCGAGCTTGTTATGATTTATAGACTTAGTTCATTTCTTTTGTAAAATGGTTTTACAAGAAATAAAGTTAATACTACTCTCTACGTTTACGAAAAAGATAACATTGTCTCTTAGTTCAAGTTTATGTTGATGATATTATTTTCGGTGCTACTATCGAATCTATTTGCAAGAAATTTTCCAAGTTGATGCAAGGTGAATTTGAGATGAGTATAATGGGAGAACTCAATTTCTTCCTTGGATTTCAAATAAAACAATGCCAAGAAGGTATTTATATATATCAATCAAAATATACCAAAGAGCTTCTAAAGAAGTTCAAAATTGAAGAAGGAAGAGTTATTGCAACTCCTATGGTAACAAATATCTTGACAATGATGATAAAGCCAAGCCGGTTAATGAATCAAAGTATCGAGGTCTGATTGGTAGTTTACTTTACTTAAATCGTAAGTAGACCCAACATTTTTCATGTCGTATGCTTATGTGCTCGATTTCAAAGCAAATCCCAAAGAATCTCATTTATGCCGCCAAACGTATTTTTCGATATTTAAAATGCATTATTTCCTATGGCTTATTTTATCTAAAGAATGAAAAATTTTCTTTAAAAGGATATACCAATTTGGATTATGCATGTAATATTGATTATCGTAAACGTACATTCGAATAATGTCAATTTTAGGCGATTGCATAGTATCTTGGTTTTCAAAGAAACAAAATTGTGTATCTTTATCAACGGCTAAAGATGAATATATTTCCGCGGCCGTTTGTTGTACTCGACTTCTTTGGATGAAACAAATTCTAGCGAATTGCAAACTTTCTTTTGAAAACATTCCTATCTTTTGTGAAAATACATCCACTATAAATATTTCTCAAAATCTGGTTCATCATAATCGAACCAAATATGTTGAGGTTCGACACCATTTTCTAAGGGATTTTGTTTCTAAACGAAAAATTGAGATGTGCTTTGTTTCCTCTGAATATCAACTCGCGGATATTTTTACAAAACCATTGATCGCCGAGTCTTTTACTTGAATTCGAGCACGTTTAGGCATAATACATATCAAATAAGGTCTATGTTTGCATTTTGTGCAATTTAAAAACTTAGGGGTTAAAAACCACATTTTCAAACTTGAAATTCAGACAGAGGAATGCACTGCACAAGGACAGGTCACCCTAGAGGTCGACCGGTTGCCCTCTCCAGGCAACGATCGATCCCCATGAGTGACCAGTCGCTCTGCATGCTGAAATTATATTTTAAGTTGTATGTCCTTCATTTTGTTTTATTTCCCCAACTTTCACACCTCTTCGCCCAATTCACAAACTTTTCAGTCAAAATAATGGTTTCTTGCATTTACTACTATATCGGGCTTCTACGATGATTATATTATACATCTTTTAATCTTCCACAACATTGGTAAGTGTTGGCTTCACTTTTCTCATCTAGGTTGGGTTCAACCCTTAGCTATTTTTGGAACTTGTGATATTGATGCATGATGTATATTAATGATGAGAATTGCGTACATGATTTGTTTATGGCCAAAGAATTAGGATTGGTATTGAAATTTTTGGCTTGATTCTATAAACACATGGGATACACATCTTTGTTTTCTATCTGTGCATGCCAAGTGTTTGATATAATGCCTCAATGATATTTCACTTTTTTGAATGATTTCCTTGGCTACACTTGATTGCAATCCACATATTGATCATGATTATGTATCTCTCACATGTTCTTTAGATGATATTATGATTCATTGTACTCAAAACATGATATTCTCATGATAATTGCTCATTTTTATTCTCATGCGCACTTTGATATCTATCTATGATATTTTTATTATGATAATAGTCTTTTTGATAATTCCAAAGGAGGAGAAAAATGAAATGAGCTTATAATTAGGTAAGATCAAATGAGCTAGAAAAAGCTCAAAAGCTCGCAGAAAAATCTTAGTGATAAAATGCTATAAGTAATGGATTATTGTTGATTTTATTGAGCCTTATGACTAATGATTTATTTTTGACATGGGGAGCTTTTAAGCTCTTGAGCTTTTAAGATATTTTCGCAAAAGCTAAGCTTTTAGCTATAAAGATGTTTGCTTCATTGCTTAGAATGTCAATAGGGGGAGCTTTTACAACTTGTTTTGAAAAACCATTGCTCTTATCCTTATGTTTTTCATCTTGAGAAGTGTTACTTAAAATGGATAGTTGATTTTGACCGGAAAAACTTGTTTCGTTTTAAAATCGCTCTATTAAAATTGTTTTAGTTTGTAATCATCAAAAAGGGGGAGTTTGTTTGATCAATGTTTTTATTTTGATTTTGATGATTTCATATAAATGAGTTTTATACCAAAATAATGTTCTCAAATGTTGTCCAAATACTTCAAAATATTTACAATGATTTTCACTAAGATTTTGAAGTACCTTTTCTCATGAAGAGGTCGACCCGATGCATACTATATGGAGACTCGTACCTGAACGTTTACCAAAACAGAGAACAATATGTATCCTAAATTCGGGGAGGGTGACTGGTTGACCCCCTTGGCCGACCGGTGCTTGAGTGTTGTTGTTTTTTTCTTCGAATCTCTATTTTTCAACAGCGAACGATCGCTATCCTTGAGGGTGATCGGTCGCCCTCTACAACATCCTGTGTCAAAAACACTTTTCAACGACTTTAAAATTCGAAATTCTATGATGGCGACCGGTCATCCTATAGTTTTGACAGCATAAACTATCCATTGTTAAATGTTCTTGTGGTAAGAACACGCTTGGTTGATTATTAAGGTGTTGAAGAGTTTGGTGCTCTTCATTGTTGTAAGAAGAGTTTCGTGCCTCTTCATAGATGGTGTTGTAAGAAGAGTGTGGTACTATTCAAGGTAAAGGTTGTAATAGTGTAGTATCTATTAACAATTTTTTTCCTTTTCAAAATCCATTCGAACATACTTGGTGGTAGTGGATTAGGCTCTAGGTGAATTGGACCACTTTAAATAATTGTGTTCATTCTTCTTTTTCTATCTCATTCTTGTTTAATTTTTCATATATTCGAAAAAGACGGCATAATTTGGAAAATTGGGAAAATCTATTAACCACCCAAGATTTTCGTAGCCACTTGGACTAACAAACTAACCTCCTAATTAAATTTAGTGTGGAAATAATATCTTCTCTCGATCTCAATTATTCCCTCAAAATAATAAAAAAAATTGGCAAAACAATCAATTATAACATAAAACAATTCAATTAGGAAAAGCATAATCAAATAACTGATACTCATGCTTGTTTATTTGATTCAACTCATCCTAACCCTAAAACAAAGAAATTAGCTCATGGATAGATTCATCAATTCAATTAAACAAGATATAATAATCTCAAACATAATCATAAAGCAATTAATATCAAAAGAAAATAAAATAGATAATTAAATGAGAAGAATAATGACACGTTTTCAAGTTGTAAGGAGACCCCAAAGAAAAGCCCTAGAATTCATGTTAAGAGAGAAGGAAAAAGAAGACAAAAAAAATCAAATCTTGTATCTAGCTTGAATGAGTTAAAATCTAATGCCTAGTCTCCCTTTTATAGCCCTAGGATTCCTAACGAATTGGGAGAGTTCAAATCCTAAATGAACACTGAATAAAAATTTTTGCAAATTTTAGGACAAGGGCGGCGGTCTCCTCATCATCTTCGTCACTAGCATAATATGAATTATTAGAAGAAGATGTTAAGCCTTTAGGAATATTTTGCATACCCGTTTGAGTGGTGAATGGTTTGGGATTTTTCCTCTCCTTGAGATAGACTTCGTAAATGAGGAGATTCCCAATGAGCTCATCGAACTTGAGTGTTTGGAGATTTTGTGCTTCCATGATAGCCGTCACCTTTTCGGACCATGAGCCGGGAAGAGCATTCAATACCTTAGTCACTAGTTATATATTAAATAATGGTAAATCTGATTAAACTCAACCGTTTAAAAATTAAATCAATGACTCAGATTTGGTCTCGTGTACTCAACTAAGTTATGTGGACTCACCTAATCCAAATCATATATATATATATATAAAACTAAATAAAATATATATATATATATAATAGTGATAAGGGTAAAAGTTGGTCTGGGCCGACCTGGCAAGGCCCATAGCATTGGGCTGATCTGTTAAGTATTAAGCATTGGGCCGATCTGATGAGGCTTACAGCATTAGACTAACCTGCTAGGTCTTATAAGTATTGGGCCGACCTACTGAGTCCATAAATGGGTTGAAGGGCCGACCTGTTATGGCCCGAACACGACTGGTTTGGTATGGTCCATTTATCGTATTGACTGCGTGTCGCCTTAACGCGGGGCCGTCCTGTGTAAGAGTCGTTGTATTGGGCCGATCCGTCGGCCTAAATGCGTTTAGAGCGATCTATTTTTGATTTGTTGCGTACCAAAAGGATCTCAGGGGTATAGCTTTGCTCGATCCAAAAGATGTATGGTGCACTGAGGATGCCTTGGAGATTTAAAGGGGCTCGTACCAATACAATGGTCCGACGTGTTTTGAAACAGGTCGGAGCTATGGTCTTACGGGCGTAAAATTAGGGTTTTTAGGAGATCTGGTCCTAATCTAATGATGACCGTGACACCAAATCGTAATGAGAATCCCATTTTACGAAACCCTAATCCTAGCTAAGGTATAAAGGCCCAAGCCCAGGTTCATTCTAACCTAATCTCATTTTTTATTATTACATTGCTCTTTCTCTCTCTTGCCTTTTGCTTCTCTTCCAAGTCACTGACTTAAGCATCGGAGAGGGTACGCCGGAGGCCCCCTCCGGCCACCCTTTTGCAGGTTTCGCGAAGGAATTTGTCTTGGAAGGTGATCGGCGAGAGGACGTCGTTTTTGGGAGCAACCAAGTGGCGCCGTCTGTGGGAAACATTGAGCGAGCGGAGACGTGAGCTTCGAGTGTTGGCAATGGAGGATGTTAGGAGAAATTTAGAAGATGATCTGAATCGTACACCGTTGGGAGATACTCCGGGTGGAATCACGCAAGAAAACTCGACCTCCGCCGCCTCTACCACCGCCGGTGCAGGGCGGAGGGCAGAGGTTTCCGAGGACAGGGGTGGATGAGCAAACACCTATGTCCGTCTGAAGTGTTGATTTGGGCCCAATGTTTTTTGAACAGTTGGGTGGTTTTATTGCTAGGGCTGTCGAACAGACGGTGGAGAGGATGCTGAGAGAGATGTTCCCACCACCAACTCCGCCTGTGGCTCCTCCACCAGTGGTCCCCCCACCAGTGGTCCCTCCACCGGTGGCCCCTCCTCCTGTGGTCCCTCCACCTGGACCTATGGAGATCGGAGATAGAGGTCGGCAGAATATTGCGGAGGAGGTGCACTCATTGAGGGCGGAGCCCACATCAACTGAAGATCAGGATTGGTCAGAGCGTATGGATGACCTCCATCGTGAAGTAAGGGATATTCGTCGGAGGGTGGCCGGAGCGCCAGGAGTGGCTTCAGTCCAAGTGCGAAGAGGAACTCCCTTCTCGGATGAAGTGATGGTGGATGAGCTCCCAGCCTCCTACCGAGCTCTGAGTTTTGAATACGATGGTACCACGGACCCGTGGGATCACCTCTGTCGTTTCGAGAATGCTGCTTTGCTACACAGGTTCATGGATGGTGTGATGTGTAGAGTTTTTCCTACCACTTTGACGAAATCAGCTCAGCAATGGTTTAGTCAGCTCGTCCTGGGCTCTATTAGAAATTTTGATGATTTTAGTTCGGCATTTCTTAATCAGATCAGAAGTTGCCGTAAGTACCAAAAAGCACCCCTGACTCTGTTTAGCATCAAGCAGATGGAAGGGGAAGGACTTCGGAGCTACATACAGATGTTCACTGCGGCTAAGTTGGAGGGGCCCTCGGCTAGTCCGGAGATTTTGGCTAATGCCCTAGCTCAGGGCCTGAAAGATGGGGAGTTTTTCGAGTCTTTGGTGATAGAGCCAGCTAAGAATTTTGACGAGCTGTTAGCTCGGGCTGAGAGGTACATCAACCTGGAGAAAGCAAGGAAAATGAAAAGGGAGGAAGGAGAGAAAATGATGGATAGGAAAGAAGATCGGGAAGATAAGGGATCTCAGAAGAAGCCGAGGTCTGAAACAATGGGTGGACGGCCAAGGTATGAGAATTATATGCCATTGGTTGTTCCTCAGGGCGAGGTACTCATAGCTATTGAGAGACACCCCGACCTGAGGTGGCCAAAGGCACATGCGGAGGCACTAGTAAAAGCGAAGAGTAAGGAGTTGTGTAGATTTCATAATGAGTATGGGCACACGACAGATCGGTGCACGCACTTGAGAGACGAGATTGAGAGGCTCATTCAAGCAGGCCATCTCTAGGAATTTGTGTACATTGATAAAAAGGAGAAAAAAGGGGAGTATAAGAGGGACAATCGGGGATATCACCAACCTCGGCGGGAGCCAGAGCATAGGGGGGAGGAAAGGGAGGAGCTACCTCCACCTCCATTCCCACCTCGGCGAGAGGTCATCCAGATGATTGTTGGAGGGTTGGTGGAAGGAGATTCTAGGCGAGCTCGGAAAAATTATGTGAGAGCAGCAACACCATATCGGGTGCAAGAGCAGTTGAAAGTGGAATAAGTTGGGCTGGGGCCGAGTATCCAATTTGGGCCGGAGGATAGCAAGGGTATCGTGACACCTCATAGTGATGCTCTTATGATCACGGCAACGATCTCTAATTATGATGTGCAGCGAGTATTTGTGGATACAGGGAGCTCGGCGGACATCCTATTCTATGATTGCTACAGGAAGATGGATCTCCAGGTCGGCCTGGAGACGGTGGACACTGCGCTGGTCGGGTTCGCTGGAGGAGTAATACAACCAATAGGTATGATTACTTTACCTGTCACTTTGGGTAAGGAGCCTAGTTGCAAAACTGGGATGATTCGATTTTGGATAGTAGATGCTCCTTCTACGTACAATGCTATGTTGGGTAGACCATCATTAAATGCCTTTCAAGTTGTGGTGTCGATCTACCATCTGAAAATGAAGTTCCCTGTGGGGTAAGAAGTAGGAGAGGTCGGCGGAGATCAGTATATGGCTAGGAGGTTATATGTTGAGAGTATTCAGAAGGCGGAGAGGGGGTGTGTTTTTGATGATGATAGAAATAGAGACAAGCTGATTAGGTTGGACGAGCCAGTGGAGCATGTCCAACCTAATGAGGAAATGATGATGGTCGAGCTGGTGCTAGGTGACCCCGATAAGGTCACCAAGATCGGGGAAAGGATTATCTGACGAATTAAGGGATGAGCTGGTGAGGTTTCTAAGGAGCAATGTGGATGTGTTTTCTTGGACAGCGGAAGATTTGGTGGGGATTGATCCGAGCATTGCTGAGTACAGGCTCGATGTCAATCCGTCATACAAACCGGTGAAACAAAAGAAAAGGAATTTTGGTCCTAAGAAAGACGCTATAATTCGAGCGGAGGTACAAAGGTTGTTGAGAGCAGGGCATATCAAAGAAATCCAATTTCCAGAATGGCTATCCAATGCAGTGTTGGTTCCGAAAACAGAGGATGATTGGCGCATGTGTGTGGATTTTAGGGATTTGAATCGTGTTTGCCCTAAGGATTACTATCCGCTGCCCCAAATTGATCAGTTGGTGGATTTTAGTATGATGGATGCATCACAATGCTATCACCAGATCAAGCTAGCAGAAGAGGACCAAAAAAGGGTGAGCTTCACCACCTCTTTTGGAACCTTCTGTTATGTAGTAATTCCATTCGGATTGAAGAACGCTGGAGCCACATACCAGAGGTTGGTGGATAAGATGTTTGAAGGGCAGTTCAGGAGGAACATGGAGGTATACGTGGATGATATGTTGGTTAAAAGTATGAAGGTTGTGGATCATGTGTGTGACCTAGCTGAAACATTCGACACTTTGAGAAAATACCGGATAAAGCTCAACCCCAAGAAATGTGCGTTCGGTGCCAGGTCGGGAAAGTTTCTAGGGTATATGGTGACGGAGAAAGGAATAGAGGCCAACCGGTAGAAGGTCAGAGCCATCAGAGAGATGGCACCACCTCGGGATGCCAAGGAGGTACAATGTTTGACAGGTCGGCTAGTAGCCCTGAATCGATTTATTTCGCGCCTCACGGAGAGAAGTTTGCCCTTCTTCAAAGTGTTGAGGAAGGCCAAAAAGTTTGTTTGGGATGAGGATTGCTAGAAAGCTTTCGAGGATTTGAAAAATTACTTGGCTGATCACTACTAACTAAGCCATTGCCAGGTGAGCCCTTGTACCTCTACCTTTCGGTGGGAGAGAAAGGGCTTAGCACGGTCCTGATCAGGGAGGAGAGATCGGTTAAGAGGCCGGTGTATTATGTCAGTAAGGTTTTGAGGAATGCCGAGCTGCGGTATGCAGAGATCGAGAAGACGGGTCTAGCCTTGGTGGTGACTGGAAGGAGACTTCGGCCGTATTTTCTTTCGCACAAGGTAATCGTCCGAACTAATCTTCCATTAAGAAATGTGATGAGTAAGCCCGAGGTAGCGGGGAGGCTAGTGAAGTGGGCTATTGAGCTGAGCGGGTATGATATTGAATTCGAGAATAGATCGGCCATCAAAGCTCAAGCTTTGGCGGATTTTGTTCAAGAATCAATAAAGGATGATAGCGGAGAAGGAGCTTGGGTGATTTATGTGGATGGTTCAGTAGGGAGCTCGGCTCGAGCCAGTTTTCCTCTGATGTGATTAACGAGTATTTGGAGCTCAGCTCGAGCTAGTCTCCAAATACTCGGGGCCACGAGGCCATGCACGAAGCTCGGCTCGAGCCAGCTTTCTTTGAAAAATTTGACAAGTATTTGGAGCTCAGCTTGAGCTAGTCTCCAAATACTTGGGGCCACGAGGCCATGAAAGGAGATCGGCCCGAGCCAGCTTTCCTTTGATGCGATTGACAAGTATTTGGAGCTCAACTTGTGCTAGTCTCCAAATACTTGGGGCCACGAGGCCATGCAAGGAGCTCGGCTCGATCTAATTTTCCTCTAATGTGATTGACGAGTATTTGGAGCTCAGCTCGAGCTAGTCTCCAAATACTCAGGGCCACAAGGCCATGGAAGGAGCTCGGCTCGAGCCAGCTTCCTTTGAAAAAATTGACAAGTATTTGGAGATCAGCTTGAGCTAGTCTCCAAATACTTGGGGCCATGAGGAGCACAGCATACCAATCTTTTTTGGGTAAAAACAAAAAAACAAAAAAAAAGGAGAATAGTCCATACATATCTAAGCTCAGTCTGAACTGAGCTCTGCCAATCCGAACTAATGCAAAAGTAAAAATGTAAGAATAGAGATCGAGAAAATGGAATTACGAAGAAATTTCATTAATTATCCAAAATAATTACAAGTACATAAAAAGATTACATAAGCAGTACTGAACTCCTAAGCAGTAGGAGGAGCATTTTCGGTGACCAAGTCGTCCGTGGAGATGGTCACATCATCTATGAGTGCAAGGTCGGGATCATCATCTGGGATTTCCTGAACTGGAGGAGGAGGGCCTTCAGGAAGCTGAGGGGTTGGCTGACCTCCGAGAAGCTGAGAGGGATCTCCTGAGCTAGAGACAGGGTGGAGGACAAATGGAGCAGATAAAGATTCTATGAATACCTCCACGGGAGCAAGACTGAGACGCTCCGCCTCCTCAGAGAACACGAAACCCTTGGGGTCAGGCAGGATCCTTTTGGGACCTCGGCGATCGAAAGACTCAATAGTGATATCGCGTTCCCTGAGCTGAAGCTCAGCCTGGTCAAAAGCAAAGTCGTAATACTCCATAGCGGATGAAGAAAGAACTTTGATAAATTCCCTGGAGCTCAGAAAGGCTTGCTTCACCCTCTCCCGGATAGCTTGAATTATTGTAGAGCCTTGGGGAAAGGTAAGGAAACCTTGATGACCAGCTTCGATGCCCTCAGCTCGGGCCTGATCAGCAAGAGTAGTACAGCGGATTTGAAGATCGCCCACCTCGGCCTTGAGGTCAGCATTGTTAGTCTCCAAAGCCTTAATCTTGGTCTCCAAAGAAGCCACGGTGGCCTTGTGGACCTCTTCCCTCTCTTTGTAGCGGCGCGTCTCCTCCATGAGCTTAGTCTCTCGAGCTTTCAGCCAAATGCACTCCTTCCTGGTAGTGTTAAGCTCGGCAATGATGGAGGGGTCGGAAAAACCGACTCGAGCCCGAGAGATCAGGGAAGCCAGCTGTGTTTCGGCCTTTGAATGATTCAGGCAAAAGGCGCTCACCATCTCAGCATCACTGAGCTTCTCCAAGGCAGTTCGGTCAGGGTTCGGGCAGTTGTCTTGGACGTACTGAGTGGCAAAAGTCCCATTTGTGTTCTTCAGGATAGAGTTACCCGTGAAGAAGGTTTGGTTGGGTGTATGAATACGAGTGCGAGAGAGAGAGAGAGAGGAGTAGCTGAAGGAGTGGTGGTCTTCGTCTTCTTGGATGCACCTGCACTAGTACCAGCACCCGATCTCTTAAGAGGAGGAGGAGGTCGGATGGAAGGATGAGCCTCCGGGCCAGTGAGGTCGGCTATTACTATAGCAGTCGTGTCAGGTCGCCAGAGTGGTGGAGGTTGATCTCCTAGGCCCGAAGCAGCAGCACCGGTGGAAGGATGGAGTGAAACAGGGGCAGTTTGTTACTCCTCCTCCTCCTGCTCGGCGACTATCTGGGCCATAAACATGTCTGCACAAAAAGGAAAGATTAGCTAATGATTAAGAATGAAATGAATTATTAGAAAAATAATAATTACCGATGTCGCAGGGCAAAGGAGCCATGATGGAGCTCAGTTCGAAGTAGTACAGAAGGGATGGAGTTATGAGGCAAGAAAGGTCATACTTGACCAGGGTAAGTTTATTTATTAAAGCTTGGAGTTCGGGAGACCGATCTCTAGGGTTATGTTTGCGCTGGAGAGGAAGGGTCCAAGTCCAAGCAATAGGAAACCTCCAAGCTCGGGGTGAAGAAATGAAGAAATATTTATCTTTCTAGAATTTATTGGGGGAGGGATACTTACTAAAAAATTGAGCATCACCTCGGGAGGTGATATAGAAAAGACCCTTGGTGGTCGAGCTCTTCACTTGGAACAGCGCAAAAAATAGTTCGAGAGTGGGCTCTATTTATAAGTACTTGGTCAAAATTAAGAAGTCGGCCAAGATACGGAAGGAATTGGGAGCTAGTTGGTTCATGGGTACACGGTAGAGGTCGGACACCCCAGCCATAAACGGATGAATGGGGAATCTGAGGCCACTCTCTATCTGACCTGCAAAAAAGGCTAAGGCATTGGGTGGAGGTCGGTTAGGACGGTCCGAATCTAAGCTAGCAAAGAAAGTTTGAAGGTAGAGGGAATTTGGCGCTTCTTTTTATGGTTTGGAGATTGGAAGGCGACGGGGTAGTCTCTCGAAGTCATGCGGATACACGGCGGAGGACCCGAGCTTGGAGCTCGGATCTCTATTGTATCGGAGTCCTGGCCCGAATCAGAACTAGATTCAGTGGCATCAGGATCCAAAGGATGGACTCCGGCAAGGGAAATGGGTTGTGAGATGGAACCCATCGTTACGGCCCATCGTTCTAAGTCGGCGACGAGCGGGTCCGACGGCGTTGAAGGAGAAGAAGAAGATGCCATAATAAGGAAAAAGAAAAAGTTGGAAAAGAGAGTGGATTATATACTAGATGAAAATAGGAGATTGAGGGAGAAAAGTGGTCTGGAGCCTAAAGCTTTCGAAGTTTGCCGGATCCTGGAGAATTCCGCCGGAGAAGAAAAGCGTGTGTGTTGGGGAGAGATGCTCTGAAATTGGAAATTGTAAAAAGTAGTGAATGAAGAAGGAGAAGGGCTTTTATAGAAAGAGGAAGGAGACAAAGGGTTGTCTAGATATCCGAGGGGGCCTGGCACGGTTTACGAAGTGTCAGAAATTTGAAAAAAGGTCTCATCAGTCATATCGAAGTGTCAGGCACTCGAGAGGCCAAGCGGCGGCGGGAATTGGAAAAGTACAAACCCTAAAGAATAGGTCAGCTCAGCCTATCAGCAACTATGATTGAGGCGGAGATCAATCCATAGTTGGGTGGAGGAATTGATAAGGGTAAAAGATGGTCTGGGCCGACCTGGCAAGGCCCAAAGCATTGGGTTGATCTATTAAGCATTAAGCACTGGGCCGATCTGATGAGGCTTACAGCATTGGACTGACCTGCTAGGGCTTATAAGTATTGGGCCAACCTACTGAGTCCATAAATGGGTTGAAGGGATAAAGCCTATTGTATTGGGCCAACCTGTTAAGGCCCGAACACGACTAGTTCGGTATGGTCCAGTTTATCCTATTGACTTGTGTACAGCTTAACGCGGGGGCCGAACTATGTAAGAGTCGTTGTATTGGGCCGATATGTCCAGCCTTGTACGTTTAGAGTGATCTATTGTTGATCTGTTGTGTACCAAAAGGATCTCAGGGGTATAGCTCAGCTCGATCCAAAAGATGTATGGTGCACTGAGGATGCCTTGGAGATTTAAAGGGGCTTCGTACCAATACAATGGTCCGACGTGTTTTAAAACATGTCAGAGTTATGGTCTTACGGGTATAAAGTTAGGGTTTTTAGGAGATCCGATCCTAATCTAATGATGACTCTGACACCAAATCGTAACGGAATTTCGGATTTTACGGAAACCCTAATCCTAGCTAAGGTATAAAAGGCCCAAGCCCAGGTTCATTCTAACTTAATCTCATTTTTTACTATTACATTGCTCTTTCTCTCTCTTGCCTTTTGCTTCTCTTCCAAGTCACTGACTTAAGCATCGGAGAGGGTACGCCGGAGGCCCCCTCCGGCCCTCCTTGTGCAGGTTTCGCGGAGGAATTCGTCTTGGAAGGTAATCGATGAGAGGAGGTCGTTTTTGGGAGCAACCAAATAGTAGTGAAAATGAAAATTTTTTGGATAGGGTGCGTCCGCCCCTGGTTGTAGTGTTACATAAGTTTTTTAAAACTATTTAATAATAGGTTGAAAAATAACAAAGTATGTCACCATTAATTATTATTGATATGTTTATAATCGTATTTTATTTTGTGCCCCTTTGTCAAAAGTTTCTGAATTCTTCCCTGGTTGTTGTAAGGATGATGTCCCATAGTGATTAGAACCATTGATGTATACTGATTTGAGTTAATAACTATTTATTTCCTTAAAAGAAATAAAGAGCGGCCAATTTCGGCGCCGTAGTGGAAGATTACTTTATATCAGCATTAGAGTAAATACTAATTTATTGTTACCAAAAAATGCACCGTTAGAGTAATATTATTGATTGGCTAAATAATCTTCTCTATATTATTTTCGATTAATATAATATTAACCAATACTTATATATTTTGTCATAAATAAAGAATTATTTTTTGTCCTTATTGGTTATACTACTTGTTAGTATTTATGTTAGAATTATTGTCATACTAAACCCTTTCTATCTCTCTGTGTCATACCAGCATATATCAAGCAAAAAAAAAAATTTAAGTACAATGGGGGAATTTGGGAGGGGACACACACGCACTCGTATATGATTGAACCCGGATTATTTATCCTTACAACACATGTCTCAACCACTAGAGCACAAAGTTGATCCATATCAAGCAAAAATTTAAAAGAAGAAAAATTGCAAAAAATGTTGCACATTAAGGACGTTTTCTTTTGGCCTCTGCACATTTGGACTATAATTTAAAAAATGTTGCACGTTGAGGACACTAGTCGCCGGAAAATCCCAAATTGATTGGAAATGCTGACGTGGCTCCAGATTTCGTGCCCCACATGCGAATTTTATGATTTTCTGGTCAAAAACTGATGACATGGACTTTCATATTATTGTTTTTGCCAAATAGGACCATTTTTTAGGGAAACTAACTAGACATTAATTACATTCCCTCCATTTCACCAACCCCATATCAAATACCCCTGCAAATTCAGCCCCAATTAAAAACAACAAGAACCCTAATTTTTTCCTCACTCGAAATTCATTAGCTCAACCAACATTATCCCATTTCATCAACAATGTCACATGTAACGGGTTATGTGGATTGCTACTGTGGTCGGAGGGTTGTGCTTCGAACTTCATAGACGGATGACAACCCGGGTAGGAGGTCCAATCGTGCCTAGAATACAAGGTAAATTGAGGATTGATTTTTTTCATTTAATTTGTTTGAAGATTGATTTTTTTTTATTTTTTCTGTAATAGAGAGGAGGATGTAATTTTTTCTCCTAGGAAGATCCTCCCATTTGTAGCAGAGCCAAATCAATAATTTTCGGACTGTTGTGTAGGATTAACTCCATGAAAGAAGAAATTGAGCAGCTGAAAATTGAAAAACAAAGACTAGAAGAAGATTGTGTGAAAGTGAGGGCCCTTGTGAAGAAAATTCAGATGTTTTGTGTTGTTGGGATATTATGCTTGTTGGAAATTTTGGTTTTGATAAAGTGGGTGTCGACCCGACTTTGACCAATTTTTCGGTGGCTAAATATTTAATTCTGGAGGAATTAAATTATATATTATTAATCTACGTTCCGAGTAGATGTTCGTAGTATTTTTATTTCTCAAACCGAATTCGGTGAGTGAGAAATTAATACACGAAGGTAGCCACATAATTGGGCATTATGTAAAGATTATTTAAAGGGAGATGAAAGGCTTATGCCTTATCCCACATGGAATACAAATCATAGTTTATCCTAGTTTATTTACTAGAAGGTGTTATTTGTTGTATAAACTATAACACAAGTGGATGATCACAAGTGGGCCACACGCTGCTGCGCTCGCCCGCCCGCCTCGGCACTGGCCTGGGCGTGGGCGTGGCGTGGCGTGGGCTTGGGCTTGGGCTTGGGCATGGGCATGGGCCTGGGAGGCCCGGCCCTATTGGGCCCGGGTCCAGGTCCACTAAAGTTTTGCCACTCGAAAATGGGCTTGCCCGATTCGAGTGATCGATGGATGTTGGAGCCAATGAATGAATCGGACATTGTAGGTGTCGGTTCGTGTGATCATGGAGTTGTAACTCCTGCAGGTGGTGGTCACCTGAAGTTAGCCCACTACATGACTGTTATGCAGTAGTGGGGTGTAACACCTTGGTTGTTACAAATGTTTAATGCCCACTACCCAGTTTTTTCTCCTGCAGGTGGAATGGTTAGTTATTTATACATGTTTGTGCATTCTTTGTTTAAGACACGTAAATTCATACTCCATCAAAAAGTATACAATCATTTTCTCGTTTCTCGCACTAAGTCTAGCAACCAATTCAAAGACATTCTAGTTCGAAGGTGCTTCGTGTTAGTGGTGCTACTACCACGAAGACGTAAGCCGTTTCATCTTTGGAAGCAATACGTCAAACCGTGAGCACTAGCCGGGACGTAATTGCTTTGCGGAAAGAGATTTGTCTCGACTCGGCTTCTGAAAGTTCTATCTTTTGTAATAGCTAGTTCAGTTTCTTGTAATTTTCTGTTTTCTGTAATTTGCCATTTGAAGAGATTCCCGATCCTGTAACTTTGTAATCAACAATCGCAAAGCAATTATCGAACTTCACGATGGCAAGCTCAAGCAGAACCCCAATCATCCCTCCTGTCCAAGCTGAGAAACCCGAAAAATTCATGGGTTTCGACTTCAAGAGGTGGCAGGAAAAAATGTTGTTTTACCTGACTACTCTGAGTCTGGCGAAATATCTGACCAAGGACGCTCTTGTTGTTGCTGAAAATGAAACGAATGTTGAAAAACGCGCTGCGTTTGATGCATGGGGCCAGGGTGATTTCCTGTGCCGTAACTATGTCCTAAACGGACTTAGTGATGCACTTTACAAAGTGTGTATTGTCTTTGTGAAATCCTCCAAAGAATTGTGGGATTCTTTGGAGAAGAAGACAAAACCGAGGATCTTTGGCACAAAGAAATTTGTTGTCGGTAAGTTCTTGGATTTTGTGATGGTTGATTCTAAAACCGTGATGGAACAAGTTCAAGTTCCGATTGATCCTACATGAAATCTCTCCCGAGCCGAAGGAATGGCTTTGCGGAAGCATTCCAAGTGGCCGCCTTAATTCGAAAATTGCCCCAAGTTGGAGGGATTTCAAGAATTATCTCAAACATAAGCGAAAGGAGATGGGACTAGAGGATCGATTGTCAAACTCGAAATTGAGGAAGACAATAGGAGGATTGACTCTAAGTCCAAGCTTGTCCCTATGGAGTCAAAAGCAAACTTGATGGAGCACGGCTCGTCAAGTAACTCGAAGAAAAGGCCTAACGATAAAAGCAAGAAACCGTGAAAATGGAAAATTCCAGGGGAGCTTGCTACAAGCGTGCAAAGCAAACCGAACCATATGGCAAAGATCGCCGTCGGCCAAAGAAAAAGAAAACCAAACCGCATCCAATGCCAATGTGGTTGAAGAAAGGAGCCGAGAGTTGACATGTCGGCGGTGGTGTTTGAAGCCAATTTGGTGGATAACCCGAAAGAATGGTTTGTGGATACCGGTGCCACTTGCCATGTCTATTCTGATAAGGATGCATTCTCTTCTTACATCCCATCGACCAGAAGGAAGCTCCATATGGGGAATCACGCCTCTTCTGATGTTGCTGGCATTGGAACGGTGGTGCTAAACCTTACTTCGGGAAAGGAGTTGAAGCTGAATGATGTGTTGCATGTCCCAGACATCCGCAAAAATCTGGTTTCGGGTTCGCTGCTGGTCAACCATGGGTTTAGACTAGTTTTTGAGTCTGAAAAGTTTGTACTTAGCAAATTTGGACAGTTCCTTGGTAGGGGTTATCTAGACAAAGGACTGTTCAAAATGAATGTAATGATTGTACGCCGTTTTGGCGAGAATATGAATAAGAATGAATCTTCTTCTTTATATTCTTTAGTGCTCTAATTTATGGCATATTAGATTAGGACATTAAATCAATGCTATAAAAAGATTGGTAAATTTAGAATTGATTAATTTACAAGTAAACTCACAAAGAAAATGTGAAGTTTGTGTTGGAGCTAAAATGGCTAAATTACAGTTTCATTCGGTTGAAAGGAGCACTTCACCTTTAGAGTTGATACACACTGATGTGTGTGATCTAAAATTCGTGCAAACTAAAGGTGGTAAAAAATATTTCATCACATTTATTGATGATTGCACAAGATTTTGCTACTTATACTTGTTAAGAAGCAAAGATGAAGCATTAGAGGCTTTTAAGAATTATAAAAATGAAGTTGAAAATCAACTTGGCGTAGGATTAAAATAATTCGGAGTGATAGAGGTGGCGAATATGTTGCACCATTTGAAGAACTATGTACCCATCGGGCATAATTCATCAAACAACAAAGACCATATTCACCACGATCTAACTGTGTTCTTTGAACGCAAAACCGGACTCTAAAAGAGATGATGAATGCCATGTTGATAAGTTCCGATTACCCCGAGAATATGTGGGGGAAGTCATTTTTAACAACCAACCACATATTGAATAAAATACCACTTAAAGGGAAAGATAAGATACCTTACGAATTGTGGAAAAATCGTAAGCCTTCTTATAAATACCTTAAAGTGTGGGGTGTTTGGCTAAGGTAGCAATACGAACCAAAACAAGTTAAAATTGGACCAAAGACAGTTGATTGTGTCTTTGTGGGATATGCATACCAAAGTAGTGCATATAGATTTATGATACATAAGTCGAAAAATCCGGAAATGATCAAGGTACCATAATCGAATCAAGGAATGTTGTATTCTTTGAGGATGTCTACCCTCGTAGAGAAAATTAGAAGTGAGTACTAATAAAAGAACTCACGAAATCGCAAGTGGTTCAACACCAATTAGTGAAGAAGCGAGACGCGATAAGAGAGTCTAAGACGGCCAAGTCTTTTGGGCCGATTACATAACATTTATGTTAGATGGTGAGCCAAACTCGATTAAAGAGGCTCTAAGCGATCCGGATGCTCCGCTCGGCAAGAAGCTATCAATAGTGAAATCGAGTCCATTCTCGAGAACCATACTTGGGAGTTGGTTGATCTCCTGCTGGTCATAAACCTTTAGGATGTAAATGGATCCTAAAGAAGAAGTATAAAGCGAGATGGAACTATTGATAAGTATAAAGCACGGCTTGTAGCCAAAGGCTTTAAACAAAAAGAAGGATATGACTTCTTTGACACCTATTCTCGATGCGAGGATTGCGTCTATTCGGTGCTTCTCGCGATTGTCTTTGCTTTGCACAATCTAGAGATTCATCGATGGATGTCAAGACGGGCGTTTACGAATGGAGAGATAGATGCTTTGAAATCTACATGGAACAACCTGAAGGGTTTGTTGCACCGTCAAGAAAAGAAGGTGTGCAAGTTAATAAGATCCTTGTACGCGGACTGAAACAAGATCCAAAACAATGGCATCTTAAGTTTGACAATACGATGTTGTCAAATGGATTTAAAATCAACGAGTGTGATAAATGCGTATAAGTCAAAGGGACATCGAAGCATTTGTCATAGTTTGTCTATACGTGAGCGATTTGTTAATCATGGGGCGTGAGTCATGATACTATCATGGAGACAAAAAGAATGTTAAAGAGGAACTTTGACATGAAGGATATGGGGACCTCCGATGTAATCCTTGGGATAAAAATCAGTGAGAACTCTGATGGAATTATCTTGTCACAATCCCACTATGTGGAGAAAGTGCTCAAGAAATTCAATGCTTTTGATATTCACCGTCAAAGACGCCCATTGATTTAAGTATAAATCTGGTTGCTAATAAATCGAAACTGACTCGAGATGGAATACTCACGTATAATAGGCGATCGATGTACATCACAAATTGTACACGTCCGGACTTGGCCTACCCTGTAAATATGTTGAGTAGGTTCACGAGCAATCCAAGCAATGAGCATTGGAAAGCGTTCACCAGGGTGTTAAAATACTTGAAGTATACCTTAGATTATGGGCTATACTACTCAAGATATCCAACTGTACTTGAAGGATATAGTGATGCTAGTTGGATTTCAGATTCGAAAGATTCTTATTCAACTAGTGGATACATATTCACCATTGGAGGTGGTGCGGTATCGTGGAAGTCCACGAAGCAAACGTGTATAGCTCGATCCACCATGGAATCTCGAGTTTATAGCTTTGGATAAAGGCTGGTGAAGAAGCGAGAATGGCTTGAAACTTTTTGGAAGATATTCCATGTTGGAGGAAGCTTGTGCATTCGTGATGATTCACCGTAATAGCCAAGCGGTTATAGGAAGGGCACGAGCAATATGTATAACGGTAAGTCTAGACATATTCGTCGGAGACACAATACCGTTAGACAATTGATCTCAAATGGTGTGATGTCAATTGACTACGTAAAGTCAAAAGACAATTTGGCAGATCCTTTGACGAAAGGATTGAATCGAGATCAATTAGGTAAATTGCTAGAGGGAATGGGCTTAAAGTCCACAAAGTAAAAATAACCATCATAGTGGTAACCCAACCATGATGATTTGGAGATCCCAAGAACTTGGTTCAACGGAAAACTAAACTATGAAGGTTATGTTGTAACACTTGGAAACAATGTTATAACCCATCCCTAGAAAGCAATACCAAGTGTTGAAACACCTGAAAAGTTGTGGTGAGGCTAAGTCATTTGACTTTTAATGATTACTACACCTCGTTGAGGTTGAGTATGGCAGGATACTCGGATAGGAGATCACCTATATAAGTGAGAAGTGCGGGCCGCTTCAAAGTAACACTTATGAATCCAAAGTGGTGTCCATGGCCGAAACGGACACAAAACGTGAGAACCAGAAGGTGTTGAGACCTTATTGTGTTATCTTTTGTTGACTCGGTATACACCGTGGAGGAATAGTTCAAGGCATTGCGTCCACTAAGCCGCCAGTGTACCCGATGGTATTGACTACGGAAGGTTCAAAGCCATAAGCTACCTTTCCGAATGCAATATTGTCTCTTGAGGACTGGTTTGCGTGTCTGCATTGATGCGTACATTAATTTCCACTCATGTGGGGATTGTTGGAAATTTTGGTTTTGATAAAGTGGGTGTCGACCCAACTTTGACCAATTTTTCGGTGGCTAAATATTTAATTCTGGAGGAATTAAATTATATATTATTAATCTACGTTCGAGTAGATGTTCGTAGTATTTTTTATTTCTCAAAACCGAATTTGGTAAGTGAGAAATTAATACACGAAGTAGCCACATAATTGGGCATTATGTAAAGATTATTTAAAGGAGATGAAAGAACATGCCTTATCCCACATGGAATACAAATCATAGTTTATCCTAGTTTATTTACTAGAAGGTGTTATTTGTTGTATAAACTATAACACAAGTGGATGATCACAAGTGGGCCACACGCGCTTGCGCTCGCCGGCCGGCCTGGCGTGGGCGTGGGCGTGGCGTGGCGTGGGCGTGGCGTGGGCTTGGGCTTGGGCTTGGGCTTGGGCTTAGGCAAGGGCATGGGCCTGGGCTTGGGCTTGGGCTCGGGCACGGGGCGAGCTTGGGCTTGGGCGGGCGGCCCGGCCTATTGGGCCCGGGTCGAGTCCACTAAAGTTTTGCCACTCGAAAATGGGCTTGGCCCTGATTCGAGTGATCTGATGACTGTTGGAGCCCAATGAATCTGGACATTGTAGGTGTCAGTTCGTGTGGATCTATTGGAGTTGTAACTCCTGCGGTGGTGGTCACCTGAAGTTAGCCCACTACATGATCGTTTATGCGGTAGTGGGGTGTAACACCTTGGTTGTTACAAATGTTTAATGCCCACTACCCAGTTTTTTCTCCTGCAGGTGGAATGGTTGGTTATTTATACATGTTTGTGCATTGCTGTTTAAGACACAAAATTCATACTCCATCAAAAAGTATACAATCATTTTCTGCATTATGCACTAAGTCCAAAGAACCAAGATTCAAGACAGTTCTAGTTGAAGGTGCTTCGTGTTAGTGGTGCTACTACCACGAAGACGTAAAAACTCGTTTCATCTTTGGAAGCAATACGTCAAACCGTGAGCACTAGCCGGGGCGTAATTGCTTTGCGGAAAGAGATTCGTCTCGACTCGGCTTCTGAAAGTTCTATCTTTTGTAATAGCTAGTTCAGTTTCTTGTAATTTTATGCTTTCTGTAATTTGCTATTTGAAGAGATTCCCGATCTTGTAACTTTGTAATCAACAATGCATGCTTTGGATAATTAATGTCAATGTTGTTTCTGAGTTGAAGATGATAGCTTGATATGGTGACTTGCTAATGGAGACTTGCTAATGGAGAGTGATATATGGTGACTTGCTAATGGAGACACAACTAATAGGGGTTGATTGGTTTTTAGTTTGATTATATCCATTTTCGTTGTAATATAGTATGGATATTTAGTAGTTGGTTGTGAGTTATTTCTACTCTATTAGGAGTTGTAAAAGAAATGTTATTTCTTTGTTTCTTGTAATGACTGTGATGTTATTTATTAATACCAGCCCCTATTGTATCTACTCTATTATGTCCATTTTCTTTGTAATATAGTATGTATGTATATTGTGTACAAAAACATTGGACTATAATGCACATAAATAATACAACCATTGTCTCAAACAATAAAAAGCACTTACATTAACATAACAAAAAACACAACCATTGTCATTACTTGAAAAAAGCCACAACCATTTTCTCCAAAAGTTTAATGCACTTACATTAACATAACAAAAAACACAACCATTGTTTCCAAAACACAACCCTGCTTAGTTTCTCACAACAAAATGCAATGTTTTGGGTTACATGAACCAGATATCATATCAAAACAACAACACTAATGGCCCAAGTGTCATGCACTGTCAATCCTTTGAAGTATTGCCTAGTCCGAAGAGGCTGATAAATTTCTTCATCCTTTTTTGTCCTTTTTTGTTCCTTGTGATAGGCTTGGACATCTGCAACTGATCCCACACTGATGGCCCTTCAATGTTTGGCACTTGGTTTGGTGGATGCACTTGAGAGTGTTGTGTGGCCACCAAATTGACATCCTCTTCAGATTCATGATGCTCAGTTGATTCTTGTGTTGGTGGGAGGATGGCTGTTGATGCATTAGGGGCTAGTCTTGGTGGGATGAATAATCTCCTCTTGCAACTACCTGGTCCTTGATCCTCTTGAGTAACCTGCCAATATAAGGAGTAAAAAATTAAGTGGCAGGCATCAAATTATAGTAGTAAAAAATGAATTGCTTACAGTTTCAGTTGTCATTGTTTCCTGAGTTGGGTTAGAATATACTTCAGGTTGCTGATATCTCACTTGTACAAAGAAAACATGAGTTTCAGTTACAAAATAACACTAATTAATTAATTACAAAAACTATAAGTTTCCTTTCAATGGGAAGTCCTTCAGTTCCACTCTCCTTGTTTGGACATGTTTTTGCATTGTGTCCAACTGTTCCACAAACTCCACATGTTATTGTTTTTTATTGTCTTCTTAACTTGATTGGCTTCTTCCCTTTGGTTTTTGCCTTTTGCTTATTAGAAGGCTCATCATCTTCCCTTCTCCTTGAGTTTGAAGGTCTACCAACACCTTTTCCAAACTGTGGAGGCAAAGGTGGAATGATCATTGTTTCACCCCACAAATCAATCCCACTGACCCCATAAATGGCTGCAGCATAGACCCTTTTGTATGTCTCCACTGTGTAAAATTCATCAACAAAATCCTCTGGATCCAATCTCTTTGCAATTATTGCACTACAGGCATGCTTGCAGTGTATTCCAGATAAACTCCACATCCTACAACTATAAGTTTTGTTGTCCAAATTCACACAAAACTACTCCTCAAGATTTTTTTTTATTTTTGGGCACAATCTTTCTTTCCACTTTGCTGCCTTGTCCCTGTTCGCTTGCAACCTTCTCATCTTATACTTTCTTATCCACTCAACCATGGTAATTATTGGCTTTTCCCTAGCTTCTAGAATGCACATGTTAAAAGTTTCACAACAATTATTCAAGAGCATCTCACATTTAGATTGTTCACTAAAATGAGATCTGCTCCATTGACTTGGTGGCTTCTCAGCAAGCCATTCCCATGCACTTTCATTCAAAGCCTTCAACTCCCTCATCCTCAAGTTAAACTCTCCCACAATGCTTGCCTGAGCAACTCTCCATAATGCATTCTTATATGCTTGCCCCCTAAACCCTGCAGACAAAAAATTGATGTGCAAGTGTCTTACACAGAACCTCTGTTCAGCCTCACGGAAGACTTCACCCATGGCAAGGATCAATCCCTTTTGTTTATCACTCATGAATGTGTATTCATGACTGTTAACAATGTTAAGATCATGTTTCAGCAACAAAAGGAACCATTCCCATGTCTCCCTATTCTCTTTGCAAACAACAGCATATGCAATTGGGAATAAGTTATTGTTAGGGTCAACATTAACTGCAGTAAGTAGGACTCCCTTATGAGGTCCTTTCAAATGACAACCATCCACTCCAATTATATGCCTACATCCATCTAAGGATCCCTGTTTTAATGCATGAAAGTAAGTATAAAACTTGTTGAACCTATTTTGCCCTTGCTCATCTACTTCTGTCCCAATTATCATTGTTGATCCTGGATTACTCTTTCTCACTTCCTCACCATAATCCCATAATCTAGTGTATTGAAATTCTGGGCTTTCTTCAAGTGTTTTCAAAGCTCTTCTTTTAGCTCTATAAGCTTGATGTTTAGAAACATTACATTTCAATTCATTTATTACATCAAGTCTGAACCCTTTCACACTTCTATTTGGGTCAGTTATTGTTCGCCTTATTTTTAGCTTCACCGCAAGTGTACGGTGTAGTTTATAGAATAGGGTAGCAAGGTCGTATCCACGGAGACTAATAAATTACTATGCTAAGTATTGAACTAAGACAGTCTTATTTTTATTTAGACGATCGTAATTGGATGATTGTTGTGTTGAGATTAAGACAATTTAAATCACTAAAACACAAGATTGAGATAATACCAAGGATAGAAGTATCAAGATAATGGAATGGATTTCCGAGTTAAGGTTTCGATTAATAATCCTCTTGTTGTCCGATTAAATCAAAGCCAAAGTTATTATCAATATTCCTATAAGACGATCACAAAACTATTTTATCCTCTCTCTCGAGATGCATATAAAATGTAGATTGAAATACTTATGCTAGCATCTCTACTCAACATGAAGCATTCAACTCCCAAAAGTATCAAAGATCAAATGTCCTCACAATATTCGCAAACCTC
Organism: Rehmannia glutinosa; assembly: GCA_016081115.2. Taxonomy (NCBI): domain Eukaryota; kingdom Viridiplantae; phylum Streptophyta; class Magnoliopsida; order Lamiales; family Orobanchaceae; genus Rehmannia; species Rehmannia glutinosa. Next base: position 10,965,840 of record CM071935.1, on the reverse strand, counting down.
TCGATTCATGCAAATATTTGTGTCGAGTATTCAAGATCTAATATTGAAACTCATCTCTCGAATTATGAATCAATATATCAAACAAGTTAAATCATTGATCAAGTGATAAAACAAGAATAAAAGCTCAAAATACTCAAATAGGCTTTAAGATAATAACTTCAACTAAGATCAAAACATCCAACAAGAGTTCATTAATCTACTTCCAAAACCCGGAAATCTCAAGAGTTTAGCTACACATGATTTCTAAACAACTCATAAACAAATTGTTCAAAGCCATTACAACTAAAATGAAAGATTGAAACTAAAAGAGAAGCAAGAAAAACTTAGGAAAGTCGACAATCTCTCGATATATCTCTGTTCCTTAAGCTCCGATGCAACCCGATTGTCTCCTTGATGTCTTCTTCCAAGAATAGACCCTTGTCTTGTGTTGTAGATCCCAAAAATGTCTCGATCCCCTTTGTGTGCGCCCCCAAAAAGCCTTTTTATACTCCCCTCATGTTTAGGGCTTAATGCAAATAGACATGGGATTCAGCACAGACGACGCACGGGTGGTGCGCCCACGCACGGTTACCCGTGCGCCACCCTCTTTGAATACCCCAACTCTCTGTAGGGCGCACGGGTGGTGCGTCGGAGCACGGCCTACCCGTGCGCCACTCCGGTCAAAATCCCGACTCTGCGTAGGGCGCACGGGTGGTGCGCCCATGTATGGGCTACCCGTGCGCCATGTCTTTGCCTTCAATAAACCTTATACGAGGGTGCACGGGTGGTGCCTTGAGGCACGCCAACCCGTGTGCCCCCTGTTTCTTCCGTGAACGCTCAACTTTCGCTCTTTTAGGCTTCACTTTCTCGTATATCCACTCAATTCTCCGTGTTTCCACTTTGCTTTCCTCGTATTCTTATTCAATAAGCTTCAAATATCATGAAATTCCTACAAAATAAGCAAAGTGTAATATCTTTTCCACAAGGAGTGAATATGTAACATTTAACGCGAGTATATGCATGTTTACTAATCATTATAGCTCGAAATACACATCAAAACACATGCAAAATTCACGCTTATCAAAATCCCCAAACTTAAATCTGTTGACCGTCCCGATCAACAATATTTAGAACACGATAAAGTACAACGAGGAGATAAAGATAACAACGCACACCAAGAGTCTACAAGAAAATCCAAATTGTTTGTCATGAATCTTGAGTACAACTCAATCAAGCCTCAAATATCTAATCAAAGAACACGCCTCAAATAAAACAAAGTGAAATGCTCAAATCCAACTCTCAAAGTTAAGTGTATACTCTCATCTCACGAGGTTATAGGACGTGTTTACGCTCAAATCAATTCGATGTCGCAAAATTACCATAGGCTTGCAATTCGTCTCATATCTCCGCCACTAGAGTGTATGCAATTTGTGAATCATAAAGGACTTTCTCATTTGGTTGTAATGAAGGCTCTTTGGTTTAGGTAGGAGATTTTTGGATAAAGTGACTCAAACTCGAGTGTATAGACCGATGAGCATATCAATCATTTTCATTCCAATCCCATATGCTACTCCAATCACCCCTCATTTTTATCAACTTCATTTATTCTCCATTTCCATCTTTTCTTTTGAGAATCACCTCCATTCACAATCCTTCGCCCCCCAAGTCTATCCACTTTTCAATCTTTTTTTAGCTTCTTTTCTTTTCATTTGTGCATTTTCAACATCTTTCCTTCCTCTTTTTTTTTTTTATTCCATTTAACCAAGTATGCCCAATTATCCTATTTTTCAATTCCCACCCATTCAACCTCGTTCATTCCTCTTTTACTCAACGTTATACATTCGAGTATAAGGTGATGGAAATATAGTAAGATCAAGGGTTAAATTTTGTGGTTATCAAAGAAATAAGCTATAGGCTCAACTTGGCTAACTAGGAGTTTTTCACATTTTTAGGTAGGCAAAAGGCATGAAAGGCTAACAAAGATGGCCTTTAATCACATTCACAATTCACATACACATGTGGCCTTGACAGAGATACCCAAGCAAGTTCTAGAATTTTAATCAACATGAATGATACACTCAAATTACAACAAGACTCATAAGATATAAGCCAGTAAAGGCTCAAAGCTCACAGGCTTGTCAAAATGTAATTCAAAGCATCACACCAGGTTTTTCATATCAACATGCTCAAAGTTATCTATTCGAGGCTCAATCAATCCATAAACAGCATCAAATCCCAACAATATGAATTTTCCATCAACACACAAACAACAAGTTGCAACATGCTTGATCAACTCACTCTAACTACTACGAAAGCAATAGACGTGCTAAAGCTATAAACGTGCTCTAATGCAAATGCAACCTAGAATGCTCTAATGCAACTATATGAAACACAAAATGCATGATTATTTTTTTTTTATTTTTTTTTTATGTATGTATCCACACTTTTCATGTATTAAAATACTATCCCTCCCCCAAACTTGAATGAAATTATAGTGTCCGAAGGGGAAAAATAGAATTTCAATAACGAAAAGTGGGGATATACTCAATCATCACTGGCGGTGGTGTGAAGTGGCCTTGGGAGATATGCCACATTTGTAATCGTTGGAGCACTTGCCAAGTCTCCTGACCTCCGATCATAGTCCTCCCGGAATGTGAGAAAATCGGCTCGATCTTTGCCTCAAATCCTCTCCTTGTCGCCTCGGCTCCTCTTCTTGCCGCCTCAAGTTCTCCCCAAACGCATGAAACATGTCTTGAAAATTGGCGTCGCGATGGGGTCCTCCATCGGCAGACGTGAGACGGTGAGGCGATCTCCGCTTTGAGAATGTCGAGGATAATCGCCTCCGTGTGAGGACTCGGGTATATCATACCCAATTTGGGGGTGATGAGGTTCCATCCCCATTTCGCGTCCATGTATCTCATCCTCCTCCTCCACCATATCTTCTTCATCCAAGAAACCTTCAACTTTGCGCTTCTTTCTTGACTCTATAGCCTCGGTAATTCGGTTATGTGCGTCGAGTTCATTAAGAAGTTGGTGGTGTCCATCAATGTATCAACGGTGGTGTATGGTGGGTTAGGCAACGGAAATGAAGCACCTTTCTTTTGTAGAAGCACCAATCATTGTCTTCATTCGCTATGAACTTCATATGGTGCAACGATGCCAAATTAACCCGAGTGCTGCCGGGATAGGCTCCAAGCCTCGAAAATCGACATTGAAATGCCGGGCAATAGGGGTAATGAGGCCCCTATAGAAATCGTACCCCCCGCCTAGCTAACTGCTCGATTTGTTCGGCAAAATTGACAGCGGTGTTGTAGGGGGTGTTTGTAACCATACACCAAAGGAGATAAAGTTCCTTAGTCGTCATACCTCCAATGTTTTCTCGGGCGAACACGGAGGATGCGATCACGCGTTGAATATACCGGGAAAATGGGATTCCTGGATCCGGGAGGCTTTGGCGGTCCGCGCGGCATACAACATTGGCCCCGTTTGTGGTGTTTCCACAAGCATTCTCCAGTAAGTCGTATTGATCATAATGGGGCATCGGGCGGGTACGAGCGGTTGTTGGGACCTCGAAAATGGTGTTCAATTGAGTCATAGAGAGTTGTCTACGAACATTCCCCAACCGAAATTTTATCATATACGGTTCGAAGGTCCCGCTTGTCTCGAGTACTTCCACGGTACTCAAGAACTCCAATGTATACTTTTTAACGTCGGCCACCTTCGGCTCATGAAGTTCGTCCATCCTACCTTGCGAAAAGACGCCACACGTCCTCATGTATCCCCAAAGTTTGGGTACAATCATTGTCGGCGTAGCGAGATGGAGCTATTTGGCGACCGATCAAGCGATTCCATCGCTCAAGATCATCGGCATTTGTCAAGTTGACCCCATATGCCTCTGGGATCGTTTTTTTGACTCGACCTCCGGCGGTGCCACGTCGCGTTGTCTTGCCCCGCGTGCACGTCTCCTTCCACCCCGTGGGTTTCTTCGCCGGCCATAAGAATTTGTACCGAATACATTCTATTAGCATCCCAATATCATCAATGGCAACAACAAAGTAGGGAAGTAAAGCTAACATATTAAGTGATGTAAATTCACATGCCCAAGTCACTTTGATCGATCAACTACCCCAAACAAACAAAAATTATGGCCATTCTCGACAAATATTAGCTTAAATAAACATTGGCCATGCCTTATTCATCAACAATTCACCCTTCATCTCCTCAATTATACAAGCCCACAAGGTGTTTGATAATTTGCCTCAAAGAATAATTCACATCATTTATAGCAAAAATATCAAAATACACACCTACCATGCTCCTTAATACATAATTAACAACGAATTGACAAGGAGAAACGGTGTTCTTACCGGAATTCTCTAAGTTAAACTCGAAGTGGAAGATTTGAACCCTAGGCCCTTTTGTTCACAATTCTTCAAGCAAATTCAAATTTGATGCAAAGTGAAGCTCAATTGTGATGGGGGAGGTGTTATGCAGATGAATTCAAGTGAAAACTAGGAGAAATTTTCGAAAACTAGAGAGGATTCGAAAGGGCGCGCGAGTTGATGGGTTTGAAATGAAGAACAGTTTTTTTTAAAACCGTCCAATTTATCCTTCTTCTGCAAGGCGCACGGGTGGTGCGCCCACGCCTGAGTTACCCGTGCGCCACCCTTGAATTTGCCCAACTCTGCTGCAGGCGCACGGGTGGGAGTGCCAGCGCACGGGCTACCCGTGCGCACTTATCTGAGAATTCGATTCGATTTTTTTTTTTTTTTTTTTTTAAAAAAAAAAAAACACACAAAAATGAAACAAAAACACACAAATCACACTCATTAAAAGAATTACACAAATCAAATCACTCAAATCACATAATTGTGAAACTAAACACACACAAAAAAATGAAAATCACACGAAAAACCGTTGGGTTGCCTCCCAACAAGCGCTATATTTAACGTCTTTAGCTTGACGCCTTTTGATTCCGATTATGATCTTTGCGAAATGAGGCTTGTCGCCTCATTGTGCAGTTTTCCATGCCAATCCTGCTCACTTGGATGTACACCTCCCGATTATTACTAAAGGAGGTTTTTCATGCTCGTCAACTATCCACATGTTCTCCTCTCCATCGTGCGGCGGTGCGTGCACGTTCTTGTTCAACTTCGTGCTTTTTGTGCCTTTCCTTCTTCTTCATTGATAATCCCCGCATATCATCTTTAAAATGCACACAATTATTCAAGCTATTGGCTTGAGTACGAGAATTAGTAATTGTTTTTGTTTTACAACCATTAAGATCATCATTTCCTTTCATATTCCTAAAAACGGAAAATGAAATACGCTCATCATCAACTTGTAATGTAAGCTCCCCTTTTCTTAACATCTATTAGTGCTTCCGCTGATTGCCAAAAATGGACGCCCAAGTATAAGAGGGGTGTCACAATCCTCATTCATATCTAGCACTAGAAAATCCACGGGAATATGAATTTATCGACTTTTATGAGCACATCTTCTAGTATCCCGTTGGATATACGAGTGATCTATCCGCGAGTTGTAGGGTGACCGTGGATGGTCTCACTTCTCCGAGTCCAAGTTTCACGAGAACGGACGGTGGCATCAAATTAATCTTAGATCCTAGATCACAAAGTACATTATCAAAGAAAATATCGCCTATTGTACAAGGGATAGTGAAACTCCCCATCTTTCGGCTTTGCGGTATTTTCCTTTGTATGAGTGCGCTACATTCTTCCGTCAAGTTCACAATCCCATTCTCCGCCCATTTGTTCTTGTTGGACATCGCTTTCCCTAAAAACTTCGCATAATTTGGCATCTGTTTCATTGCTTCTGCAAAAGGAACGTTAATGTGCAATTTTTTAAACATGCCCACAAATTTAGCAAATTGATTATTCGATTAGTCTTGTGAAACAATCGGGGAAAGGAAGAGGAATATTATATTTCAACAAATTAGAGTTAGGATACGATTCACGTTTCTTGGCTTTTTTTTGTTTATCTATTTGTTGCTCGGTTCCTCCTTTAACTTTCATATTGCCTTGGGCTTCGTTTTTGTCATTTCCCTGAATTTGAATGGTAGGTTCGGCATCACACACGCCCTGGTCGTGCGTTGATATACGGGTCGTGCGTGACTCCGACGTCACACCAATATCAGCATTTTCAGACTCTTCATTCTCTTTTCCACCCCACACATGGATGGCATGGCAATGTTCCCTCGGGTTGACCTCTGTGTTGCTTGGAAATTGACCCTTTGATGTTGACTCCCCACAATTGCAGCCAATTGACCGATTTGAGTTTCCAGATTCTTTATTGAGCTTGCCAATTGTTGTTCTAACTTATCCATCCTAAGGTCTTGCTTATCGAGGCGGCTCCTCGTCTCATTCATGAAAGCACTAGATTGATTTATGAAAGAGGTGAGTATATCTTCCAACGACGATTTGCCTCCTCCATTACCGCCTCCACTCGAAGCGAAAAACCCCGGAGGTTGTAACACGTTCTTTGTATTCGCATAGGAGAAATTTTCATGATTTCTCAACCCTGGATGGTAGTGCGTTGGGTTTGAATTATTCCGGAAATTGTTGAAATTCCGGTTATTCACATAATTTACCTCTTCCGTCGGATATAGAAGAGCTTCACTACCCGTGCTCGTATCTGCTTCTGGCCCCTTCGTAAATACATTCAATTGAGTTGTCAAAGCCGCTACTTGTGCCGACAATGTTTTGATAGGGTCTGAATCTGAGATTTCGGCTACTCGTTGTACATTGGATCTTTCAGATGGCCATTGGTAACTGTTCATGGCCATTTCCTCAAGAAGATTTAAGGCATCTTGTGGAAACCTTGCCAACAAAGCTCCTCCCACTGCGGCATCAACAAAGGCCCTCGTTTGCCCCATTAGACCATTGTAAAAGAAACATAATCATTGATCCTCCGGAAAGCCGTGTTGTGGACATCTTCTTAACAAATCCCTAAATCTTTCCCAAGCCTCGTACAAAGGCTCGGAATCAAATTGTCGAATTGAGTGATCTCACTTTTGAGCTAGCAAAGTTTTGCTTGGTGGAAAGAATTTAAACAAAAACTTTTGGCTCAAATCATCCCAAGTGCTCACACTTCCTTGCGTCAAAGTACCCAACCAATTTCGCCTTATCCCGTAAAGAGAATGGGAGAACAGGCGCATTCTTATGGCGTCATCCGCGACTCCGTTCATCTTGATCGTATTGCATATTTGGATAAAATGCGCAAGGTGAGAGTTAGGATCTTCTCGTTGCAAACCCCCAAACGATTTTGTTGCACCATATTGATTAGTGCGGTTTGAGCTCGAAGTTGTTGGCATTGATGGGAATATGGGCAATGCCACCGTATTCGATTCGTTTGTGGTCGAAAGTAATCACGAATGGCTTCTTTGTTGAACCGTATCGGTAACTCGTTTCCACCATTGTTTGGCGGTATTGGTAACTCATTCAAATCCCCCATTATCGGATTGTGTTGTCTTTCGGCTCGTCTCGTGGTAGCAGATCCTCCTCCTCGCGAAAGCCTCAACTTCCTGGTATAAGCGGTATTAAGTCCCCCCCGCTTAGAGCGCGTGTTCATACACTACCCGGACCAAACTAGAATACACAAGTCAAATAATGTGGAATTCAAGTCACATAAAAAAACAAAATAAATAATAAAGAAAAATGTCTAAATTAAGAATAATTCTATCTATCGCAATATTAGCACCAATAATTGTATTAGTCCCCGGCAACGGCGCCAAAAACTTGTTCGCCTTATTTTTAGCTTCACCGCAAGTGTACGGTGTAGTTTATAGAATAGGGTAGCAAGGTCGTATCCATCGAGACTAATAAATTACTATGCTAAGTATTGAACTAAAACGATCTTATTTTTATTTAGACGATCGTAATGGATGATTGTTGTGTTGAGATTAAGACAATTTAAATCACTAAAACACAAGATTGAGATAATACCAAGGATAGAAGTATCAAGATAATGGAATGGATTTCCGAGTTAAGGTTTCGATTAATAATCCTCTTGTTGTCCGATTAAATCAAAGCCAAAGTTATTATCAATATTCCTATAAGACGATCACAAAACTATTTTATCCTCTCTCTCGAGATGCATATAAAATGTAGATTGAAATACTTATGCTAGCATCTCTACTCAACATGAAGCATTCAACTCCCAAAAGTATCAAAGATCAAATGTCCTCACAATATTCGCAAACCTCTCGATTCATGCAAATATTTGTGTCGAGTATTCAAGATCTAATATTGAAACTCATCTCTCGAATTATGAATCAATATATCAAACAAGTTAAATCATTGATCAAGTGATAAAACAAGAATAAGCTCAAAATACTCAAATAGGCTTTAAGATAATAACTTCAACTAAGATCAAAACATCCAACAAGAGTTCATTAATCTACTTCCAAAACCCGAAATCTCAAGAGTTTAGCTACACATGATTTCTAAACAACTCATAAACAAATTGTTCAAAGCCATTACAACTAAAATGAAAGATTGAAACTAAAAGAGAAGCAAGAAAAACTTAGGAAAGTCGACAATCTCTCGATATATCTCCATTCCTTAAGCTCCGATGCAACCCGATTGTCTCATTGATGTCTTCTTCCAAGAATAGACCCTTGTCTTGTGTTGTAGATCCCAAAAATGTCTGATCCCCTTTGTGTGCGCCCCCAAAAGCCTTTTTATACTCCCCTCATGTTTAGGGCTTAATGCGGCATTATGGGATTCAGCCAAAGAGACGCACGGGTGGTGCGCCCACGCACGGGTTACCCGTGCGCCACCTCGCCGGAATACCCCAACTCTCTCGTAGGCGCACGGGTGGTGCGTCGAGCACGGCTACCCGTGCGCCACTCCGGAGAAAATCCCGACTCTCTGTAGGGCGCACGGGTGGTGCGCCCATGCATGGGCTACCCGTGCGCCATCTTTCCTTGAAAACCTTATACGGGTGCACGGGTGGTGCCTTGAGGCACGCCCAACCCGTGTGCCCCCTGTTTCTTCCGTGAACGCTCAACTTTCGCTCTTTTAGGCTTCACTTCTCGTATATCCACTCAATTCTCCGTGTTTCCACTTTGCTTTCCTCGTATTCTTATTCAATAAGCTTCAAATATCATGAAATTCCTACAAAATAAGCAAAGTGTAATATCTTTTCCACAAGGAGTGAATATGTAACATTTAACGCGAGTATATGCATGTTTACTAATCATTATAGCTCGAAATACACATCAAAACACATGCAAAATTCACGCTTATCAGTTATAAATTTTTGCAAGTATTTCTCACTTAACGAAGGTGCTTTAACATTCTTTACATTGTAAGTTTGTGGACAACTGTGATTAGGAATGAATTCTCTGATTTTGAATGTCTCTTCCTCATGAATCTTAATCAAGTTTATCTTAAAAGAACAATCCTCATCAATACACCTCACATAGACCTTATTTTTGTCACTCTTGGTAATTCTTGTGGACCTTTTAGTTGTAACAACATATGAGTTCACTGTTGTTTTAAACTCTTCTTTACTGCTAAATATCATCCCAATAGCAAACACAAGATCATAAAGCATTGCAGGATTAAACACAGGTTCAGTAGGACCATCATCACCCTCTTCATCACTAATCTTTCTTTCATCCAAGTGCACTTCAAACTGCATCAAATCCATTTCTCCATCATCACTATTCTCACTTTCATTTTATCCTAAGGATTGACTCTCACCAGTTGGCTCCTCATCAACATTTTCATCAAATAGGATATCATCATCTTCAGTGTCAATCACATTGTCATAATAACTATCATAAAGGTACTCTGATTCCCCATGCCCATCACTTTCATCTCTATCCTGCCGCCATTTTCATGAACCTCGTTGACATCATTTTCAGCCTCAATATGCCCATCACTTTCTACTCTATCGTGCCCCCACTTTCATGAACCTCATTTTCATCTACAATATGAACCTTATTTTCATATAAAACATGCTCCTCATTTTCAGACTCAACTCCACTCCTAGTTGGGTTCTCAACATCACCATCTCTACTTTTTTTGGGCGGAAAATCTACATATAAATGCAATTCTTTCAATGGAAGATGCTTAATGCACCATTCCTTTACTTGGGCATCACAGAACAGTCCTCTAAATGTGTTGTTTATCAACACAAAATATCTCCTATCCCCTTCTTCATGTATTACTTCATTACAAAACTCCTCTATATTACCTAACTTGCATGTTTTGGCATCCACATAATCAAACACAATAATATCACCACCATTATAGTATGAAATAGGGATATGTTTGAACTCATCTCCATAATGAATAACCAAAGTGAGATTCCACTTCCATGATCTGTACAAAATCAGAAAAAAAAATTAAATAAATAAGAATAAAAAATTAGCCTTTGAAACAAAACCCCACACCCAACCCCACGTGTCTGTAAATAACCTAACATCTCTGTAAAGTGAAGAATCTTTTGTATTTTTCACTATTAACACATGTTAACCCCACCCACATGCCAACCCCACCCACATGCGCCCAAACCTGACAAACCATTTTAAACAGAGCAAAGACACTCACCATATGGAGGAGGAGGCAAGTTGTTGTTCCTTTTACTACGCAAGTAAACCATCGAATGGAAGCACGTTGATGTTCCTTTCAATATTGGTTACCAGGATCGAAGATGGAGAGTGTTCTCAAGCCAGAAGTTGAATCGATTTTGTTGGGGTGGATGATTAAGGTTTTTTTTCCTCTTTCTTTACAAACTACCAGCTGCAATTTTCGATTTTAGGAGGAAAAGGGCCTGAGGACAAAGGTATAATTTCCCATATTTTCCAGCCTCTTCAATTACGTGGCATTTATAAAAAAGGAAAAATTCAGAAAACTATGCCAACTCAGCATATATTTGTCCGGAAAGCCCAATAACCCAAAATTGGGGACCTCACATGCACATCGCGTGCAATTTCTGATCAATTTGGGATTTTTCGGCGCTAGTGTCCTTAATGTGCAACATTTTTTAAATTATAGTCCAAATGTGCAGAGGCCAAAAGAAAAAGTCCTAAAATGCAAATGCCCTAAAGTTAGGCATATTTTGCAATTAAGCCGCACAACTTCTGCAGCAGCGTCGGCACAATTTCTGCAGCGGCATCGTTTAAAGAAATTATTTCCAATCAGTTAATTTAGTTGCTGGTTAATTAATGTTGTTACCAAAATGCAGTTGCTAAAGCTCGTTATTTGTGAAATTTCCCTTTGTTTCTTTCTCTCTTCGTTTATTCTATCATCTGGTTCGGTGTGGGAGGTGATTAGCTGGTATTCTCATAACCTCTCTTTCTCTCTCCACCGCCCGCCGTCTCGAGTATGTTTTTTCTGTTTCTTGCTGTAATATCCACAAAACTGGGGTAAAAATTTCAATTAGGGTTCGCAATTGGGGATTCAAATCCCTAATTCTATAATTAGGGCAGATTCAATTTAGGGTTTTTAACCCTTAATTTTTATTAATATGTTTTATTTATTTATTATAATTTAGAATATTATTTTTATCAATAATTAATCAGTTAAATGCAAAACATCAGTTATGAATATAGAAAGGTTGGAATTTATTAAAAAGGATGAAGATTTTTCTGATTTTTAAAGGAAAGAGATGAAAGGACAAATTCTAACGTAAAACACATAACTCTCAATCATTAATCTCACACATCCTATAAATTGTTAGTTCCACTATCAGATTCCTACACAAAAATCCCTGTATGTTTTCTTGGCCGCCGTTCGCCATAGGTCGCCGCTGGTCTTCGCTGGTGTTGGGGGACTGTGAATGGTGGAGGTGTTGGCATGTGAAGGGCTGGAACAGAAGAGAGAAGGAGGGAAAGAAAAAAAAAAGAAAGAAAGCAAAAGAGAAAGAAGAGAGAGAAAGATTGCGGGGGTGAGTGCCATGAGTTGGAGTGTTAGGGTTTTGTTTTGGTTTTTGTTTTTATTATTTAATTTAAGTATTTAAAAAAAAGCTAGAAATTAAAAAGGACTTGACATACGAGGAAGGTCCAGAGTCGATTTTAGAGCGCAAGATCCAGAAACTAAGAAATAAAGATGTTGCGTTAATCAATGTTCAATGGAGACGCCATGGCATATATGAAGTCACCTCGGAGCGCGAAGAAGAGATACGTGCCAAGTACCCAAATTTTATTATCCAAGGTAAGTAACGAATTTCGAGGACGAAATTAATTTTAAGGGGTGTAGGATGTAATATCCACAAAATTGGGGGTAAAAATTTCAATTACGGTTCGCAATTAGGGATTCAAATCCCTAATTCTATAATTAGGGCAGATTCAATTTAGGGTTTTTAACCCTTAATTTTTATTAATCTGTTTTTTTATTTATTATAATTTAGAATATTATTTTTATCAATAATTAATCAATATAATTGCAAAACATCAGTTATGAATATAGAAAGGTTGGGATTTAATAAAAAGGATGAAGAGTTTTCTGATTTTTAAAGGAAATAGATGAAAGGACAGTTTCTAACGTAAAACACATAACTCTCAATCATTAATCTCATACTTCCTATAATTGTTAGTTCAACTATCAAATTCCTACACAAAAATCCATCAACAAGTGCAAGATAGGTAAAAATCCTTTCAAATAAATCAGTTTTTATCCCAAACAATTTCAGCAAATATACAGAATAATTTTCGAAAAATATCTATATATTCAGAAAGTATGAGAGATAAGGAGTAGCTTGTATGTTTTCTCGGTCGTTGTTCGCCACCGTCGTTCGCCATGGGTCACTGCTGGTCTTCGCTGGTGTTGGGGGACTGTGCGTCGACCGAGCACTGTGAATGGTGGAGGTGTTGGCATGTGAAGGGCTGGAACAGAAGAGAAAGGGAAAAAGAAGAAAAAAAAAAGAGAGAGAGAAGAAGAAGAAGAACTGGGCATCGAGCGTGAGGGAGAGAATGAGGGAAAGAAAGAAAAAAAAGGAGAAAGAAAGAAAAAGAGAAAGAAGAGAGAGAGAGAGAGAGAGAGAGAGAGAGAGAGAGAGGGAGGTGAGTGTCGTGAGTTGGAGTGTTAGGGTTTTGTTTTGGTTTTTTTTTATTTAATTTAAGTATTTTATAAAAAGGCTCAAATTAGGGATTTTAAACCTTGTTATTAGTATTTCAAGCCCAAAACCAAATTTCCAAATTATTTTCAATAAGTCAAATTTATTTTCTAAACTATCCAATTTATTAAAAATTTATTAATTATAATTTTATAATTTATGTAGGAATCGAGAATCACGAGGATTAGAATAATCACTTTTATATTCTACGAGGATTATCAAATATCAGTTGAGGTAGGGAACATCCACCTCCGCCATATCTCGCCGGATTCCTTAAGGTATGCAAATTTATTATGTCATTACTCAATTTGTTCATGATATGCCATGTCACAATACTATGCAACATATATTATTCATGTCATTATGTCGTTTTGCTTTTATTTCATACTCCTTATTGCATGTGTACTTGCTATACTAGAAGAACGGACTCTAGGCTCCTCGCGTAAAAAAAAAAATAGGGAAAGACTCATAATAAATTATATTGACTTAATAGTACTAATATATATAATGACTTTTTATTATTATTTTGTTTTATTTCGATTATTATACGATAATAACTTAAGATGGGTACTAAGAACGTACTACGTATGATTATAGGAATATTGCTCCACGAAATCCTCCATGAGTGCCTCGACGCCCGAACCTTTAACTGAACAATCAATGGGAACCAAGACAATGAAGGGAACCCAGTGACACATCGAAACCAACCTACTACCGGAGACTTGTTTGCGGAGATTCTCAATGTCGTAAATGAACCACAATGGGAACAATAACAACAACAAGACTAGAGTGGTGGAACAGTTTCGCCATTACCGTCCACCCACCTTTAATGGGCGTGATGGTCCAAAGCAGATTGAAGAATGGTTAAGAGCGCTGGAAAGAATTTTCGGACTTATAGCATGTCTTGATGAACAACGAGTGGCTTGTCTTTGCCTTCCAACCGATGATCGATGATGCGCCATTGGTGGGAAGGTTCTTGGAGGAACAAGATCAAGAAAAACGTGATGCATTATCCTGGGATGAATTCAAGGAAGTGGTGATGGAGAAGTACTTCCTGCAGATCCTACCGTGACAAGAAGGAAACAAATTTACGAACTTCAAGCAAAGGGGATTGACCGTGAATCGAATACGAAAGGAGTTTAACCAATTATGTCGGTTTGCACCACATCCGGTTGATACCGACCTAAAGAAAGCTTTGAGATTCGGAAGGGGATTGAGGTCACAATTGTCCTGGAATTCTATCCGCACAGGGGGACTTGGAATATCTTTGTGATGGTTAGACGGGCTCATGAAGTTGAGGCGGGACTAGGCGGGGCGATGATGACCGAAAGCCGGCCCGTTGTGTCGAAAAGAGGAAGTTTGATGGGACAAAGCCGAGTAAAATGGGGAATCGAATAAACAGATAAGAACCGATGGAAATTCTCGCCCGAGTGCACCAAACAATAAGCCGACTTGCGAAATGCAACAGAATCACTACGGGGAATGTTTAGTGGACAAGGAAAGTGTTTTATGTGCAAGAAACCGGTCACGATGCTTCTAATTGCCCACTACTCAAAGACGAGAAGGAAATGAGGGGACAAGGAGGCACCGCTCGGATGTATGCTATGACGCGGAAGAGGCGGTCGTAACCCAATGTCATAAATGTCGTATGTTAACAATATCCGGAATACCGCGCTTGTACTTTTCGATCATCGTGCCACACACTCATTTATATCTGCTAAGTTTCATGATATAATGGACATAAGGATGCTAGAATAGATGTACCCCTAGAGATTAGTTTGCCATCCGGAAAGACAATAATTCTAATGCGTAATGGACAATGATATAGACGTGAACATTGGGCGAAACATCTAGAAGTCAAGTATACATAATTGAGATGAAGGATTTTGACGTAATCCTGGCATGAATTGGCTTAGTAAGTATCGGCAGCATTAAGTGCGAAGAGAAGGAGATAACACTCAAACTACCGGAGATGAGGAGATTACGTTCTACGGAGTTAACTCTAAGTCATCATGAGTTATATCGGCGATGAACGCGCGAAAGATCTTTGGCAAAAGAGAATTGTCGTGGTATTTAGTAAGTCTAATTGAAGCTCCAACGACGGACCTATCACCTACGACGTACCAATTGTTCGAGAATTTTTAGACGTATTCCCGGAGGACTTGCCGGAGTTCCGCCCGACCGTCAAGTTGAATTTTCAATAGACTTGGCACTGGGCAAAGACCGATATCTAAGGCACCTACGAATGGCACCAAAAGAGTTACAAGAACTAAAAGCGCAGATACAGGAATTCTGGACTTGGGTTTTATCGGGCTAGTGTATCACCCCTGGGGAGCACCATCTTATTTGTTAAGAAGAAGGATGGGTCATTAAGGATGTGTATTGATTATAGAGAACTTAATTGACTCACGGTGAAGAACAAGTATCCACCGCCAAGAATCGAAGACTTGTTTGATCAATTGAGGGTGCCAAAGACTTTTTCTAAGATTGATTTGAGATCCTATCACCAATTGAAGATTAAGGAGAGTGATATCTCAAGACAAAGATTCGGGACCCGATATGGACACTATGAGTTCGTAGTGATGCCGTTTGGGTTGAGTAATGCGCCCGGCGATGTTCATGGACTTGATGAATAGAGTGTTCCATCCATTTTTGGACCAATTCGTCATAGTCTTTATAGACGACATACTCGTGTATTCAAGGGACAAGGAACAACACGAGGAACACTTGAGAATAGTGCTTGAGACACTTCGCAAGGAGAAGTTATACGCGAAGTTCAAGAAGTGTGAATTCGGATAGACCGAGTTGGATTTCTGGGTCATGTAATCACCGCAAATGGAATTGAAGTGGATCCAAATGTAAAGTTGAGGCGATTAATGAATGGAAGACACCTACAAATGCGGCGAGGTTCGCAATTCTTGGGATTGGCGGGGATACTATTGCGATTTATAGAGGATTTTCAAAAATAGCGCACCTATGACTCGACTCACCGAGAAAGGGAGAGAAATTTTTGTGGACCGAGAAATGCGATGAGAGCTTCCAAGAGTTGAAACGAAAACTAACTTCCCTTTGGTATTGACGATTCCCGACCCAACCACGGACTTTGTGATTTACAATGACGCATCAAAACAAGGTTTGGGGTGCGTATTGATGCAGCACGGAAAGGTGGTTGCCTATGCTTCAAGACAATTAAAGCCACGAACCGAACTACCCGACTCATGATTTGGAGTTAGGCTGCGGTAGTCCATGCACCTTCAAGATTTGGAGACATTATCTATATGGTGGGAAATGTGAGATATTCACCGATCATAAGAGTTTGAAATACCTATTTACTCAGAAGGAGTTAAATATGAGACAGAGGAGATGGTTAGAATCTGGTTAAGGACTATGATTGCACCATCAACTATCATCCGGCAAAGCTAATGTAGTGGTGATGCTTGAGTCGTAGACCAAAGGTGGTAGTCTTCAGTTTACTCACGCAACAAGAGCAATTGGTACGAGTTTGCGAGCCTAAAGATTGAAGTCATAACTCCACCGGTAAGTACAAAGGCGGTGTTGGCATCTTTGGTAGTTCAACCTACTTTGAGAGAAAGGATCAAAGAAGACCTGAGTCGAGATCGGTTTTTGAACAAGATGAAGGGACGAGTTCGAGAAGGAAATATAAAAGGGTTTGTCATAGCGGATGATGGTGTTTTGACGTATGAAGGGAGATTGTGTGTTCCTAAGGAGGAAGAACTTAGGAAAGAGATACTTGAAGAAGCTCATTGTACGCCGTACACGGCCCACACGGGAGGTACAAAGATGTACCGAGATCTAAGAGAAGCCTTTTGGTGGCGAAGTATGAAGAGAGACATTGGATCTTTCGTAGAGAAATGTTTGACATGCTAGCAAGTCAAAGCCGAGCATCAATGACCGTCTGGTTTGCTCAAACCTCTTGAAATCCCAGAATGGAAATGGGAGCACATAACGATGGATTTTGTGGTAGGACTACCACGATCAGCAAAAGGAAATAAAGCGGTATGGGTCGTAGTAGATCGATTGACGAAGTCAGCTCACTTTTTGCCGGTTAAAATGACATTCAAAGATGGAGCAAGATATCGCAACTATACATCCAGGAGATAGTGAAATTACATGGAGTTCCTGTGTCCATTGTGTTTTATTGACAGATACAAGATTCACTTCTAAGTTTTGGGGAAGCTTACAGATCGCTTTGGGAACAAAATCAAGTTTAGTACGGCTTACCATCCACGCATGCAGACGGACGATCGAGAGGACAATCTGAGATATTGGAAGACATGTTGAGAGCATGTGTGCTTGACATAGACGCTTGGGAATCATTACGCCGCTTGTGGAGTTTGCTTATAACAACAGCTTACCAAGCTACTATTAGGATGGCCCTTACGAGGCATTAGACGGGAGAAAGTGTAGATCTCCATTGACTTTGGAGCGAGGTCGGAGAAAAGAAGATGTTGGGGCCGGAGTTGGTTCGACGGCAGTGGAAAAGATAGCAAAATCCAAGATCGAATCGAGAATGGCACAAGATAGACATTAAATCGTATCTTTGATCGCCGGAGGAAAGACTTACGATTCGAGTGGAGACAATGTGTTTCTGGTAGCACCAGTAAGAGGAGTGATAAGATTTGGTGATAAAGGAAAGCTAAGGCGCGGTACATAGACCGTTTGAAATTTTGAAAAGAGTCGAGATCTAGCTTATCACCAGCATTACCACCGCGTTGTCGGCGTACATGATGTTTTCCACATTTCGATGTTGAGAAAATACGTTCATGACCCAAGTCATATTGTCAACTACGAAGATCTGCAGATTAACGATGACTTATCATACGAAGAAGCACCTGAAGCCATTCTGGAGCGAAAAGTTCATAAGTTGAGGAATAAAGATATAACCTTGATTAAAGTGCAATGGAGACGTCATGGGATAAATGAAGCCACATGGGAGCGTGAAGAGGAGATACGTGCGAAGACTGACTCCTTAATTTTTGGTAAGTTATCGAATTTCGAGGATGAAATTTAGTTAAGGGGGATAGGATGTAATATCCGTACTTTTTTTTAATATATTTATAATTATTGTTAATATTAATTATTATTATTATTATTATCAAATTATTATTATAGATATTTTTTTTTATTTATTATAATTAATATTATTTTTGATAACAACTAGTAGAAATAATTATCCAGGCCCAATTCAAAATGTTGATTTCTGAAATTTATTATGGGCCTAAAATATTTCTCAAATTTTTAAAAGTCCAAGTCAAATAGAATTGTTTAATAAACCCTAGTCATCCCAAACTCCAGAATTCACTCTATAAATACACAACCTAGCCCTACAGATATTTTGTTGATCACGCCGGCAAACCTTATCAAGGTAAATTCGACTTTTTGTCTCGATCTCTGTTAGTCTTATTTGTCACAACCCACCACAAAACCATATCAGAAAAATATATTGTTTCTTACAACCTCTCCCGCTGCCGGCGTCACCCCGTCACCAAAGTCGTCGGAAAATCTCGATTCAGTCAAAACCACCAACCTAGAAAAAACAAAAAAAAGAAAAAAATAGAATAGAGGAGAAGATAAGGAGACGGGCAGCGAACCCACCGACGCACCCGCACCGTCGACGCCTAAAGAAAACCAGACCTTCTCTTTTACCGTGCGACTAGCGTGCGCCTTGTGTCTTCGCCGATCTGCCTCGGTCAATGTCTACGGGACCGTGTTATGTGGTGATGGGTGTGGGGTATGCGAGTGAGAGGGGGTGGGTACTGGTATTAAGAAAGATAGAATGGAAAAAAAAAATTATAGAATAGAGGGATGAGGAGGCGGAGACGTGATTAAGATGATGGATAAATTGAGGGGGGGTTTGTGAGTTTCTGGGAAGCAAAACAAAGATAAGAAAGAAAAGGTGAAAGAAGAAAAAGAAAGGGAAAGAAGAAAGAAAAGGGGCAGCGTGGGACTTCTTGGGGCTTAGGGGTTTGGATTTTGGTGGTGTATTAAATTGGGTCTTGCAAAAAAAGTGACGTGCAGACATGATTTTGGGGGATGGAGGATTTCTTTATTGATATGGAAATTGTATTTAATTGGAGGGTGTTGACTCTGAGAATTCCTTTGACCAATTTACTTCCAAAATCCAAAATCATATTAGTTCTACTCAATTTCAACTATTTATTTCCTTCTCAATCAGCCGATTTTTTTTTTATTACTAAGTAATTTATTTTATCTTAATTTATTATTTACTATATTATTAATTTTACTCCATAATTTATTTGTAGAAAAAGAAGATAACGAGGAGTAGAATTTCTCGCATTATTACATCTTCCGCACGACATCCGCATTTATTTGAGGTGGGGATATTTTATTCTCTTATTGTTTGTCGCTATTAAATGCTTCGTATATGTGTAATTGTTTATGTGCGATGTGAAATAAATTATGTTAGCGCAGGGTACGTAAGAAGGTCCGGATCAAAAGTATCCCCGGGTGAACCGCGGTGTTAAAAGTAGTCCGAGGTAGTAAGAAGGTCCGGGATTAAAAGCATCCCGGGGTGAACCCGCATGATTAGTCGGGGCTCAGTAAGAAGGTCCAGGATCGGATGTATCCTCGGGGTGAACCAGCGATGATATAAAGAAATCGGCGATCAAAGTAAAAGTTAAATTATATGTTGAATGTTTACGATTATGCCTTTTATTGATGTATTTAATTTTGACAAACGTGTCCCCATTGAGCGAGTTGAAAGCTCACCCCATTTTCATTAATATTTTTCAGGTTAAGGAGTCCAGGCGAGGATTGGAGGCGGTGGATGCGAAATTAATGTTTTTTATTTATTTTACAAAATTTAGGAATATTTTGTTTTGTTAACAAATTTTAGTTACCATTTATTTTTGAATGGTTGTCTTGTGGGTTCGAATTAAAAGTACTTTTGTTTATTTGGATGCAAGTTTTTAATCATATGTTATTTTCTTAAAATTGTGTTCTTTTAGTTAAGCTTGTTGCACTACTTGTTAAAATTTTTGTACTGTTAGAGAATTTGGGTCGTTACACAAATCCTTTCTATTTGGAGTCATTTAAAATCCTTCTCCAAATCCTCTCCCCAAATCCAAATCCTCTCATCCAAATGCAACCTAAGATGGTTCATTGTTAGTTAGGACATAGAGGATTATCTATACCCTTATATATTATTTGCTGGTTTTTGTCTTCAAATATGATTTACTTTCGAAAAACACTTTGATTGTTTTGGTATCTTCGGATTTTATTTTGAGCTTTCATGACGAGGCCTATGCCTCGAACTTGCATCGAGGCTTACGCCCCATTCATGACAAAAAAGAAACATCTCGGTTCCCGTTTACATTTTTTCAAAACAATGTTCACAAACTCATTAACATTTATCCTGTCGTCATGAATAATATTCAGAATATATGGCCAAGGCCTACCAAACATCTAACTGACATGGATCAATATTATATAATAACATTACATTAAGCCTCATTCTTATAAAATTTGCCAATATATAGGGACAAATTTCCATATGCGAACCTTTTGGGAAACGTTTTGATCCCAATTTCCATATATTGCTTGGAGGAAGAAAAACATCAATTATTGTAAAATCGTCACTACATTAGAGTACAAAAGGGGTTATTGATAATGTTATCTGATTTATTTTTTCAAGATAAAATATAAAGTGATAATGCAAAAGCAAGCTGGAGACATTGATAAACAAAATAATATACATTGCACTTAGGATATTTAGGTAAAATCTAATTTGTAGGAGAATATTTACTAAAAATCTATAGATGGGCACTTTAGATTTTGGGGTCTTGATCTGAACTAGGCCCCAATAGATGAATGTGAGCTATGAAGTGAAAGAATTCTTGATAATACTTCAAGTTAATGTATCTTATACTTAATTTTCTCTTTTCGGGCTTTTAGTCACGATGATCTCTGAGACTATTGGAGCACCGTCGCTCATAGTCCCCTTAGGCTTATTTCGATGTCTTTGCTGAATTTTCGAGCTTCATCTATTTGTTTTTTCGACACAAGCTGTGGAGGGGATGGTGGGCGTAACCAAAATTTTAGGGGCTATCTTGTTTCCATTATTTTCGGTTTGTGTAGCAGCCCACCTTGAAGATAAAGCGACGATGTTTGCATGCATTTTTCTAGGAGGGAGTATATTTTGGTTACTATTTCGCTTGGGGATGGATGAAGATTTGGCATGAGCCATGCCTTCACAGCTTCACCACTGTGGGTTTAGGAATAGCATTCAACAGCTTCACCACTGTGGGTTTAGGAATAGCATTCAACATCAAAGCAATCATCTTACCTTCAAAATTTTTAGATAGGAAGGTACTGCGATGGGGTCGTAGTGGGCATGAGAGGTAATGCAAATAAATTAACTTGCATATTTATAATTCTTATGACTAATTATTTTTACATAATTTTGCAGGTAGGTAGGACTAAGAGCCTCTCCAGCACTACTGTAATTTAGAGTAGTGAGGTGACACATAAATTTGGTTTCCCTTCTAGTAGCGTGACACAACGAATTATGATTTTTTAAATGTACTGCTAGTTAATGTTTTACTTGTAAAAAGTATTGGAGAAGAGTTATTTCAATTTAGTTAAAAAGTTACTTAGAAATTGGTAGTTTGAAGATATTATTTTTCTTGGTAGGAAGAGAGGCTTTTTAGCCTAAGAAATAAATGAGAGCTTTGGTGGAAGAATATTTCTATTAATTATTCTTGTCAAATTTTTTTGGCTTGCTAGAAAATTAGCAAGGCACCCCTATTTATACTAAGACAACTTACTAACCAATGGCTAGGATTTATTTAATATAAAGGCAATAATTTATACACTAGAGTTATCTTCTAAAATATCTAACAACCTAGAAGTTTCTTCAAGCTTTCTTCAACTAATATATAAGATATTTTAATAAGATATTTCTAGAGAAATTCTAGAACTTGGGGCATTTGGACTTGGACTCTTATTTCATCTTTTAACAAAAATATATATATTTTCAAGTCCAATAGTATTTTGATCCAAATCAAGTTTATATTCCAACAAAAAGATCACAAATATAAGTCAATATGGTCACATTCATATAAATCAACAAGGCTAACAACTCAACAAGTCCAACACCGATATTCATGTATGTTGACGTGATCACGATTATATATGCAAATAAATAAAATCTCATATAAGCTAACAAATACAACGAAATATCAATATACTTGTCTTTTAATTAGTGTATTATTCTTTCATTGTCGTTTTCTATTTGAGCTCTAGACTCTTTCATCATATCTAAGTTATTAAGTCACACATTTTAATTCTTTATTATGATCGCAAAGTACAAATTCATATATTTATCATTTATCCATTTGTATTACTAAACACAAGGTTTTATTTATATAATAATTCATATGAATACAAATACAAATTTATACAATTATAACAATTCTGAAGATTATGAAAAATTTACACAACTTATAAAAATGATGCAAAATGATATTAGTAACAAGAATAAAAAAATATAGCATTTCTTTCAACAAAACACGAGTGAATCGCGATTAATAGATGTTAAAATCAACTTTGAAAATTTGCAATAAATTATAAAAAAATCATGCATATACCTTGATTCAAGTTACAATAAAAACCTTAAGATGTTGACTTCCAAAGTGAAATATAGTCATGATGATTCAATCACTAAAAATTATTGAAGTTGCCCACAATAGTAACCATGACCAGTGAAAATATTTCGGAGAAGAAAAAAATAAGATTTGCTATATAAATTGTGGAGATAACTCTAATGGATAAAATTTATGATCTAAATGCAATTTTTTAGTTTCATAAACATTCATTTGATTTTAATTTTGATTTGATATATATTTATAGAGAATATATAGGAGATAGATTAATACAAAATTGTGATTTTTTTGAATCTCATGAAATGGGCTGGCCCAATCTCACCCAGGCGCCTGAAGTTGTAGCCTCATTCGCCTCACTAAAGGACTGGGCCTGGTAGTGCTCTAGTCTTCTTCGGAGATGACCTTCCCGAGAGCTACAAGAGGATTGACAATGTTGTCAAGCCTTTCCACCATTTTTGATATAATTTCACCATCATCCATATTGAAATTTTCAATGTCTTTCATAAGTATTGTTTTTCTTGCTTGCTTTACTTTCTTTGTGCCCTCATAGATGGTTTCTAATTTTTCCCATACTTCATGTGCGGACCTTATTCCTCTAATGCGATTGTACTCGGTGGCAGTGGGTGAACAATGTAAAATATTTAATACCTTACCGTTTAGAGAGAATGACTTCTTGTCGTTGTCATCAAATTCCTTGAGTGTCTTTGGGGCCGTGGTAGCATCTTCCAATTTCTTGGTTGGTTGGTCTACCCCTTCAATAACCACATTCCAAATATCGAACCCGCACACTTGTAGAAAGCACTTCATTCGGTCTTTCCAAATGCGTAGTTGTTGGCATCGAATAGTGGTGGCTTGTTGTTGATGTGCCGGTAGTGAGATAGCCTTCGTTTGTACCCATGGATCTTTCCTCTTTACTCGCGATGTGGAACTAGCTAGCCAAAGAGTTTGGATTTGATACCACTTGTTAGTCCAAGTGGCTACGATAATCTAGAGTAAAAATGTAAATGCAGGAAAATAAACAACACTCGATGATTTATAGTAGTTCAACCCACCTAGGGCCTAATCTACTACATATACTTTGCCAACACATATACTTTGCCATTGGCCGAAGCCTGCTTTGCTATTGGCCGAAGTCATACTTTGCCATTGGCCGAAGCCATGCTTTGCCATTTGGCCGAAGCCTACTTTGCCATTGGCCGAAGCCATACTTTGCCATTGGCAGCCTACTTTGCCATTTCACATAAATAAACATAAATTCTGAACATATAATATGCACATAAAGTTGAACAATTATAATCACATTGTCAAACATAGAATTCATAAAATTATACATGTGCATAATTAATAAAGACAATTAAACTTTGCACTTGAAAAGTGTAAGAAAAATCCCTACCTCAAATGCAGTTGATAGTCATACGAAACCTTAAGTTAGAAAGCCTAAACGTCTAGTTCTTTGTCACCTACAATAAATATTTGTATAATTAAGTGATTGAAAAATAAGTTCCAACTTTAATTCAAGATACAAGTGTTAATGTAATAAGTTATGACTCCTAATAGGTGAAATTTAATCAAAAATATAAGTTTCAGGGATAAATTGAAAGAAAACATAAGTAAGTTTGGATTTTTGGACCAAACTGAAACTAGCCAGTGGTTGAAATGAAATTTCTAAAAACTGAATTAGGAATTAGCGTGAAAGTGAAACTGATAGGGACTGAAAAGGAAAGAAGTCAAAACTCTGATTTGGGAATTGGACTAAATTGAAACTCTCTAGGACCAAATTGAAACAAAAAATATAGACCATATGGTTTGGGGTTTCGGGCTCAATTGGAAACCAAAAGAAATAACAACTGTCAACACATTTTATCAAATTCTCAATGTCAAGCCCCTAAACCCAATCCACTCGCGTCTGCAACGTTTTGCCTCAACCCGTCAACCCTCTATTTCTCCTCCAAATTCGTCGGCGATGAAAGTAACTCCGGCAAGCCAAACTCCGGCATTTCTTTTCACCATCAGACCCACATAAGCACACATTAAACACACATGAAGCACACACTAACACACATATCTAACTGCACACACACACACATTAGATTAAACACACACCCTCACTGAGTTTTACACATACGCGCACACACACTTACCAAAAAACGAAAGTATACAAACGGTCCCTTTAAAATTTCTGAAACTCGTCAGCCTCTTCTCCTCTACGGCCGCCAGCGGTGGCAGGTGTAACTCCAGAAGTCAAATTTCTGTGACCTACCGTGAGATGAGATATCAAATTTTCCCCTACTGATAAAGAGTCGTACAGGGTGGGGGAGTTGAAGTTGGAAGTTTCCCTTGTATGACCTTAAATCAATCTCCAAAAGAAAAGGGATATAGAACCGTAAAGTGAAAAATAGGAGAAAAATATGGCTTCCTCATCCATTCAAATATTTAAACTAAGAATGGAGGTTTGTGATAGTGGGTTTGAGATTGAGGTTGAGGTGTAATTGTGCCATATTATTAGGAGATATGATGTATCTAAATAGGTTTAAATAAATCGTGGGAAGAAAGAAAGTAGAATGAGGTTTTTCTCTTTTGTTTCTCAAACGAGAGATTGTGGGGAGTTGGAGAAAATCATGTCAGATACTAAAAGATAAATACTTATTAAATGGGTTTAAGAAGAAAAATCGGATAAAAGTCTTGATAGTATTTAATATGTATATATATATATATATATATATTTCCTCTTTTTTGAAAAAATAAAATAAAATAAAATAATTGGTATAAATAATAAAAGAATTAAAATATAACTAATGTACAACTTTTTTGTAAATAATAGTAGGGAGATTATTAGCTATAGGTTTGGGAGATTTAAGCTTGTCACTTTGTATTTAAAAAATCAGATAAAAATATCTTCTCAACATAAAATAGAATTGTTATATTATATTTATATATATATATATATATATATATATATATTATAACAATATAAATCAACTATTATTCTTATTATTTATACAAATGTATAAAATAATTATTAATAAATATAATAATAATAACATTGACAGATATTACAAAATTAGTGGAACTCGAGCTTTGATAAATCAAAATATATGACCGAATCATTAAACAAGTTTGAATTAAATTGGATTGATGGTAGTCCAATAATATTATATTAATATAATAAAACAAATATTATGAAGACTAGTAATAACACTTAATTACACGATGAATAATAACATAAAAGACGATAAATATCGAACACCACGTTGGGTATTACATATTAATATTAATAATAGTACAAGTTATAATATTACTAACAATAACAATATATGATGATAATTATCAAATTATATGCTAGGTATTACATAAATATACAATAAAACATCACTAAATATGCAAGAATATTTAACTAAGTATGTAATACAAATATGCACTGTTTAGTCAAGTGGCTACAATAATCTAGTGGGGGGTGAATAGATTATCCCAGTTTTTTAGATTTTGCCCTCTTTTTCGAAAGACTCAAGCAAAAATGAAATGCTAAATGCGGAAAGTAAATAGCACACGTCGATTTATAATAGTTCAACCCACCTAAGGCCTAATCTACTACCACCCCAAAGATATCCGGATGGATTTCAAAAAAAAAAAGATTTTATTAATTTACCAAAAATTAATACAACACCTTGAGGATTACCACAACCCTCTTTCAAAGACCTTGAGGATTACCACAACCCTCTTACAACACCTTTGAAGATTACCACAACTTTCAAACACCTATCACCTAGATCACCCAAGTGTATTCTTACCACAAGAATACTCACAAGGATGTCTTGTGTTGAATGATGACCAAAATCAAGATTACAACTCAATAATGATTGATACAAAATGAGTACAAGTGTAATCAAGAATTGAAAGCCTAGACCTCAAATTTGTGCAAATGAAAGTGCTTAGGCTAATACAACAAGATTTATGAAAGTGTTTGCTCAATTGCTCTTTGCTTGTGTAGAGTGTTGTATCTTGTTGCTTGAATGAAGCATCTATTTATTGGAGAGGACTTGGCTTTCATTTCCAGACATTGGCTCCTCCTTGGGGAGTGATTTGCTTTGCAAAAGAAACCATTTAAAATGATCAATATAGCTATTAGAAATCAATCCCACAAAATAGGAAAAGTCATGCAAAACGCAGGATAGTTTCTTGATAAACAGGGGTTCGACCGGTCGCGAGAGATAAGATTGAAATTGAATTCTCGCGAATTTTAACACAGGGGACCTATTCGGAGGGTGCGACGGCCGCTTAGTCGTGACCTGTTGGAGTCAAGGATTTACTGAACAGAAGATCGAACCAAGAGGGTCGCCCAGTGCACGGCCGCCCGGGGGTCGACCGGCCGCCCTCACCGGTCGACCACCTGGTCGACCTGGCCGCCTTCTCCATTTTTTTCTTACGTCCCCATTTTTCAAAACTTCAAAACTCAACTCAGTGCGGGTTGCCCTGCTATAGGGCGGCCAAGTCGAGCTGAAACAAATGTGTTGTCCAATTTTTTATCGAAAATAAACTCTAAGAAATACTCCGAAAAATAGTAAAAACATTTTAAATCGATCGGAAGTATTTAGACAACATTTAGGGACATTGTTTTGGTTTAAAAACTTATTTGAACAAAATCATCAAAATCATGATAAAAACATTTATCTAACAAACTCCCCATTTTTGATGATTACAAACCAAAACAATTTTCTCGAGGACGATTTGAAAAACAAATAAATTTTCCGGTTTTACAAGTAAACTATCCGTTAAAAGTATTTCATACAAAGCTCCCCCTATCTATGAGCATATCAACAAACAATTATTATAAGCTAGAAGCACAAGCTATAACAAGCTTATATAAGATGCATATAGACATCATGAGCTAAGAAGCTCCCCCTGTCACTATACTTATAATCTTTTGCAATTGAGTCCATAATACAAGCCATGGACTAGGTATTCTTGGCTTTAGAAAGCCATCGCTTATAGCTTTTATTGCGAGCTTTTAATAGCTTCTTTTGGCTAACGAGCCAATTTCCTGTTTCTCCCCCTTTGGAATCATCAAAAAGAATGTTAGGATGATAAAAACATCATACAAGTATATCAAAGTGCGCAAAAGAGACGGTTTATCAACCATTGAGCAATTTTATGCTTAAAATCCAAGGAAAATAGGAGAAATGTATCATGAAGAGCTCATACGCTCGTTTTGTTTGCCAAAACATGATCTCAATAAGTATAGAAGACTTTTGAAAGCAAGAGAATCATGTAGAAGTTGAAATTTTCATTGCGACATTTTATCGAACACTTTGTGGGCGTAAAAATTAAAAGAAGTTGTATATAGCCCTTGTAAATGATTCAAGCCAAAAATATTTATCACCAAATTACATCAAACATCATACAAAACAACATAATAGCAGAGCTCAACAAGATCATATGCAAAATATATCAAGAATTATACAAGAAAGCCATAAACTCGAGGTTCAACCCAATTGAGCAAAGTAAGGAAAATTCTTACCATTTGATCGGAGAAGATGAGCTATGATGATGATAAACATGCTATATAAGATCCAAGTTGTGATTAGAATGCATGAAAATCAATTTTGAGTGAAAATTGTGTGTACTTGGCAAAGAGGACGAAAAATGGCCAAAATAAGGTAAAATGGCGAATGCTGAAGACAGAACCGTTTTAATCCAAAATATAGCTCGTATGCGGCGGCGGCGTTGAGGTGACCGGTTGCCCTCAACCTATTTATCCTTT
This sequence comes from Rehmannia glutinosa, assembly GCA_016081115.2. Classification (NCBI taxonomy): domain Eukaryota; kingdom Viridiplantae; phylum Streptophyta; class Magnoliopsida; order Lamiales; family Orobanchaceae; genus Rehmannia; species Rehmannia glutinosa. Next base: position 10,937,376 of record CM071935.1, on the reverse strand, counting down.
GTTTTGTCGGTTTTTCCAAAATCCGAATTTTCAACCAAAAATCCGATTTTTCACCCCTAAGTTTTAAAAACGTGCAAAATGCAAGTGTAAGCCTCATTCAATATGCATTATGCCTAACCGAGCTCGTATTGATGCAAAAGTCTCGGAAGATAGCGGTTTTGTGAAAATGTCCGCTAATTGATCTTGAGATGGTACAAAAGATGTCTCAATTTTTCGTTTTGAAACACAATCCCTTAGAAAATGATATCGAATCTCAATATGTTTAGTACGGTTGTGATGAACCGGGTTTGGAGCAATATTTATAGCGGATATATTATCACAAAAGATAGGTACGTTTTCAAATGAGCATTTGTAATCCGCTAAGGTTTGTTTCATCCAAAGAAGTTGAGTACAACAAAATGCAGCGGAAATATATTCGGCTTCGGCCGTTGAAAGAGAAACACAGTTTTGCTTCTTTGAAAACCAAGAAACTAGGCAATCGCCTAAAATTTGACAAGATCCGGAAGTACTTTTCCGATCATCAATATTTCCCGCATAATCCGAATCACTATAACCTTTAAGAGAAAATTTTTCACTCTTTGGATAAAATAAACCATATTGAATGGTGCCTTTCAAATATTGAAAAATCCTTTTAACGGCACTCATATGAGATTCTTTGGGATTGCTTTGAAAACGAGCACATAGGCATACGGCATGAAGAATGTTCGGTCTACTAGCGGTTAAATAAAGTAAACTACCAATCATACCTCGATACTTTGATTCATCCACGGACTTGCCTTTCTCATCTTTGTCAATTTTGACATTTGTTGCCATGGGAGTAGAGACGGTTCTTCCTTCTTCAATGCCGAACTTTTTCAAAAGTTCTTTTGTATACTTAGATTGTGAAATATAAATACCTTCTTGACATTGCTTAATTTGGAGTCCAAGAAAGAAGTTGAGCTCCCCCATCATGCTCATTTCAAATTCTCCTTGCATCAACTTAGAGAATTTCTTGCACAAAGAATCATTAGTAGCACCAAAGATAATATCATCAACATAAATTTGCACAAGTAAACAATCTTGCCCTTTTTCAAAAACAAAGAGAGTTGTATCAACTTTACCTCTTATAAAACCATTTTGTAAAAGAAAATAACTAAGTCTATCATAACATGCACGGGGTGCTTATTTTAAACATCATTAGGCCTAGAAAAATTTTCAAACCCCGGAGGTTGTTTTACATAGACTTCTTCTTGAATAATACCATTTAAGAAAGCGGATTTAACATCCATTTGGTAAAGTTTGAAATTTTTAAAACAAGAATAGGCAAGTAAAATACGAATAGCTTCTAAACGTGCTACGGGTGCAAAAGTTTCATCATAATCAATACCTTCTTCTTGACAATACCCTTGAGCTACTAACCTTGCCTTATTTCGAACAATGTTGCCTTGATCATCAAGTTTGTTCCGGAATACCCATTTTGTACCAATAATAGTTTGAGATGGAGGACAAGGTACTAATTCCCATACATCATTTCTTTCAAATTGATTTAACTCATCTTGCATTTCTAAGAACCAATCCTCATCCTCAATGGCCTCTTTAGCATTTTTAGGCTCTTTTTGAGAAATAAGAGCTTTCTCGCAAATTTTCTCCGGGTCATCACTTTGTCAAGGGGATCACCAATAATAAGATCTTTTGGGTGATCTCCTTAAATTTCAATGCAACGGGAAGATCCGAGATATCACCTCTATCTTCTTGAGGACCATTTGAAGTGGACGGTTGATCATTTGATGTAGACGGTTGATCATCAATTTGAACAATTTGTTCAATAATATCTTCTTCATCACATTCATCATTAGGTATTCTTTCAACCCCAAGCTTCATTAAATTTGACATGGATGGATTCTTCAACAACTCCACTAGTCTTATTGTAAACCCGATATGCTTTGCTTTTTTGTTGAATATCCCATAAATATCCCTTCATCGGCCTTAGGATCAAGTTTGTCCAATTGATCCTTGGTATTCAAAATAAAGCATTTACAACCAAATATCTTGAAATAACTAATATTTGGAGTTCTACCTTTCCAAAGCTCATATGGAGTTTTATTCATTTTAGGACGAATATAAATTCGATTAATGACATAGCAAGCGGTACTTACGGCCGGCCCAAAAATATTTTGGAAGTGAAAATTCATTGAGCATGGACCGACTCATCTCTTGTAATGTCCGATTTTTCCTTTCGGCTACTCCATTTTGTTGAGGTGTCCTTGGAGCCAAAAAATTATGAGCATATCCTTTGGTTTCACAAAATACTCTAAATTCACCGTCAAATTCTCCACCTCGATCGCTTCGAATAGACTTGATAGTGTCTTCCTTTTCATTCTCAATAAGTCTACACAACTTAACAAACTCATTAACGGCATCGCTTTTATTGGTAAGAAAAAGAGCCCAAGTATATCTAGAAAAATCATCGACGATAACAAAAGTGTAATGTTTTCCACTTAGACTAGCCGTACCAATATCCCCATACAAATCAAGGTGAAGCATTTGTAGGGGTTTGGTTGTGAAAATTTCATTTTTGGGCTTAAAACTACTTTTAACAAATTTGTTCTTTTGACAAGTGTCACATAAGCCAAGATTTTCGAAATTCAATTTGGGGAGTCCTTTCACATGTTGGTTTTTGTAAATATTTTTCAAATTCTTGTATCCAACATGTCCAAGTCGCCTATGCCATAAACTAGTTAAATCATTATTGGCGACTAAACAAGAAACATTTTGACTAACCAAATCACTTGTACAAATTTTGTAAAGATTGCCTTTTCTATTTGCTTCACAAATAATTTCACCATTTTTAAGTATAAGACATTTTCTTTATTAAAGGAAACATCATAATTTGAATCACAAAGTTGGCTAACACTTATCAAATTAAACTTAAGCCCTTCAACTAAAAGAACATTACTAAGAGAGAAAAGAAGAGTTACCAATTTCTGCATTTCCAAGAATTTTTCCTTTGCCATTGCGAACATGACCATACCTCTTCTTGGAGCTTGATGTTGGTAAAAAGTTCTCTCCTCCCGGTCATATGGCGTGAACATCCACTGTCCACGAGCCATTTTGAATCTTCCATTGTTGTTATAGCCCCTATCACCTACAAAAGAATTTCTTTTAGGTACCCTATAACTTTGGGGTCCATGGGGGTTAGTCTTGAGACCTTTGGGTCTCCAAACATGTCTTGAGCTATTTCTCAATTTGCAATTATTAGCATAATGTCCAACTTTGCCACAATAAAAACAAGTAGGAGTATTATAATTATTAGCACGTACAAAAGTCGGACCTTGGTTATTTTTCTTAAAAACACTTTGAAATGGCTTATAACCAAGTCGCAATTTGGAATGCTCACCTCTTTGTGCATCTAAAATTTTTGTGACTTTATCCGTGCTTATGTTGAAACGATGCACATCATTTTTCAAACATTCAATATCTTTTGTGAGCGATTTCTTTTCGGTTTCAAGAGAATGAATTCTAGTAAGAGTAAGAGCATGAGCTTTGTCTAGAGATTTAGAAGAGGTAAATAATTTTTCCTTTTCAACCTTAAGCTCCTTATGCTCCTTTTTCAAATTTTTGTATTTAACAACTAAATTTTGAAACTCAATTTGCAATTCATCAAAATCACATTGCAAGTCATCAACTATGGAGGAAGTAGGAGAATTTGAGTGTACCTCATTGTTTTCATCGTCTATGGCCATGAGACCGTGTTCGGTTTCTCCTTCCTCATCAGTTGTTTCGAGTAGTTCATCCCATGTTTTGACCTCCGTGTTTAGAGCCTTCTTTTTTGTGAAAGGCTTCTTTTTCTTTTGCTCCTCTTCATCGAGCTTTGGGCAATCGGCAATGAAGTGCCCGGGTTTTCCGCATTTAAAGCAAGCATTATCTCTTGGTTTTCTCGCTTTATTTTTATTCACAAATTTTGCAAATTTTCGAACAAGTGCGGCCGTCTCCTCATCATCATTATCATTATCATAGTATGCATTATTAGAAGAAGAAACAAGACCTTTAGGAATAATTTGCATACCCGATTGATTTATGGATGGTTTGGAATTTTTCCTCTCCTTGAGATAGACTTCATAGATGAGGAGGTTTCTAATGAGCTCGTCAAACTTGAGTGTCTCAAGGTTTTGTGCCTCCGTGATTGCCGTTACTTTTTCGGACCATGAGCCGGGAAGAGCATTCAATACCTTAGTCAACTTGTCTTCTTCGGAAATGACTTTACCAAGGGCCACAAGAGGATTGACAATATTATCAAGCCTTTCCACCATCTTGGAAATGTTTTCCCCATCACGTATGTTAAAGTTTTCAAAGTCTTTAACAAGCATGGTCTTTCTTGCTTGCTTGACCTTCTTAGTCCCTTCATAAATTGTCTCCAATTTTTCCCAAACCTCATGTGCCGACCTTATGCCTCTTATGCGATTATACTCGTTAGCCGTAAGAGAACAATGTAAAATATTTAAGGCCTTACCGTTTAGAGAGAAAGCTTTTTTTGTCATTTTCATCGAACTCCTTGAAAGGTTTAGGAGTCAAGGTGCCATCTTCCAATTTTTTGGTTGGTTGATCAACTCCTTCAATGACCACATTCCAAATATCGAACCCGACACCATTGTAGAAAGCACTCCATACGGTCTTTCCAAAATGCGTAGTTGTTGGCGTCGAATAGTGGTGGCTTGTTGGTGGAGGCCCCGGTGGTGAGATGAGCATCATGTGTAGCCATAGATCTTTCCTCTTTACTCGGGACGAGCTAGCCAAAGAGTTTGACTCTGATACCACTTGTTAGTCCAAGTAGCTACAATAATCTAGAGGGGGTGAATAGATTATCCCGGTTTTTCAGATTTTGCCCTCTTTTTCGAAAGACTCAAGCAAAAATGAAATGCTAAATGCGGAAAGTAAATAGCACACGTCGATTTATAGTAGTTCAACCCACCTAGGCCTAATCTACTACCACCTCGGATATCCGGATGGATTTCAAAAAGAAAAAAGATTTTATTAATTTACCAAAAATTAATACAACACCTTGAGGATTACCACAACCCTCTTTCACCACTCGAGGATTACCACAACCCTCTTACAACACCTTTGAAGATTACCACAACCTTCAAACACCTATCACCTAGATCACCCAAGTGTATTCTTACCACAAGAATACTCACAAGGATGTCTTGTATTGAATGATGACCAAAATCAAGATTACAACTCAATAATGATTGATACAAAATGAGTACAAGTGTAATCAAGAATTGAAAGCCTAGATCTCAAATTTGTGCAAATGAAAGTGCTTAGGCTAATACAACAAGATTTATGAAAGTGTTTGCTCAATTGCTCTTTGCTTGTGTAGAGTGTTGTATCTTGTTGCTTGAATGAAGCCTCTATTTATAGGAGAGGACTTGGCTTTCATTTCTAGTTGTTGGCTCCTCCTTGGGGAGTGATTTGCTGCAAAAGAAACCATTTAAAATGATCAATATAGCTGTTAGAAATCAATCCCACAAAATAGGGAAAAGTCATAAAGCTAAAACGCAATGATAGTTTCTTTGATAAACAGGGGTTCGACCGGTCACACAGAGATAAGATTGAAATTGAATTCTGTGAATTTTAACACGGGGACCGGTCGGAGGAGTGCGGCCAGTCCGCCTTAGTGACCGGTTGAGCCAAGGATTTACTGAAACAGAGAAGATCAACCAAGAGGGGTCGCTCCTCCCAATCTGGTCGCCCGTGGGTCGACCGTCGCCTCTCCATTTTTTTCTTACGTCCCATTTTCTGTTTCAAAACTCAACTCAGGTAAGGGTTGCCCTATAGGGCGACCGATCGAGCCTGAAACAAATATGTTGTCCAATTTTTTATCGAAAATAAACTCTAAGAAATACTCCGAAAAATAGTAAAAACATTTTAAATCGATCGGAAGTAATTAGACAACATTTAGGGACATTGTTTTGGTTTAAAAACTTATTTGAACTAAATCATCAAAATCATGATAAAAACATTTATCTAACATGCACTTGCAATTTTTTGCTGAATATGGACATGGAAATGAAACTGAACAACACGATTGAAGTTGATGGGTTCTCTCTCCCTAAATCTCGGCCAACTAAAAAGGTAATATTCTATTTGCCTTAAAACTAAATATTAATGACATTAACACCCCTACTTAAAAATCGGATAACATAGAAAAATACATATATACTCTTACTAGCCTAATATAATTGGATTGATCTATACTATCCAAAATTTTAAATCAAGAGTCAATAAGTGTTCATATGGACTCACCTAAAGGGCTTGGTCTCATTTGAACCAATCCTAATATATATATATATATATATATATATATTTAAGACAAAAATAATGTTTTACATTGGGTAGCATAATCTATATAATATATAAAAGCTAGATAGTGCTAATTCGTAAGTTCATCGCCAAAATAAGGTTTCGATCTTGGAAAAGTTTATTTTTTTTAATTAGTTTTATTGTTTTGTATTTTTAAAGTGTTACTTTAGCCAGTATTAATTAATAATCGCTTTGACTTTTCCAATCTCCATACCAAGTTTAATTAGTATTGAGTTTACTTTTAATTAATGGGCTGCCCATCGAAATTACCCGGTTCAATAAATGAGGTTTATTTTTAATTAAAGCACGCATTGAAATTGGTAAAGTGCATCTTGATTTGTAAAATATTGCACCTTTGACTAAATGGACCTTGAAGTGGCAGGAAATCAATACATCTCATTAACCATAACTCCCAATAAAAAAACAAAATGAAATGAAAAAAAAAATCTGTTGTAATAAAAATTACGTCAAATATAAAGAATTACCTAAGTCTACCAATTAATGAGTCAAATGAAATAAAAAATACATCAGATGTCAAAGAATTACCCAACAGCTGTAACGTTTAAGCTATTACATATCATTTATTTCTTCTAATAAATCCCAATTAATAAATATAAGGAAAATCCAATTCATCAAAAGTTACAAATACCTAATAGTACAATATTCTGGGGCCTGCAATTTTATTCCAACAAATTAGAATTGCTTGCATTTGGGCTTTAATATTCGGTCCATATATTAGTTTCTTTTTTTTGTCAAATGAAATAATTTTTTATATACCAATATTTAAATTAATATTTTGTATATCTTACATATATATTTAAAAGAACTAAAGAAGTGTTTGACATCGATCTATTATTTAATTGTATTATTTTGTATTTATGTTTTAATAATTTAGTGTAAAATCAAACATTTCAATTACTACAAAAATTAAATTTTTGTTAAATAACATGCATAATGCATCTTCTGGTTTTTAACTAAAATGATAATAATATTCACTATTTTAATATTATTTTTAGTTTGTTTTGGTATTTTTTAAATTAAATATCGTTGATAAATTAAGTTGCAGAATGTTGATATTCTCAATGGTGTAATGGTGATTATTCTACAAAGGCTTATTACATCCGACATTAATTTATATATCCTCTCTCTCATATCAAAAATGGTATGAAATTTTTATTCATAGATTCATTTTTAATTATGTACTTATGTATACATTCTTTTGAATAAATTATATAATGTTTATTTTGCAGGAAATACATCCTTACCTCAGGAAATTATTATTTGCCATGATTTTCATCCGTCACAGTCTAAAGTGTTTCTATTATTGCTGATTTAATTAATGACGATGAATCTCCTAATTGTTTCAATAATGGTGTCGCACAGAACTAGAAAATGCATAGATGGAGATATGTTTGTGGCTCAATGTAAAAACAATCTTATATTGTGAGTTGTAATATTTTTTTTTTCATTTCACGTCCATTCTCAATGTGCTCGTGCCTTTATTCTTTTGGAAAATAAATTACGAGTTACGAGACATTCTCTTGGATTAAGTTCCATTATTATTAAATTATTTATTGTTAAATCCATAGTTATTTGACTTTACAATTAAATAATCTATTGAATTTGATATATTAAAATAACTAGCTGCAGAAAAAAAAATTATTAAAATAACTAAAATATTAAAATTATTTTTTCTTAATATATAATTCGTACATTGCACGGGTGGACTGCTAGTTTTAGGAAAAATAAAACATTTAAAAAACAAAGAAAAAAGAAAATCAAGGAGATTTGTAGAAATTCCTCCCATTCTGTGTTTTAGCAAATTCAATGATAGACATTGCAGGTAAACATTCCTGTTCAAAAATCCGTATGCTTTATTTTACAAAGAGATCAGGGCCGGCCCTGAGGGTAGTCACCGAGGGCGACCGCCTAGGACCCCCGATCTTGAGAGGCCCCAATTTTGAAATAATCCTTTATATCAGTATACATGTTTTATTAAAAAAATTATAAGGGCCCCAAAAAATTTAAAAAATATCTAATGACAAAAAATAAAAAATACCAAAAGGCCTTTTCTTTTCAAAATTATACTTAGAAAATTAATCAAACTTCTAAATTCAAAATAAAAGAAACATGTTTTCTTTCATATTCTATTTCTACTTAAACAAATTCTTTTTTTTTAAATTAAAAAAAGTATATGAAGGAATTTTTTAAATTGTAAAAGCTTTGGATTATTTTCTAAATAGCTTTGTTAACTATACCTGTTAATGTAGTATCAACAAAAAGAAGTTTTCAAAACTAAAATTGATAAAATCATAATTGCATCCAACTATTTCTCAAGAAAGATTAAATGGGTTGACAATTTTATGTATCTTGATTTTGATGACCTTATTGATTATTTTAATTCTCAGAATGCTAGATAATCTAGATTTATTCAATGACTATTCAATAATTTTTTTGTACATGTTTATAGTTGTTGCACTTGTTGAATATTTTGAATGATTAAAAAGAAATCCATCATTGGAGTTTGAAATTTTCAATGTAGGCTTTTTTCCTTTTTCATAGGGGCCCCTTTTTTTCTTGTCACCGTGGGCCCCTGAATAGTCAGGGCCGGCCCTGAAAGAGATGATACTTATGGGATGTCATGATGAGTGATGACTGGTCGTTTCATTTTCAGCCGGAGTGCTACTGTCCAAACAAGAAGAATATTTCAAAAAATCGCATATTCAACGCATAAAAGTTGAAACACTGACACATACGCTAACATTTTTAAAATTTGTCCACAAACAATCGCATCTTCAATGCAAATTTCAATCTCATAGTGCGAATTTTGGGAATGATCTGCATGTTTGCCCATCACCAAGAACCACAAAAGCCTTCCCCTTAGACCGTCTCCAGCACTCGGCACTCTACACTACTTTGACGCAGAGTCTACATTTCATGATCTCCAACATTATGCACTATTTTCTGCACTAAAAAAGAATATTCCATAAAAGTTTTACTTTTATTTTGATTGGTATTGCTTTATAATTGATAAAAATATTATATACGTAATTTTATTTATTATAAAATTTATCAATTTTTTTATTTTCAAAATTAATCGAATTAGGAAAATAGAAAATTAAATGACATTAATGCAAAAAAAAATTAAAATAAAAAATCATAATAATACAGAAACATAATTAAAATATTATAGTGACTAGTTTTGTGTGTAGTATTTTAATTCTTATAGTATTATCCAATTACACACCATATTATTTAAAATATTGTCACATACAATTTAATTAATTTTAATATTATTTTCTACTAATTTCTAATTTATGACATACCTTTTAAAGGAAATTAAAATTAAGCAAAAAAAAAAAAGAAAAGATGGTGCATGAACAATGCATGGCGCTGCACTGTGCAAATCAACAAAATGGCGCAATGGATAGCGCCGGAGGTAAAAAGGTTGGCAAGCAAGCCGAGAAACAACTCTTGCTTTAAATGCGGAAAATCTGGGCACTACAATAGCCGATTGCCCGAAACTAGCAGAGGATGAACAAAAGAAGAAAAAGCCTTTTCCGAAAAAGAAGGCTCTAAATGCGGATGTCAAACTTGGGATGAACTACTCGTCACATCCGACGAAGACGGAGAAATTGAACATGGTCTTATGGCAATAGACGATGAAAATAACGAGGTACGCTCTAACTCTTCAACTTCTTCCTTAGTTGATGAATTGCAATGTGATTTTGATGAATTGCACAAGGAATTTCAAAATTTGATTGTTAAATACAAGACTTTGAAAAAAGGAGCATAAAGAGCTTAAACCTGAAAAGGATAAATTGTTTACTCCTTATGAATATCTTGATAAAGCTCATGCTATTACTCTTACAAAAGTCCGTACTCTTGAAAGCGAAAACAATCGCTCACAAATGATATTGAACATTTGAAAAAAGATGTGCATCGATTTAATTTAAGAACGGATAAAGTTACTAAAATTTTAGATGCACAATGAGATGAGCATTCAAAATTAGGACTTGGTTACAAACCGTTTCAAAATGCTTTCAAGAAAAATGACAAAGGTCAGACTTTCGTACGTGCTAGTAGTTCCCACAATCTTATTTGTTTTTATTGTGGTAAAGTTAGACCTTATGCTACTCATTGTAAATTAAAAAATAATTTTAGCTACTATTAGAGACCCAAAAGTCTCAAGGCTAACTTATCCCATGGACCCCAAAATTATAGGGTACCTAAAAATAATTCATTTGGAGGTAATAAGGGTTATAACAACAATGGAGGTGATGGCTCAAAAGCTACCTTTAAAACCGTAGGCAAGTGCACCTATCGTTTTATAGTATAGATTATTGAGTACCGAGTGTCATTCCCACGAGGATTGTAAGTACCAATAATTACCGTCTTTTTTGTTATTTAATCTAACAATTTTCAGTTTTGTGTTTGATGAAAAAGGAAAACAGATTATAAATTGTAAAAATGAAGTAAAATTTGTAGAATAAGAAATCAAGAGATAGAAGTGTGTTTGAATGTAAATCCCTCTAGAATGTTTTTGTGATTTGACAAGTTAAAAGATTCAACCATAAGCCCTTAAGCAAAAACCAACCTCTTTTAATAAAATCTCATGCTATGTGGATCAGTAGAAATTCCCGATTTAAGTTAATCCCTTTCTCAAGGCGAAAAACTCCTAATCTCAAGTTGATTAACATGAAATCTCTTTCTAGTTAAAACCCCCAAGATTGCATTATAACGATTTATGAATTCCCATATTAGGTTTGACCCTAATCCAGAAGATTTATGTCGTCCTATATCTAGGATTGCATGCAACTCTTTTCACTTATACAATTTCTTTTTCACCATAAATCTCTCGATTACCCGATGAAGAAAAGATATCAAATTAATATACCGGAAATATTAACTCAAATGAGATAAGCATGATATAAGTGAATCACACAAGACATGATGATTTTATTAAAAACATACAAACCTCAATCACAAATCCATTCTAGAGTTCATTACACTCAAACACTAGGAGTTTAGCTACTCATGATTTTGACCAAAGAATAAATTACACAAGAAGATTTAAGCATTGTAGACATGGTGTACTTATCTTTCTCAAAACCTCAATGGACTTCTTCCTTGATTTATGATGTTGCTCCAAGCCTTCTTCTCCAATATTGCCCCAAGCTTTCTTCTCCAAGACCCCTTGATCCCAATTCTACTTAATGAAATGAATACAATGAATATTTCCGAGTATCTAATGAATACCTCTCCCAACTTCAACCCTTGGCTTTTATAGGCAATCAATACATTGATAGTACTCTCTTTTGTTAAACAATTGCCTCCATTTTCTTTGTTGGTTGGTGAATTCTTGTATTCAAGTGATGAGGAGGGGACATGGAGATATGTTTCAAAAAAATAGGGTGTTAAAAGTGTACAAAAGTGGCCAAAATGGGTTGGTTGGTGAGTTTTCCCCAAATTCCGCAAAGAAAAGTTGCAAAAGGGTCCCTGACACGCCAGTGTCAGGCAAAGACGGCCAGGCCGTCTTTGCACAAAATTTGCTTTGGAAAAAATGGCCCGACACGCGGCCGTGTTGGACAACACGGCCAGGCCGTGTTATGCGACACGGCCGTGTTATGCGACACGCCAGGCCGTGTTATGCGACACGCGGCCAGCCGTGTTAATGCGACACGCGGCCGTGTTATACGACACGGCCAGGCCGTGTTCGGGCTGTTTTGGGGCGATTTTTCCTCCTCTTTTGATCCCCTTCAACATGGCCGTGTTTGGTGACACGGCTTGGCCGTTTTGGACCCTTTTTCCAATTTTTATCCAATTTATTTCCTTCTTTTTTGAACATGGCCATGTTACTTGACACCCCAAGTCATGTTGAGTGATTTTCTTGCCTTTTTTCAAGTAATATTGGCTTCACATTGCTCCAAATTGCTCCACCTATAATGTTAAACACATCACACTATGAAATGCTACAGAAATACTTGAGAAAACTATGATTTTTCTAACAAAACAATTCAAAAACTATTGAATTAATAATATAAAATATGTACAAAATGACACTTATCAGGAGGATTCAAAATGGCTCGTGGACAGCGGATGTTCGCGCCATATGACCGGAAGGAGAAAACTTTTTACCAACATCAAGCTCCAAGAAGAGGGTATGGTCATGTTCGGGAATGGCAAAGGAAAAATTCTTGGAAATGGAGAAATTGGTAACTCTTCTTTCTCTCTTAGTAATGTTCTTTATGTTGAAGGGCTTACGTTTAATTTGATAAATGTTATCCAACTTTGTGATTCAAATTATAATGTTATTTTCAACAAAGAAAAATGCCTTAATGTTAAAAATGATGAAATTATTTGTGAAGCAAATAGAAAAGGCAATCTTTACAAAATTTGCCCAAGTGATTTGGTTAGTCAAAATGTTTCTTGTCTTGTCACCAATAACGATTTAACTAGTTCATGGCATAGGCGACTTGAACATGTTGGATACAAAAATTTGCAAACTATTTACAAAAATCAACATATAAAAGGATTACCCAAATTGAATTTTGAAAATCATGGCTTATATGACACTTGTCAAAAGAACAAATTAGTTAAAAGTAGTTTTTTAAGCCCAAAAATAAAATTTCCATAACCAAACCCCTACAATTACTTCACCTTGATTTTTATGAGGATATTGGTACGGCTAGTTTAAGTGGAAAATATTATACCTTTGTTATAGTCGGTGATTTTTCTAGATATACTTGGGCTATTTTTTTTGCAAATAAAAGCGATGTCGTTAATGAGTTTGTTAAGTTGTGTAGACTTATTGAAAATGAAAAGGAAGATACTATCAAGTCTATTTGAAGTGATCGAGGTGGTGAATTTGATGGAGAATTTAGAGTCTTATGTGAAACCAAAGGATATGCTCATAATTTTTCGGCTCCAAGAACACCTCAACAAAATGGAGTAGCCGAAAAGAAAAATCGAACACTTCAAGAAATGAGTTGGTTTATGCTCAATGAATATTCACTTCAAAATATTTTTGGGCCGGCCGTAAGTACCGCATGCTATGTTATTAATCGTGTTTATCTTCGTCCTAAATTGAATAAAACACCGTATGAGCTTTGGAAAGGAAGAACTCCAAATATTAGTTATTTCAAAATATTTGGATGTAAGTGTTTTATTTTGAATACTAAGGATCAATTGGACAAACTTGATCCTAAGGCCGATGAAGAAATATTTATGGGGTACTCTATCAAGAGCAAAGCATATCGGGTTTACAATAAGACTAGTATGGTTGTTGAAGAATCTATCCATGTCAAATTTAATGAAGCCTCGGGTGTTGAAAGGATACCCAATGATGAAAGTGATGAAGAGGATATTATTGAACCAATTGTTCAAGATGTTGCTCAAAATGATACTTCAAATGATCAATCATCAACCTCAAATGTTCCTCAAGAAGACAAAGGTGATACCTCAGACCTTCCCGCGACATTGAAATTTAAAGAAGATCACCCAAAAGATCTCATTATTGGTGATCCCCTTGATAAAGCGATAACTAGAAGGAAATTTACCGAGAAATATCTTATTTCTCAAAAAGAGCCTAAAAATGCTAAGGAAGCTATTGAAGATGAGGATTGGTTTTTAGAAATGCAAGAGGAGTTGAATCAATTTGAAAGAAATGATGTTTGAGAATTGGTACCTTGTCCTCCATCACAAACAATTATTGGTACAAAATGGGTATTTCGGAACAAACTTGATGACCAAGGCAATATTGTTCGAAATAAAGCAAGGTTAGTAGCTCAAGGGTATTGTCAAGAAGAAGGTATTGATTATGATGAAACGTTTTCACCCGTAGCACGTTTAGAAGCTATTCGTATTTTACTTGCCTATTCTTGTTTTAAAAATTTCAAGCTTTACCAAATGGATGTTAAATCCGCTTTTCTAAATGGTTTTATTCAAGAAGAAGTCTATGTAAAACAACCTACGGGGTTTGAAAATTTTTCTAGGCCAAATGACGTTTATAAACTTAAGCAGGCCTTATATGGTTTAAAACAAACACCTCGTGCATGGTATGATAGACTTAGCTCTTTTCTTTTACAAAATGGATTTACAAGAGGTAAAGTTGATACTACTCTCTTTGTTTTTGAAAAAGGACAAGATTGCTTATTAGTGAAAATTTATGTTGATGATATTATATTTGGTGCTACTAATGAATCATTGTACAAGAAATTCTATAATTTAATGCAAGGTGAATTCGAGATGAGTATGATGGGGGAGCTTAATTTCTTCCTTGGACTTAAAATTAAGCAATGCCAAGAAGGTATTTATATTTCACAATCAAAGTACGCAAAAGAACTTCTAAAGAAATTTGACATTGAAGAAGGAAGAACCGTCACTACTCCTATGGCAACAAATGTCAAGATAAACAAGGATGAAAAAGGTAAGTCGGTTGACGAAAATCCAAGTATCGAGGTATGATTGGTAGTTTACTTTATTTAACCACAAGTAGACCGGATATTCTTCATGATGTATGCCTATATGCTCGTTTTCAAAGCAATCCCAAAGAATCTCATATGAGTGCCATTAAAAAGATTTTTCGTTATTTAAAAGACACTATTCAATATGGTTTATTTTATCCAAAGAATGAAAAATTTTCTCTTAAAGGATATAGTGATTCCGACTATGTGGGAAATATTGGTGATCGGAAAAGTACTTCCGGGTCATGTCAATTTTTAGGCGATTGCCTAGTGTCTTGGTTCTCAAAGAAACAAAATTGTGTTCCACTTTCAACTATTGCCGAATACATTTCTGCGCCCTTTTGTTGTACACAATTGCTTTGGATGAAACAAACCTTAGCAGACTATAAATGTTCTTTTGAAAATGTACCTATTTTTTGTGATAATACGTCCGCTATAAATATTGCTCAATACCCGGTTCATCATAACCATACTAAACATATTGAGATTCGTCATCCTTTTTTAAGGGATTGTATTTCCAAACGAAAAATTGAGATGTCTTTTGTTCCATCTCAAGATGAATTAGTGGATATCTTTACAAAACCGCTATCCTCCGAGACTTTTACTTAAATACGAGCTCGGTTAGGCATAATACATATTGAATGAGGTCTATGTTTGCAATTTACATGTTTTTAAAACTTAGGGGTGAGAAATTGGATTTTTGGATCAAATTTTGAAAAATGACAGAACAGACTGATGCAGTGACCAGATATAGTGAGGTCAACCGGTCAACCTCAAATCGGGCCGGTTGACCTCACCCTCAACTGGTCAACCAGATGCAAAATTTTGCGAAAATTGCATTTTGTCCCAGACTTTGATATGATTATATGATGTTTTTATGGTGCTAACATTATTTTTGATGATTCCAAAGGTGGAGAAACAGGAAATAAGCTCTTTAGCTCAAAGAAGCTATAATAAGCTCGCAAAAAAAGCAATACGATGTGGCTATTAAAAGCCAAAAGTTGTGGATCATACTCAGTCCATTTGATGTATTACGGACTTTTATAATTGTCTAATGATATTCAAGTTTCTATTGTAAAAGCTGAGCTTTTAGCTTGTTTGATTGCTTCTATATTTATTTTGTTGTGCATGTTGAAAGGGGGAGCTTTTACAAAATATTTTTGAAAATCTTTACTCCCATCCTTGTGTCTACTATGCATGGATAGTTGTTGCTTAAAACGGATAGTTATTTTTGACCGGAAAATTTGTTTTGTTTTCAAAATCGATCTCTTAAAATTGTTTTGGTTTGTAATCATCAAAAAGGGGAGTTTGTTAGATAAATGTTTTTATCATGATTTTGATGATTTTATTTAACTGTGTTTTTACACCTAAACAATGCTTCTAAATATTGTCCAAATACTCCCGATCGATCAAAAATATTTTACTAATTTTTCAGAATATTTTTGAAGTTTATTTTCGACAAAAATTGGACAATACTTCTGTCTCGTGTTCGACCGGTCGCCCTATAGGGCAACCCGTGTCTGAAGTTGATTTCTGAAACAGAAATGAGACGGTGGAATTTTTCGAAGAGGTCGATCTGGAGGTTGACAGGTGTGGTCGGCCGGTGTCTGGTGATTTGGCTCAAACTCTGGACTTCCCTATATTGCACTTTTATTGAGCGGACCGGTCCAAGGAGGGGCTGACCGGTCCCCCTGTGTATTTTTGTGCGATTATTTTCAAACTCTTATTTCTATTCGACCGTCGCCCTATAGTTTTGACAGCAAACTGTCCGTTGAGATTACAGATAGCTTTCCTCATTTTAGGAGGTTGATTTCTAACAACTATAATCTTGATTTTAGTTGCATTTTTTGTAGATATCAAACTCCAAGAAGGAGCCTATATCTGGAAATCAATCCAAGACGTGTCTTATAAATAGAGGAAGCATTGAAGCAATAAGATACAACACAACAACACAAGCAAATACATACAAGCAAACACTTTATTCTTCATTGTCATATTTCTTGTTGTAATGGCCTAAGCTCTTGCACATGCACATTTTGAGGTCTAGGCTTTTATTCTTTATTACACTTGCACTCAAAGTTGTATACTTCATTATTGAGTTGTAATCTTGAATTTGTGTCATCATTCAAACACAAGATATCCTTGTGAGTGTTCTTGTGGTAAGAACACACTTGGGTGATCTTAGGTGTTAAGGAGTGTGGTACTCTTCATAGGTGAAGGAAGATTGTGGTAATCTCCTTGGTGGTGTTGTAAGAAGAGTGTGGTACTCTTCAAGGTGAATGTGTAATAGTTTTGGTGAGTATTAATAAAATTCTTTTTTCTTTTTGAAATCCACTTTGGATATACCAGGGTGGTAGTAGATTAGGCCCTAGGTGGATTGAACTACTATTAATCATCGAGTGTTGTTTATTTTCCCGGATTTACATTTTTGCTATCATCTTCACATTCAAAAAGAGGGCGTAAATTGTAATATCAACATAATCTATTAACCCTCCCTCTAGATTATCATAGCCACTTGGACTAACATTATATATGCTCGAATTCATTAAATTATGATGTTTTATATTTAATTTGGACAATTAGAATCCCTACTGAGTATGTGTCACTCACCCCTATTATTCAAACTATTTTCAAATGAAATCGGTGGATGTGTTGCCGATGCCGATCTTTGGGGATAGCAAGAATTTATACTTTAGTTATTTACCCTTTTGAATTGTTGACTGGTTTTCAAATTCAAATAAATGCGACGTACTATCTTCTAATTTATTATAATATTATTAATATTTATTTTTAATCTTAGCTAATACTCTAAGGTTGCTTATTTCAGATTATTTTTAGTAATTTATTTTAAACTTCATTATTGCTTCCGCTTGAGTTATCTATTTTATTTTAAAATATATAAAAAAGTACGTGGCGTAGTGAAACTTTTATAGTTAGAATATGTATTATAAAATCAGAGTAGCGCATCGAAAATGTGATGGATTTTTGGATTTATTAATAAAATAGTTTGATTTGTTTTTGAGATGTGTCTTATTCGTTCGCATTTAAATGCATTTCCTTATTATATTAACTTAAAAAAAATTAACACATACTATATTTTACTAACGCTCAAAAAACCCGTTATAAAAATGGGGCGTTACAATTTAGTTCAACATAATTGTATACTTAGTTAAATATCATTGTATACCTGGTTATGTTTTATCATATTTTTAGTTCAGTTGAATTGTATACTTAGTTTAGTGGAATTGTATACTTAGTAAAATATCATTGTATACTTAGTTATGTTTTATTATATATTTAGTTCAGTGGATTTGTAAACTTGGTTCAATGGAATTGTATACTTAGTTATATAGGTAGTTTCATGGATTTGTATACTTAGTTTAGTGGAATTGTATACTTAGTTCCGTGGAATTGAATACTTAGTTATAGAAGTAGTTCAGTGGGATTGTATACTTAGTTAAGTGTAATTGTATACTTAGTTAATTATTTCTATATACTTAGTAATGTTTTAATGTATAGTTAGTTCAGTGTAATTGTATACTTAGTTAAATATTTTTGTATACTTAGTAATGTTTTAATGTATAGTTAGTTCAGTGTAATTGTATACTTAGTTAAATGTTTATGTATATTTAGTAATGTTTTAATGTATAGTTAGTTTAGTGAAATTGTATTCATTTCATGAATTGTTGCATGATTCTGTTGCCACGTTTTTCTGTAGCTGTATTCCATTGTTACCCCAAATGAGGCAACCAATGATAATAGATCTTTGGCGTTATTTTCTCAACGTCTTGATGTTGAAGAAGAGATGGTGGATCGCGTGATTAGGGGGACATGATCAATAACAGATCACGTCCCTAATTTGTAGGAGACAGTTATGATTTGTTTGTTATCTATCCCTATTTTACCCCTCCAAGGGTATATTCTCCTTACAATTGATGTATATATTTTGTTTGATCTTGGCCATTTATTTTCTATATTTCATGGTGTAGATCTGTTCCTTCGGTCTCACCTAGGAGGATGGTCTCACAGGATCCCCTCCATATATATATATATATATATATATATATATATATATATATATATATATAGGGAGCAGATGATGTGAGACCATAGCTATAGGTAAGAACATAAGACCACATCCACGCCATCTAACAAAACAAATGGAAGGCTAAGATTTACTAAGATTTTGTAGCATTAAAAAAATAGCGGGGCGGGGACCGGCTAGGGGTAGAAATGGAATCACAGGAATGGGCCAAAAATAACTGCCACCTACAATTAAGGGAAGAAAATATTTCTTGATTCACTAGCTAAACTCACGTTGATCAACATCCATCTTCTTCTCCCTTCACGCCATAACCACATTAAATTGAAACCTGCAAAAATAGAGAAGAAATTCTACATTCATACCAGTAGAAACATAAAAATTAGAACCGAGCCATCGAATCGCATATCATCAAACAACAAAAAAAGCAGAAATTGTCATAGACATAAACAAAATCAAGATTGCGATGTCACACAATTAGGATTTCCTCCCATATTCCATTCGAATATGAAGGTAATCACTTAACACCAATTCCTGCAAAAATGTTTGGATCGAACGCATATAATGTTGAACAATCAAAAACTTTACACATGCAGAAACGCGGAAAATGATGTGTATTAACGACAACGATTTTGTATGTTTACCATTCGTATTTTGTACATATAGAGTCCTTATTCTGTATAACATATTGTCATATAACAATAATCAAAAAATTTACTAATATGCTAATATAGAATAAGGATATTGCATGTATAGTGTTGTTGATGTGTATAGTTAGAACAAAATAATGGAAAATATGAGGAATTGTATAAGAAATTGTATATGTAATACGTATTAACGTTCTGTATGTATAATGTTCCATATTTGTGTGTTTAGTATGTAAAATATGTATCACATTTAATGTATACTACGCATTAATGTTCGGTATGCTTACAATACGATTTTGCATATTACAATGCATGTATTGTATGCTTACAATAGTCATTCGGTACAAAATGTGCATTTAAAATGTGTACTTGTAACACAAATAGTGGAAAATACGATTTTTCACCATACATTGATGTTCTAGTATTCCAATTTGTATATTTAGTATGTAAATTTTGTGTTTTTACCAGAGCAAGCTCCAGATTACACGGTTTATGTTGGGCAGAGGTTCGGAATCTCACTAGGATCAACAAAATATTGGATCCCAGAAGTGGACCAAGAAAAATTTCATCATGCCGACATGCATTTCTATACATTTGATGTTGGAATACAATTTTACAAAGATTATGGTACGTGTAGTGGCTTAGACATTAAAAAGAGCAATACAAAGAAATTCAAGAATGTTGAAATTCGTGTGCAATTGGCATTCTCACAACGCAGTCTGAATATTTGGTTACGCCATCAAAGTGTCATCTCTCTTGCCAAAAACTCTATTAATTTATCACTCAAGAACGAGTCATTTTGAATTGGATTTTCATTTCATTAGTGAGAAAGTGTCTCATAATCTTGGTTGTGTTCAACATGTTCTCTCACTCGATCAGATCGCTGATATTTTTACAAAACCGCTTTTTGGCCATTTTTTCACTCAGTTACAGAACAAAGAGAATAGTAGAATTAGGTATATAAGATAAAGATAATCATTGTAATGCCCAAAATTTAATAAACAAAAAATAATCACAATGGTCTCAATTAACAAATAACATACATTGAATATTTACTAACTTAAGTTCCACAAGTATAATTGTCAAAAAGTACGATAATTTAAAACTTATAAAACTACAGGATCTAATTCTACAAAAAAAAATTACAGAGTAAATCCAATCACATAAACTAAATATATTACAAATATTACACCGAAAGTCTTAATTTATAAACTTAATAATAACAAATAATACATCGAAAGTTAGTAACCAAAATCAGTACAATTACTCTTCGAATTACTTAGGGCAAAATCAGAGAAATGGTACAACACGATTCGGATCCTATGTTACTCTTGTATTGGTGTCCGTACTAAAGTTCGTCGATCTCTAAATTTTTTTAGTAAAACGTGGGGTGAGCTAAACGAGCTCAGTGGGTAGGGAAATGAGAATGCAAGAGTTATTAATGAAAACTTGAAAGAAATTCTTTGAGATAATCACATAATGAACAAATCTGTTTCATTCATGCAAATGAATGTGGAATTATCAAGACTAATGTTAATTACAAAACCTACCAAATAAATACCACTATACAAGGAGACAATATCACAAATAAGCAAATTATACATAAATAATATTGCAATGGCATCGAAATGGAATATAAATGTACTAGCCTCAGGATGTTCAGGTTGCTGCATCAAATACAATATTAGCACAAATACGGAAACAAAAATTATGGGATTTAAGTCAAATTTAACATGGACAAAGTTCTATGCCCCATTTTAAAAACAAACGGGATACACAAAAAAAATGCATGGTCGATGTTGATCAAACACCGAACCCTATTGCGTTCTCCATCTCACTAGACTGAAGCCTCCAAGCACCTTATTCCTTCGAGTGGCTCGACGACTCTTTAGCTGTTGGTTTATACCCAGAGTTCATCATATTCCGGAATATACCAATACTACGACCCAAGTTTCGGTGTCGTCTCCGACCCGACCAGAAATATGGGAATAAGCACATGTGTAGTTGAGCAAACACCAACGACGACTGCTTGATTGATTGCCCCTAACTATACACGCCAAATGAATTTATCACAAGACTCGGGAAACCAGTTTCAATGCAAAATAAACGAGAACATAATGATAACTGATATTTCAAGTCACATATTAAGCTAATCAAATTAACATTCTAAAGTCCCATTATCATTTTATAAACTCACGCATTATATAGTGACTTATACTAAATTCAAATCAAGCAATTTTCAAATAGCATCCACAAGTTTAGCTTTTACATAAAGTAATATGAAAGAAAGCAATCCTATATACAATTTCCAACTTGTATTATTATCCCTAATATAACTTTAGTGATAGCTCCAATTACAAATCGTATATTCTTAAAAAAACCAATACTTGTACAAGGGCAAATTAGTTAAACTAAATAACTCTTTGTCAGTCCTAAAATGAAAATTTCATTATTTTAATCTCAGATTTTTTCCGGTTTCCATGTCACTTGTCGGTTCTCTATTTATTAATGGTTCAAATACTAGGTTTACTAAGATTATTTCAAGTCCAGAATGTACATATCTTCAAGTGTACTGTACATTGTATGAAATAAGAACTGATAACAATACCCTTTTATGTCAATAGCTAATATATATATATATATATATATATATTGAGATTAATGAACCCAACTGTTAGAGTAATATATGGTAATTCTAGATTGTTTATGAAGTTTTAATTCTAATCGTTTCAACTAAAATTCTAGATATAATATATACACAAAACAGATTAATATTAAAATCTTAAATTCAGTCTTATGTACCAATTAATATACCAACAATTTTATGGTCCTCGATCCAATTATTACTAAATCTGATGATACTCGAGCAGAGATGGACGAATATGGCGCCACGTGCCCATCCGGCTGATGATGACGTAAGTCGCCCAGGATGACATGGACCGACCTAAATGACGTAAGCAACCGGGCTGATGACGTGGCACGAGCCGAGCTCGGCCCACCAGAAAAGATCAAGCAAGTGCTCAACAAGTCTCCTACCGAGGAGAATCAACTTAACAATAACAAGTCAGAATATTACCAGTCAACAAGTCAAAGAAATAAACCAACAATATAATATTCTCTCAAAACCAGCAATATTTCCGCAAAGTCAACAAAATTCTTTCAACACATGGCTACTTCCACTCGCGCCGGAATTGCACCATTATTATATTATAATGACCAATCAATCAAGTGGATACACCCTACGGGATACACCCTACAGGATACACCCTATGAATAATCAAGGAAAGGACAAGTGTCCCACTATCAGATTAATATAATAATGATTAATCCATCATTAGTTCCAATATAAAAAGGCCTCATTTATTAGCAAAGAGGCCAACAAGGAAAAAACAGGCAAGACAGAGAGAAAACAAAAGAGAAAAGGGGAGAACTGATAAGACACACATTGTGTAAAGAACCGACCAGACACGTTCTGCTCGGCATTCATAATAGAAAGTCCAAATTAGCCATTCTCGATACTGATTGAGTGCTTGTTTATTTTCAACGTTATATAATCTCTATATTTTCTTTTGTTGACCCAAGAAGCACGTCAACAAATTGGCGCTAGAAGGAGGGCACCTCTCTTTAATCTGATCGTATAATCTCCACAAGTCTTAGAATTTCCAGCCAAATTAACACGTTCTCGTCTCTTAAAAAAAAATAAAAAGAAAAAAAATGAGTGAAAATGCGAGGACTTTACGAAGGAATGAGGACCTACCTCAAGAAACCCAAATTGGCCAAAATACAAACGGCCAGAATGCACCACAAACAGGGACCGGGGGCACAATTATATCGCTTATCGCGCAGCTCTCCTCACGGACCCAAATTTTCTCCAACAAATGAGTCAACTAGTTGCTCAAGCCCTTACGAACGCCCAACCACACACACCGCCGACCCCAAATAAACCCTTCATGGGGCGGATCCCCCGCGGAACACTCAAAACCAACCTCGGATAACCCGGACAATCAAGAAGCCATTCTGGGGCCAATAGCCCGAGAAGATAGACAGGAGGAGAGGCAACGCGAGGACACCTCCGAACACACCGTGATAGTAAAGTCCTCCCCACTACTCCATCCTCGATGGACCCATTCGTATTTACGGGGCCTGGGAGATCGGACCCGGCTGAATGACCTCGGTGTTCCATTAATTCAAGACTGATTTTCATGACCAAGAGCCTCCTAGGC
Source organism: Rehmannia glutinosa (assembly GCA_016081115.2). NCBI lineage: Eukaryota > Viridiplantae > Streptophyta > Magnoliopsida > Lamiales > Orobanchaceae > Rehmannia > Rehmannia glutinosa. Next base: position 10,913,657 of record CM071935.1, on the reverse strand, counting down.
CCAACCGAGCTCGGGGACTGGCCCGGTCAATGAACGGGAGGCGGCGAAATCACCCGCATGCGGTGGCGACTTGATATGTTAGAAGAAGCACCTGGGGCTCGACATCGCCCAAGCCCCCACATAGGTTGACCCGAACGTTATGTCACACTTTGCCCCACATATTTTGACAACCCCGCTTCCCGCAAAGTTCAAAGTCCCCCAGATCGGTCTATATGACAGAGAGACCGACCCCACTTGTAATACCCGAGCCTCTTACTACTAACTAGGCCAATATAGTTCATGCATTACATGTTAATTATGTGCTGCTATTTGCATAATCTGATTATTTTATGTGACATGACTAGTTTTATAATTTTGGAACTCACATATATTAATTAGTCGTCGGATTGTTAATTTAAGTAAAAAAATAATAATAAAATACTTATTTGTCGGACCATTAGATGCTAGCTATTCCGGTACACGTGGTAACATTAAAATTAATAAGAGTCATAAGACGACATGTGGTAAATTTACGGGTGAAAGGTGGCAACAATGGGTGCATCGAAAAACATAAAATGCGAGCAAATTGATTTAACGGGTTAATGTGATCTATGATTGAGAACCTGATAGTAAGATGTTATATTATTTGGGATTAATAGTTTTATAACTCAATAATAATAATAATAATAATAATAATAATAATAATTGTAATAATTACTAAGAATAATAACAATTATACATGTAAGTGATATACACTAGTACAAAATTGACCATTTGCATCGGTTGTAAACAACTTTAAGCATCGGTTCCAACGGCAATGCTTATGAAGGCGATGCTGAAAATCACATGTATAGGCATCGGTTTCAACTGATGCCTAAAGTAAACAATAGGCATCGGTTGATAAACAAAACCTGATGCATAATGTTCACCAAAAGCATCTGTTTCTCCACAACCAACCGACACATAAAGTCAGTTTGGGCATCAGTTCATAACAACAACCGATGCCTACTGTTATTTTTTTAAATACATTTTTTTCAATTTCCGACCTCCATGCAAATTAAAAATCCAGATCACAAATAACAATCCAACCCAAAAATAATGACATTTTTTAGTCCATAAATTAGATGACTCAATTCGGCAAAGTCATGGTCAAAACTTTTAAATAAAATATCTCACTCCATTTCCAGTCCAGAATACTAGAACTAGAATATATTTTGTTTGAGTAACAAATTGTGAATAGATATGTCTAATAAAAGAAAATCAACTACTGAAAATATAACACTTTGTTTTTAATTAATCAATCCTCCTCTTGGACTCATTCTCGGCAATGTTGAAGTACCTCAATCATAGACATTTTTGTCCTTGTTGGAAGCTATCACACGGAGCCAATCACGCATATTACCTGTCCGAAAGCATTTATGAACTTGGTGAGTTTTCATACCTGCTTTAACAGGAAAAAAATAAACCAATATATTTGCAACAACCATATATTGAGTTTAAGTTTATGTGAAGTAGTATATATTCAGTTGTTTTCACCCCCGCATATTGTTGTTAAGTTGTTTCCACAATATAAAGTACTCTTCATGAACAAATAGAGGTTCGGTCTTCAGAGATGTTCTTCAAAAAAGAAACAAAGCAACAACATCTTGTCAACAAACATACTCCTACCTATGCTAAAACCATTTCATCAGGCTAAGTACTATAAATTTTCTAGAGAAAAATTCGCGTCGACTATGCTCTCCAACACTGATGACTTACCTGAACTCAATAGGTACAGTTTGTAATATGTCAAGAGGGTATTTGTAATTTTGAAGTATAACTTGGTTTTTTCGTAAATAGACTGAATGCTTGGTATCTGTGAATAGATTATACCACATATATGAAACTCCTCAAATCTTCCGTAAGCAAATATGCATCAATAAAAGGCTAACGGAATATCCAATCAGAAGACAAGAAACAAAAAAAACACAAAAATTAAATCTATGTCGAATGCAGCTCCACTTTGAAAAGAGAAAGACACACGCATACACAAATATTAAAAAAAAGGGGTGGGGGGCATAAAAGAACAAGAATCAAATTGTAGTGAGCGAAAAAGGAGAGACTTACAGGGCAGAGGTTAGTAGTGAGATCGTCATAGGTTATTCGTGAGTTTTGGTGTATGACCTGCACAAGAGGTAAAGAATTATTATAACTCCTATAGTGAAACATATGTTATCTCAACATGTGTAAGACATGTGCATTCATCTTGCAACAACACTAATCCTATATTTAAATGTGGAAAATGTAATATTTCTAGTAATACCAACCTAAAGCTAAAAGAAGTAAAATCTCATTTCTTTGCAGAATTTGAAAATCAATGCAAAAATTAACAACATCATCGTCTAGGTTGAAAGATTAAGAAGACTAATATTCTGGGATTCCATGATAACCGACATATATTGATGTAGTTCGCGTAAGGAAACAACTCAAGAACATACCAAAATCCTACAGCCTGCCATACATGTTTCAATTCATCCCATGATGTGCCTGCAAACTGTAAGAGACAACTAATTACTCAATCTAAAAATGATAGTCATAAAATGATAGTTAAGTAACAGAACTACTAATATAGTTGTCAGGCATAATTAAGTTGCTCGTGAGTAAAGCAACTTACTCCACCTCCCAGCACTGACTAATCTTTATGGTCATCTTGCACCTGACAAAGAAAATGAATATCTTAGTCAGCAACATGATATAGCACAAGTGTATACATGCCTCATTTTCATTTCCATGATGTGCAGCAAGCTTTCTCTCATATTTCTAGCAAACTGATAAAGGTAGAAATTTACAAGAAACTCAAAACAAATGCTGAGTGCCTAAATGAGACAGGAAAATGCTCTATTCATCATCCTCTTCCTTTTCATCAATATATACCTTCTTCTCCTGACAATCAAGTCCATAACAAATACTTATGAAAAATGAATTCCCATTGGTCTGCTATAACATTACAATAATTAACATTGATTTGTTACTTCATCAGTCATGGATTTCCATTTCTCATCACCTTCCTTGGCAACCTACAAACACAACAAACCAATTCTCATGAAAACCAAAAAACACAACCCTGGAATCAAATGCACCCAAAAATAGTTTGCACTTTACCATTATCGTTGCAACACTCTTGCAATCATGATTAGCCTCCTTGAAGATTTTCCTAAAGTCATCCCTATCATTCAAGATTTTCTCATCAATCCCAACAAAAATGTCTATATTAATCAAATAGACATCTGAACACATGATTTAGGGAGTACATGAACACAAAGAAGGCAGGGGAGGGCGCTTTAGCTTATTTGGATTCTTGGCCTTCTTTTCCTTCTTTGATTTTGGCTCAGCCTGCTTAGACTTCCTTATGCTTGACAATACATCTACTGTTCAGTTGATGACTATTCCCCTTTATATTCCACATTACCAAATGGAGATGATCAAAATCCATAAAGAAAAATGGATTATGAGTTACGTGACTGTCTATAAAGAAGTACTCCAAATTCATCTACAATTTGGCAGAGGTTAATAGATTAACAAAGAGAAATTCCCTAGATTAACACAGGGCGTTCTGTTTTTTGGCCTGCTGCTGTCGAAGTCTATATTTCTGCACAAAAAAAATAAAAAGATTTTTGAAGTATAATGGGAAGAAATGCCGGTTGGGAATAGGGATGACAAACAAAATCGCATAAACGAATAATTACCTGTAAATGACTCTTCAAATGATACAACATCAAGCCCTTCAACCCCATTACCCTCAATACTGATTTAGGAGTAGCCTCTGCAATTTCAAAACCACTTAATTCCAATAGAAACTAAACTACTGTATGACTGCTTTTCATATACTTCATTAGTTTAGGTGGATATCATGGTTCTCCATATTCGTAGAGAAAATGCAGTTCAATTTCAAGAATTATTGTTCGGTAATGAAACAAGTAAACCAGAATCGCAGATTTGTCAGGAATAAAAATGAATACTAATATCTCATAGCATCAAGCCATTTCCAATTTCTCAAACAGAGATGCTTATAGCAAACTATATAGTTTTCTTTCCTTTTGTGACTCAATTTAGTCTCTAGTCATCTTTAGACCAATAAAATCAAATGTCAAAGTAGGAACACAGAAATTAGATTCATAAAACGAACTCTAATAAGCACTCTGTTTTCAAAAAAAAAATGTGTCTAATATATTATAATCATGTACTCTAATAAGTACATATTGAAGCCTCAAGTCATCATAGTTAATTGCCAGAGCTTGACAAATGATCTATACTCTCATTTTTTCCTAAAAGCTTGTTAATTCATTTTTATCAGCGACAAATGGTCCCTTGGAAGAAGAACACAGAAACAATTCGCTAAATTTGGAGAACGAAAATGAAATATTGATACCAATTATCAAGGAGTGATACTATTAAACGTATTTTAAATCTACTTTTATATACTGCAGCATCATTATCCTTATAAACACAAAGAGAAAAATAGGTACAGAAAAAATAGGGAAATTTTTTATTCTTCTACCTCACTGATGGTCGCATGATCTCTGCTAACAGAACTGCTTGCATTTGTAGAATTCTTCACCAGATTTTCCTTAAATTCTTCATATCGTATCTGCATCCCCCAAAAAAAAGATTCAAGAAGACGACAATCAATATATATATAATCAAACTCGTAAAAACTAGTTTTACGATATATTTTGTTCTTATTACTGGAATTCGTTCTTATTCTGCACCGCACGACTCCATCAGAGGAATACTGCTTCTGCTGATTATCAGTAGCGATATGGTGCGATTTGGCTCTCCGGATATCAGATCCAGATACGGATCCATATCACTAAACAAATACTCTGCAGATTTGTATTCGGGCGACTCAGATTCGTCATCCAGTTTTCTATTCGTGTTTGGGAGGAGCCACGAAGCGGCCTCGACCTCCTCCTCGGAGAACTCCTCGGTGGCGGCGGAGGATTACGCAGCGGAAGCGGCGTCGTAGAAGGGGACGACGGGGATGCGCTCGTGGCGGCGGGAGAGGGGTTAGCCAAACGTATGTCGCGGTCGCAAGTGGTGCAGAGAGCGGCGGCGTCGGCCTTGCAGGTGACGGCGGCGGGGCCTGCTCGCAGACCTCGCACACCCAGACGCGGCCGTGGCGGGAGGCGAGCCTAAAATGTTAATGTTAATGCGTGGGAGTTAAAAGATGGAATAAGGCTGTAGGGTTAATAAACTTTTTTTTTTAAGAAATAAAAATAAAACACATATGTATCGGTTGTTAGATGAGAACCAATGCCTAAAATTGAATTATAGGCGTCAATTGTTAATGAAAAACTGATACCTAAAAGTTTTTAATTTTAATTAAAAAATTAAAAGAGTTTTTAGGCATCATGTTCTCATTAATAAATGATGCCTAAAGACTTGGTTTTATTTTCAAAATTGCCACTGCTATACTTTATGCATCTGTTTGCCATGAGAAACGATGCATATTTGATGATTCTATAGCATTTTTTGTACTAGTGATATCATATGATATATACGTGGGTACATATATATGTTTTATATATGTAATCATTACATGTATATATATGTATATACATGAAGTAAGATAACTTAAATGAATATTAAATTGATATATTTATATATATTATAACATAACCGCCTTACTCCCGATTACTTAATAAGGAAGTTCTTGTCTTGCTTAATTCATTAACATGAGCACACAACTCAGACTATTTAGAAACCAAGGTCTTTGACAAGTCGTGCTTTCTTGAATACCACTAGTGGCTAAGGTAATCTTCTTAAGCTAAAGAAACTCAATTCCTACTTTATATGTTCATATCAAGAAGCTTGGGTATCTAATGGTAATATTATTAGGGGCTAGGATCAATCATGATTACTGCGTAGCTTACTAAATTCAAAGTTCTCTTGTTCTATTTAATGAATTAGCTAATCAATTCATCTAGGAATTTTGGTACGGAAGTATGTCGGGTTCTTAATTGCTGAATTGGGTTTTGAATTCCTTACTCTAGTTTTAAACTGGGAGAATAAATTGCAGATCTTATGGATTAATTATATTTATTAATGTATTATATATGTTGTAATTAATTATTTGAATTAGGACATGTCTCAATTATGTTAACAGATTACATGGTAATCAAAAGAAATATATGGAAATGATTTTGATACTGACCATGAAATAACTTAGGGATTTAATTATAAAAAAATAATAATAATAATATTAATAATTACATATAATTAAGTTTAGCAAATAGAGAAATGATATTATATATTTTGACAGGTTCTCTTACCCGTAAGAGAAGTGAAGAAAGACAATATCTAGCATTTAATAGGATTTTCAAGGATAAAGGTAAGTAAAAATACATCTGCAACTGTAATGCATGAACATAGTATTTTTTGAATTGATTGTGTTATATATGACTGTGGTATCTTGTGGAATATACGTGGATATTATATGTTGCATAATTGGCTTGTATGATGTTGCAATATGGTGCTTGGTGAACCATTGAACATATCATTCACAACATTTGCATGTGCATGCATATTAAAGAGGATGTTCGCATGCACGAAAAATTTTATGGAAGAAAATAGATATTCTTTGACCAACGCTAGGGAGCAGAGGCATCTTTGGGCATGCTTATGATATATATATTTAGGTATAGCAAGTGGGATACTTCCTGGTGAACACAGAGCTAGATAGGAGATGGGCTCTTGGTGGGTCACAGGAGGATGGTCCATTTGTGAGTACCTATGTATGGCGGCATGCGGGGTGGGATACTTCTTGGCGGACACAAGGGACGCAAGTAGGGACCATGCAGGCTGGCAGCGGGGGAGGATGGTCCACATGTAGATCCATACTGATATTATTGGCCATTTGATTATTGTTGTGTTTAGAGCTCTTTTCCGGTGCATAGTAGTTGGGTCAGGGGCCCAAATAAAAGAAAATGATTTTGAATAAAGTATTTTGATTCATGGATTTGACATGCATGATTTTTACTTGCTGAGCTTTAGCTCATGTAGTTCATGCATTGCAGGTGAGCATAGGAATGCCTAAGCTTTTGTCTTACTGGGCAGTGCTGGAGTTCCTTGAGGTTTTGAGGAACATGGATATGGACGACGACCTGTTGGGCTATGTTGATGGGTCACTTTCTCTTTTTGGTCCTGTATTATATTTTGGTTTAGGGTTGTACCCTCTTTTGGAAACTCTTATGTAAATATGTACATGTAAATAGCTGGGTGATGTGGATTATGTGTTTGGTCAGATGGATGTTTGTTGTGTTTAATAACAGGGTTTGTTACCTCTTTGCTTGTGGATATGGGTTGTCATTTCTTACAAGTAAAGAGAACTTGCTTGTTTATTGTTAAAATGTCACAGGAGAAAAAAAAATGTACAGGTATATAGGGTATACATTGTCAAATTTCACTTTTTATATTGCTTAGTAATGTAGTAGTAGGGGTGGGCGTCACACCACTACCCACATTCATAAATACTTGGCATGGATGGAGCTATACAGCCCAAGCGACGCCATCCTCTGCCGAGCTTTCCCTCTGACGTTAGGCAACCGAGCCCACCATTGGCTATGAACTCTACCACCGGGGTGTTTACATTCATGGAATGACATAATGCCAGCCTTCACCACACATTTTTTGGCCTCCAAAGTCCGCGCAGCTCCAAAAGACTCTCTTGTCAACATCAAATAGGGCAGCGACGAATCACTGAAGAGTTATATTACTCGGTTCAATATGCAAATCCGTGAAATAGAACCGGTGGCTGACGATGTAATGGTCATCGTGGCCATGGCTGGGCTCGTCCCTGGGACCCGATTTAATTACGCCATCCATGAGTCGGGGGCGAGCACCTTTCAGGAGTTTCTCCTCCAGGCAGAAAGGCATATATGTGCGGAGGAATCCATGGCCAATGTCCCCACCGAACACAAACACCAAAATCCTCAGAAGGACATCAAAAAGGACATCCCATCTGGGTCATGTCCTGGGTTTAGACCATTTTCCGACAACACCGCGACAGTCTACAGGTTGCACCAAGAAATTAGAGCTGAGGTGGCAGCTTTGAAAAACACATTAACACACACCCCTTCGGCAATTTAGAAGGACATCAGGAGCCTTAACCTGTTACCTCTCGCCGCTTGATTAAGTGGACCCATCCAAGTTGGATTCGGTAGATATTGCGGCTATCACGCAGTCGATCGGCCACAAAACAGATGAATGTCGAGACCTTGTCCGAGAAATCTTGAGATTGGTCCGGAGAGGAGGTTTGAAACAATATGTACATGGCCTCCCACAACCTCCACCACCCACTGCCGGAACAAATGCGGAACAACGCCCCAACCCTGCCCGAGTACCACCACCTAACGACAATAACAGGCAAGAAATTTTGACAATGATCAATGCGAATAGGGCCAAAGATAACCGGTCCAACAAAAAGAGGAAAGAAGAGGTCCGAGAAGTCGAAAGCGCAAAGCAACAAGTCCGAATTGCTGAAATCCGAGAAGGTCAATCGACTGGACAATTCTCTTTTTCTGACCAAGATATTGATCAGCTCGTGCACCCCCATCATGGGCATCCCGGTACATAGGATCTTGGTTGACTCGGGCAGCTACGCCTCGGTCATTTACATCAAAGCCTTCCGTAGATTGAATATAGATCACAACTACATCAGGCCGTGCTAAGACAACATTGTGGGATTTGGAGGGGGAAAAGCCATCCCGCTCGGTGAAGTGGACTTGTCTATTAAAATGGGCTAGGGATGCATAAAAGAACTGTAATCACCACATTTAAAATCATCAATTTAGACGCCGAATATAACGCCATCGTCGGACGACCTCTGCTTTATCACTTAAAAGCAGTCATCTTGGTGTATCATTTTTGCATCAAATTTTCGATCCCAGACAGAGAAGGAGTTCACAAAGGGAATCAAAGAGAATCTCGGGAGTGCTCCCTAAAGATTAGGCCTATTGAGATAAATGTTATTGAGAAAGGAGAATCTAGCAAAATAGCAGAGGGAGAAGGTATCGGGTCGGCCGCTAAGCCTGAGCTGAACACCGAGCCAAAAAACCAAACTTGTACGATGGGAGCCAACACGGGTCGATGACCCGGGAAAGAACCAACGAATGAAGAAGAAAAATTACTCCAGAAAAAAAGGGACAAAGCAAAAAACAAAAACATGCCGAGCCAGTAGAAGAAGTCGACATAGTAGATGTCGATAAGCAAAACAGGGGGCTTCAACTCAGGATCAGTCGCAATTTACGAGAGCTGCTCCTATCAGAGCTCGTCGAATTTCTCAGCAACAACTTGGATGTCTTCACATGGACTCATGCCGACATGCAAGGCATTGACCCCAAACATGTTTGTCGCCGTCTGAGTATCAACCTCACCTGTCGACCCATGGTTTAGAAGTAGAGAAAAATAGACCCAGACATACAAGCCACGTTGGAGGTCGAAGTCAGTAAACTCTTGGATAATAAATTCATCAGAGAGGAACTCTACCTATAATGGGTAGCCAACCCCGTGTCGGTGAAAAAGAGTAATGGACAGAAGCATCTTTGCATAGATTTCACAGATCTAAACAAGGAATGCCCCAATGACAGTTGCCCGCTCCCGAACATAGACTATATGGTCGACGCCATAGCATGCCACGAATTGATGAGCTTCATGGATGCATATTCAGGCTACAATCAGATCCGGATGCACCCAGACAACGAGGAAAATACTTCATTCTACTCGGCCAGAGATATTTACTACTACAAAGTTCAAAGTCCCCCAGATATTTTGACAACCCTGCTTCCTGCAAAGTTCAAAGTCCCCCATATCGGTCTATATGACAGAGAGACCAACCCCACTACCCACATTCATAAATACTTGGCATGGATGGAGCTATACATCCCAAGCGACGCAATCCTCTATCGAGCATTCCCTCTGACGTTAGGCAACCGAGCCCACCATTGGCTATGAACTCTACCACCGGGGTGTTTACATTCATGGAACGACATGATGCCAGCCTTCACCACACATTTTCTGGTCTCCAAAGTCCGCGCAGCTCCAAAAGACTCTCTTGTCAACATCAAACAGGGCAGCGACGAATCACTGAATAGTTACATTACTCGGTTCAATAAGCATATCCATGAAATAGAACCGATGGCTGGCGACGTAATGGTCATCGTGGCCATGGCTGGGCTCGTCCCTGGGACCCGATTTAATTACGCCATCCACGAGTCGGGGGCGAGCACCTTTCAGGAGTTTCTCCTCTAGGCAGAAAGGCACATATGTGCGGAGGAAGCCATGGCCAATGTCCCGACCGAACACAAACACCAAAATCCTCGGAAGGACACCAAAAAGGACCCCCCATCTGTGTCAGGTCCAGGGTTTAGACTATTTTCCGACAACACCGCGACATTCTACAGGTTGCACCAATAAATTAGAGCTGAGATGGCAGCTTTGAAAAATACATTAACACACACCCCTTCGACAATTTGGAAGGACATCAGGAACCTTAACTTTGTTACCTCCACGCTTTCGCCAATTAAGTTTGGACCCATCCAAGTTGGATTCGAGCCGATATTGTGGCTCACAGGTCTATCGGCCACGAAACAGATGAATGTCAAGACTTTGTCCGAGAAATCTTGATATTGGTCCAGAGAGGAGGTTTGAAACAATATGTACATGGCCTCCCACAACCTCCACCACCCACTGCCGGAACAAATCCAGAACAACGCCCCAACCCTTCCCGAGTACCACCACCTAACGACAACAACGGACAAGAAATTTTGACAATGATCAATGCGAATAGGGCCAAAGATAACTGGTCCAACAGAAAGAGGAAAGAAGAGGTCCGAGAAGTCGAAAGTGCGAAGCAACAAGTCCGAATTGCTAAAATCCGAGAAGGTCGACCGATTGGACAATTCTTTTTTTCTGACCAAGATACTGATCAGCTCGTGCACCCCCATCCTGGGCATCCCGGTACATAGGATCTTGGTTGACTCAGGCAGCTACGCCTCGGTCATTTACATCAGAGCCTTTCGTAGATTGAATATTGATGACAACTACATCAGGTCGTGCAAAGACAACATTGTGGGATTTGGAGGGGGAAAAGTCATCCCGCTCGGCGAAATGGACTTATCTATTCAAATGGGCCAGGGACGCATAAAAGAATTGTAATCACCACATTTAAAATCATCAATTCAGACGCCGAATATAGCGCCATCATCGGACGACCTCTGCTTTATCACTTAAAAGCAGTCATCTTGGTGTATCATTTTTGCATCAAATTTTCAATCCCAGACGGATAAGGAGTTCACAAAGGGAATCAAATAGAATCTCGGGAGTGCTCCCTAAAGATTAGGCCTGTTGATATAAATGTTATTGAGAAAGAAGAATCCAGCAAGATAGCAGAGGGAGAAGGTATCGGGTCGACCGCTGAGACCGAGCTAAACACCGAGCTGGAAAACCAAACTTGTACAATGGGAGCCAACCCGGGCCGATGACCCGGGAAAGAACCAACGAATGAAGAAGAAAAACTACTCCAGAAAAAAGAGGGACAAAGCAAAAAACAAAAACATGCCGAGCCAGTAGAAGAAGTCGACATAGTAGATGTCGATAAGCAAAACAGGGGCTTCAACTCAGGATCAGTCGCAATTTACGAGAGCCGCTCCGATCAGAGCTCGTCGAATTTCTGAGCAACAACTTGGACGTCTTCACATGGACTCACGCCGACATGCAAGGCATTGACCCCAAACATGTTTGCCACCATCTGAGTATCAACCTCACCTGTCGACCCATGGTTCAGAAGTAGAGAAAATTAGGCCTATACAGACAAGCCACATTGGAGGTCGAAGTCAGTAAACTCTTGGATAATAAATTCATCAGAGAGGCACTATACCCATAATGGGTAGCCAACCCTGTGCTGGTGAAAAAGAGAAATGGGCAGAAGCATCTTTGCGTAGATTTCACAGATCTAAACAAGGAATGCCCCAATGACAGTTGCCCGCTCCCGAACATAGACTATATGGTCGACACCATAGCAGGCCACGAATTGATGAGCTGCATGGATGCATATTCAGGCTACAATCAGATCCGGATGCACCCAGATGACGAGGAAAATACTTCCTTCTACTTGGCCAGAGATATTTACTACTACAAAATATTGCCATTCGGACTGAAAAATGTTGGGCGACCTATCAGAGGTTAGTCAATATGATGTTTGAAAAACTGATAGGGCGCACTATGGAAGTCTATGTAGATGATATGCTTGAAAAGTCCCTGTATGTTGTTGATCACCTTTATGATCTCAAGGAAATGTTCAAAATTTTACGCGAGTATAAGATGATGTTGAACCCAAAAAATGTACATTTACGGTCGGCTCGGGTAAATTTATGGGATATATGGTCGATCAAAGAGGGATCGAGGCTAATCCGGATAAAATCAAAGCTATAATCGACCTAGAGCCACCAAGTTCCGTTAAAAAAGTGCGAAAGCTTAATCTGGGCGCTTAGCCGCTTTAACAGATTCGTCTCTAGGTCAAGCGACAAATGCAAACCATTCTTCGATATAATCAAGAAAATAAAGACTTCAAATGGACCGACCAAGCATAGGCAGCATTCGAATCACTTAAATAACATTTGACAATTGTTCTTGTTCTGCAAAAGCCAAGCCGAGGCGGAAACTTGTATCTTTATCTCACCATGTCCATATATGCCATCAGCTCGGTAATCATCTGACTAGATGACCCAATCCAGCATCCAGTTTATTGTAGTAGTCAAGCCTTACATGATGCCGAATTAAGATATCCCCCAATGGAGAAACTTACATACGCATTGGTCATCTCTTCACGCAAATTAAGATCATACTTTTTGTAGCATAAGATCATCGTATTAACCGAGTACTAACCGAGTACCCATTGAAGCAAATCATGTATCGTCCTGACACTTCAGGTCGGATGATCAAATGGGCCATCGAACTCAGTAAATTTGAGATTTTGTACGAACCAAGGACGGCCATAAAGGGACAACATTTAGTGGATTTCATCGTGGAATTCACTCCATCAATCCAACTTGAACTCATCGAAGAAGAATAATGGAAATTATTTGTCGATGGCTCCTCCACCGCAGACCGAGCAGGGGCCGTGATTATTATAATCAATCCAGAAAACAAATGCTAGTGCTCTACCGTCCAATTCAAGTTCCCTACAATGAAAAACGAGGCGGAATATGAGACCCTATTTGCGGGGTTGGAGATGGCGGCTTCAATGGGTTTGAAAAGACTACTCGTCCATAGTGACTCTCAGTTAGTGGTAAATGAGAACAATGGGGACTACGAAGCAAATGAGAGAAAAATAGCACTGTATTTGGGACTTGCAAAAAGCAGACTCTCTCAGTTTAAGGCAGAAATAAAACATATCCCTAGAACCGAAAACACACAAGAAGACGCCCTTGCCCGACTGGCATCTAGCGCGGGGCCCGATTTGATCGAAGAGGTAATGGTTCCCCATCTATATTCTCCCTCGTTCAATATAAAGAAAATAAGTTCCAACAAAGGAGTCGTACCAACATGGATGACACCGATCATTCAATACATAGAGCATAGAATCCAACCAGAAAACAAGGCCCAGACCAGAACTTTAAGAACCCGGGCAGCACGGTACATCATAATGGACGGAGTCCTATACAAGCGCGGGTACTTGGTCCCACTCCTTCGATGTCTATCCGAAACAGAAGCCGACTATGCTCTACGCGAAGTACATGAAAGAATTTGTGGGAATCACGCTGGGGGCCAAACACTCGCCCATAAACTGATCTGTTAGGATACTACTGGTCGTCCCTAAAGTAGGACGCGATCTCCTAAGTCAAGAAATGCGAAAGATGTCAATGATTTGCACCACGAGTCAGTTACCACCCCGAACAGCTGACTTCCATTTTCAATCCTTGGCCATTTGTTAAATGGGAAATCGACCTCATCGGACCACTCCCCACTGGCAAATGGGGCGTCAAATATGCTATAGTAGCAGTTGACTATTTTACTTAATGGACCAAGAAGAGCCCCTGGCAAGGATAAACGAGGAAAAGATCATCAGTTTTGTATGGAAGTCGATCATATGCAGGTTCGAAATACCATACTCGGTAGTCACTGACAATGGAAAATAGTTTGATAACCGAAGATTTCGAACTTTTTGCAAAGGTTTTCACATCAAAAATCACTTCTCCACTCCGTACCACCCACAGTCTAATGGCCAAGTTGAGGTAGTGAACAAAATACTTAAATACACACTGAAAATGAGACTAGAAGAGTCCAAGGGAAATTGGCCCAATGAGTTACCCGGAGTGTGGGCTTATAGAACAACACACCAATCCACCACGGGTGAAACACTTTTCTCTGTGGCATACAGAGCTGAGGCCATCATTCCAGTGGAAATCGACCCCCCAACATTCATAGTTGCAACTTTTTTCGAAGAAAAGAATGAGGACTCCATACGATCTGAGCTGGATCTGCTAGAAGAAAAGAGGTTCATTATCGATATGAAAGGTACTACAACTCGAAAGTAAATGAAAGGAAATTCTTGGTTGGCGATTTAGTCCTAAAAAAGATCACTGGGACCAAACCCACCCCACTGGAACTGACCTGGGAAGGTCTATACAGAATTAGTAAGGTTTTGTCAAATGGTGCCTACGAGCTTGAATATTTAAGCAGGGAAAAATTCAGTCATCCATGGAATATATCTTATTTGAAGAAATATTATCAACAAAAAGCCAGATTTTCCGAGCAAAATATCTTGAGATTCCACTCATCTCGGTCAAGAATGCCAACATGATATACGAGCAAGACTCGGCCTAGACCGAGCACAATACTTGGAAAAGTTCCACTCAAAAGACTCGGCCTAGACCGAGAACAATACTTGGAAAAGATTCCACTCAAAAGACTCGGCCTAGACCAAGCACAATACATGGAAAAGTTTCCACTCGAAAGACTCGTCCTAGACCGAGCATTATACTTGGAAAAGTTTCCACACAAAACACTTAGCCTAGACTAAGCATAATACTTGAAAAAATTTCAACTCAAAAGACTCGGCCTAGACCGAGCACAATACTTGGAAACAATTCCACCTAAAAGACGCCTTTCTTCTGTTTTTCATTTTTTGTTGGGATGTAGAATCGTATTGTGATCAAATCTTCTACACAATGATTTTTGGAGCAGGATTTTGGTGTAATACAGTGCAGAGGGTATAATTGTCCAATTTTCTACCAGTTTTGGTATTTTTGGAAATGAACAGTGGACTGGGCATATTATGCATGGATTTGGGCTCTTAAGTTGGGTATTCATGTCCTTTTCCCTATAAAGAAACTAAGGGGCCCATGCCGGAGTGGGGCCCTGTGCGGCGACACCATCTGCGCTGCCCCAGGGCCGCCCCTGATGCATATTGTATGTAGTTGTTTAATTAATGTTAACGACCCGGATTTTCTACAAACATTTTAACAAGCAGTGCAAATGGCTTAATTAAATAACACAATTAAAAAAAATAGCATATTTAAAAATTTCCATCTAAATAAACAAAATTACTTTAATTCAAACCCAAACATCAGTCATCCAGAAATAAAATAGTAACTCAAATTCATTAACAAAAATAAAAAATTTCCTAAAGTTGTAAAATAAATAAAATCATTGACTTCGCAAACCACCGTTTTGCCGGAAATAAATTTTTATTCCAAGGAAAAAGGTACAAGAACACATGCACAGACCGTACCATGCGGAATAAAATAGAAAAAGAAAAAACGAAAGAATCGAAAGATTGACAAGCAGGGCACACAAAACCTGTGTTTGGGCAATTTCAGCAGTGCAAACGTATTTTGTTGTAAGAAGAAGAAATGCTTAGCCCATTTCCCATCCCCACCTGACTGGGGTTTGAATTTTGTACCCGCTTAATCGTGTCTAAACTCGCCTTATTGTCATCCTTATTTGTAATCCTTCATGGTATCATGAAAATTTAGTGGTTCGAATTCCCTAATTGCTACAAAATTTAATTTCATATTTTTATATTACAGGTCATGAATGACACGTGGATTATATTGGGTGTGGAAGCTATGATAGGTTTGAAAAATATAATTTTATTGATTGAACTTTACTAGAGTACATTGCTACCACTCTTTTGTTTTACAAATGAGTTTTAATCACTTCACTCTTGATTCTTCCAACTACAACATGTCTCCTATTTATACAAGATAATAGACTATTCTGCAGACATTGAGATACAAAAGGTTATTATAAAATATTAATTGTATTTTCTAATTTACAAGACTTTATTCCACTTTCAAAGTCTTGACCTCATCTTCCAAATCTTGAATGTTTGTCTCAATTTTCCCAATGTTTCATCCCAAGAGTCAAAATTGTAAATTACCATTTGACATCCCCTCTTAATTTGTAGCCTTGAGTTGCTTTCTCAAATGTTTGAGGCTCATTTGTGAACAAAACAAGTTCACTTGATTCACAATTTCTCTTAGTGAATTTGTCCTTGTTATAAGACTTTCATAATCAGATTCTTGTTTAACCCTTGGATTAGGGACTATTGTATCTTGCTCAACATTCTTAACTTGTGAATGAGCATGAGATGTCGAAGGATCCTGATAAGATAATGAGTCAATGACTTGCTTTCTTTTTCAATCCCAAGTTGTAGTTTCATCGAAGATGAAGTTTCGTGAAACTATAATTTTGTTTGTATTAGGGCCAACAAGTGATATCTCGTGGACTCATCACTATAGCCAATAAAGAAAAGTTTTTTCCCTTTCTCATCAAACGTTTCATGACTTTAGATAGAACATATGTGTTAGTCCAAGTGGCTACGAAAATCTAAAGGGGGTGAATATATTTTTTTCCCAATTTTCTGATTAATGCCCTCTTTTCGAATATGAAGATAGTGAGAAAATATAAGTTCAGAAAATAAATCAACACATAATGATTTAAGTGGTTCATCTCACCTAGTGCATAATCCACTACCATTCGGTATGTCTGAATGGATTTTGGAAAGGAAAAGGTTTTATTGATACCAAATAAATACAACATTTATATTGAAGAGTACCACAGTCTTCATACAACACCGATTTAAAAGAGCACCAAACTCTTCTACACATCTATGAAGAGCACCGCACTCTTCAACATCTATTGATCAACCAAGTGTGTTCTTATCGTAAGAACACTAACAAAGATTTTTTATTTTGGAGGATTTTACAATTACAATTAAGACTAAACTTTACATGAAAATATTACAACTCAAAAGTGCAAGTGTAATCAAGAAGGAAAGCATATCAATCTAGATATGAAAGTGAAATGCTAGGCTTAATACAACAACAATGTGAAAATGTAGACTTAGAGAATTTTGCTGATTTCTTGTTGTGTTTTTGTAGATTGAAGTGTTGTATTGATCCTTCAAAATCTTCATCTATTTATAGAAGAGCTTTAAGATGTAATCTCCAATATAGGCTCCTCCATATTCACTTTTTTCTACAAAAGAAGGATCAAATGATCTACAAAAATGGTTAAGAATCGTTAAAGTGGTTCTTGCTGATAAGTGGTTAAGCAACAGAAAGTATTTGTTGTCAAAAATCATAAGGCGACCGGTCGCTATGTTGAAAATTCAAATGTTTAAATCGTTGGATCAAGATTTGGCATGGGTTGCTATCAAGGGGGACCGATCATTGTACCAGGGTGACCGGTTGCTCTAGGGTAGCGACCGTTCGCTCTCAAAATAGAAGCAATTTAACCAAATATTCAAAACTCAGGCACCGATCGCCCTACGCTATGCCAACTCTCTGTTTTGTTCTGTGTTTTGTAAACTTTTAGGTACAGATCTCCCTAGAGGGGCATCCGGTCGACCTCAACAAAGAGAGTTGTTCGATTTTTGTCAAAAACAAAGTTCAGGAAGTACTTCAAAACTTAGTAAAAACCATTGAAAATGTTTTTAAGTATTTGGATAATATTTGGGGATATTGTTTCGGTATAAAAATTCATTTATATGAAATCATCAAAATCATAACTAAAAATATTTTTCTAACAAACTCCTCTTTTTTTGATGATTACAACCCAAAACAATTTTAAAAGAGTGAATCAGTTTTCTGGTAAAAAATAATCTATCCGTTTTAAGCAACACTTATCAAAACAAAGATCCATAAGGGAAAAAGTAAAGATTTTCAAAAACAAGTTTATAAAAGATCCCCCTATCAATATGCTGAGTATAAAATAAAATAAGCTATAAACTAAAGCTAAAAGTTTAGCTTTTTCAATATAGCTTAAAAGCTATAGAACTTAAAAACTCCCCCGATCAAAAAAATCATTAGTCACAAGGCTCAAAGTATTCAAAAATATAGTATATCATAGCTTGTAACTAAAAACTCTTTTCTTTAGGAGGTTTTTCTTAAGAGCTTTTTACAAGCTAGAAAAGCTTAAAAGCTCTTCCTGTCAAAACAAACTCATTAGAATCAAGGCTCAACAATATAAGGGAGTTAAGAACGAAATATCATATAAAAAAGCTCTATCTTTTTTAAACCAGGTTTTTTAACAAAGAGCTTTTTCTGTGTGCTTTTGAGCTTTTTCTAGTTCATTTGATCTTAACAACGAGCTTTTTCTGTGTGATTTTGAGCTTTTTCTAGCTTATTTGATCTTACCATTAGCTTATGAGCTCATTTCATTTTTCTTTCCCTTTTGAATCATCAAAAAGACTATTAGCATAATAAAAGCATCATAGATAGATATCAAAGTGCATATAAAATCATGCAATAGTCAAGAAAATAGCATCTTATGAGATTGAAGGTCTAGAATCTCAGCATGTAAAAGCAACTAATAGGAGAAGGTATCATCATGATAAAAAAAAAAAAAAACTGTAATCCATATGTAAATACCAATCAAAGGATCCAAGAAGAGCATATAAAGGAGTGAAATATCATTGAGGCATTTTGTTAAATACTTGACATGCATAGGTAGAAAACAAAGATGTATATGTCATTTGTATATAGAATCGAGCCAACAAATTCAATACCAATCCGAATTCTATAGCCATAATGCAACAATATAAACAATACTCATCAATGACATACGGCAAACATCAAAATCATAGAGTTCAGAAATAGCTAAGTGTTCAACCCAACTGAGATCAGAAAGTGAAGCCAAGACTTACCAATGATTGTGGAAGATGAATAGTATGGATGAGATATACATTGTAGAAGCCCAATATAGTAGAAATTGCAAGAAAAAATCATTTTGAGTGATATGTGTATGAATTTGGACGAAGGGGTATGAAAGTTGGAAAATAAAACGTAACATGAGGACAGACATTTTAACACTCATTTTGCACCTAGGGTGATCGGTCGCTCATGGGGGGTTGACCGGTGTCTGGAAAGGGCGACTTATCGCTCTCCTGTGATGACCTATCCCTGTGCAGTGTAGTCATCTGTCCGAATTTCAAGTTTAAAATCTGATTTTTCACTCCTAAGTTTTAAAAATGCACAAAATGCAAACATAGACCTTATTCAATGTACTATGCCTAAACAAGCTCGAATTGAAGTAAAAGACTCGACGGTTAACGATTTTGTAAAAATATCAGCGAGTTAACCTTGAGACAGAACAAAGCACATCCGAATTTTTCGTTGTGAAACACAATCCCTTAGAAATAATGTCGAACCTCAATATGTTTGGTTCGATTGTGATGAACCAGAATTTGAGAAATATTTATAGCGGAAGTATTATCAAAAACAAAAATGGAATATTTTCGAAAGAACATTTATAATCCGCTAAAGTTTGTTTCATCCAAAGTAATTTGTGTACAACAAAACACCACGTAAATATATTCGGCTTCGGCCATTGATAAGGATACACAATTTTATTTCTTTAAAAATCATGAAAGTATGCAATCACCTAAAAATTAACACGAGCCTGATGTACTTTATGATCATCAATATTACCGGCATAATCCGAGTGACTATAACCTTTTAAAGAAAAATTTTCTTTCTTTGGACAAAACAATCCATAAGAAATAGTGCCTTTTAAATATCGAAATATAAGTTTGACGGCACTTAAATGAGATTCTTTAGAATTGCTTTGAAATAGAGCACATATGCATATAACATGAAGATTGTCGGGTCTACATGCAGTTAAATCATACCTGGATACTTGGTTTCATCGACCGATTTACCTTTTTTATCCTTGTTTAGCTTGTTGTTTGTTACCATTGGAGTTGCAACGGTTCTTCCTTTTTCAATCCCGAACTTCTTTATAAGTTTTTGGGTGTACTTTGATTGAGTATGTAGATGCCTTCTTGACATTGTTTTATTTCAAGTCCAAGGAAGAAATTGAGTTCTCCCATCATACTCATCTGAAATTCACCTTGCATCAACTTAGAAATTTCTTGCAAAAAGATTCATTAGTCGCACCGAAAATAATATCATCAACATAAATTTAAACTAATAGACAATCTTACTCTTTTTCGAAGACAAAGAGAGTAGTATCAACTTTACCTCTTGTAAAACCATTTTGTAAGAGAAATGAACTAAGTCTATCATACCAAGCTCGTGGTGCTTGTATTAAACCATATAAAGCCTTTTTGAGTTTATAAACATGATTTGGTCTAGAAATATTTTCAAATTCTGGAGGTAGTTTAACATAGACTTCTTCTTGAATAAATCCATTTGGTAAAGTTTGAAATTTTTGAACAAGAATAGGCAAGTAAAATACGTATAACTTCTAAACGTGCTACGGGTACAATTGTTTCATCATAATCCAATACGTTCTTCTTGACAATAACCTTGATCTACTAACATTGCTTTATTTTGAATAAAATTGCCTTGATCATCGACTTTATTCCGGAATGCTCATATTGTGCCGATAATAGTTTGTGATGGAGGACAAAACACAAGTTCCCAAACATCATTCCTCTCAAATTGATTAAGCATTTCTTACATCTCAAGAAACTTCATCTTTAATGGTTTTCTTAGCATTCTTTGGCTCTTTTTGAGATATTAGAGCTTTTTCAGAAAATTTCCTTCTAGTCATTACCTTGTCAAGTGGATCCCCAATTATAAGAGCTTTTGGATGATCTTCTTTGAATTTTTGAGCAACGGGAAGATACGAAGTATCACTCTTATCCTCTTGTTGAACATTTGAGGTAGAAGTTTGATCATTTGAGATAGAAGGTGGATCATTTGAGGTAGAAGGTGGTCACTTGGAATAATACGTCCAACTTCATCTTCATCATCACTATCGTCATTGGGATTCTTTCAACTCTGGAGGCTTCATTGAATTTGACGTGAATAGACTCTTCGACCACCATGATAGTCTTATTATAAACACGATATGTCTTGATCTTAATCAAGTACCCTATAAATATCCCTTCTTCGGCCTTAGGATAAAGTACCCTATAAAACACTTGCAACCAAATATTTTGAAATAACTAATATTTGGTGTTCTTCCTTTCCAAAGCTCATATGGAGTTTTATTTAACTTGGGATGAAGATATACCTGGTTTATGACGTAGCAAGCGGTGTTTACGGCTTTGTTGGAAGTGCAAATTCATTGAGCATTGACCGAACATTTCTTGTAAGGTCCAATTTTTCCTTTCGGCAAAACTATTTTGTTGAGGAGTTCTCGAAGCCAAAAAATTATGAGTATATCCTTTGGTTTCACATAAGATTCTAAAATCACCATCAAATTCACCTCCTGAATCACTTCTTATAGACTTAATAGTATCTTTCTTTTCATTCTCAATAAGTCTACATAACTTACCAAACTCATTAGCGGCATCACTTTTATTAGCAAGAAAAATAGCCCAAGTATATCTAGAAAAATCATCCACTATAACAAAAGTATATTGTTTTTCACTTAGACTAGTCGTGCTAATATCCCCGTACAAATCTAGATGAAGAAGTTGAAGAGGCTTGGTTATGGAAATTTCATTTTTGGGCTTAAAACAACTCTTAAATAATTTGTTCTTTTGACAAGTGTCACATAAGCCAAAGTTTTCAAAATTCAATATGGGTAATCCTTTGACATGTTGATTTTTGTAACTAGTTTGTAAATTTTTGTATCCAACATATCCAAGTCATCTATGCCATAAACTAGTTAAATCATTGCTAGCGACAAGACAAAAATATTTTGACTAACCAAATCACTTGTACAAATTTTATAAAGATTGCCTTTTCAACTAGCTTCACAAATAATTTTACCATTTCTGAGAATAAGGCATTTTTCTTTATTAAAAAGAACATCATAATTTAAATCACAAAGTTGGCTTACACTATCAATTTAAACTTGAGTCCATCTACTAATAATACATCATGTAAAGAGAAGGAAGAGTTACCAACGTCTCCATTGCCAAGGATTTTGCCTTTGCATTCCCGTACATGACCATTTCTTCTTCTTGGAGCTTGATGTTGGTAAAATGTTGTTCTCTCCAGTCATATGGCACACGAACATCCGTTGTCTACGAGCCATTTAGAATCCTCCGTGATGGTGATTGCCCCTAGTACCTACAAATAAATTATTTTTAGTTACCCTAGAGTTTTGGGGTCCATGGGGGTTAGCATTGAGACCTTTGGGTCTCCAATAATGACTACTACTATTTCTTATTTTACAATTGCTAGCAAGATGTCCATTTTTACCACAATAAAAACAAGTAATTGTTCTAGGTTATTTTTTTTGAAAATGGTTTGAAAAGATTAGTAACCAAGTCCTAGTTTAGATTGCTAACTTCTTTGAATACCAAGAAATTTGTGACCTTATCGGTACTTAAGTTGAAACGTTTCACATCCTTTTTCAACTTTTGTACTTATTTAGTGAGCAATTGGTTTTTGGAATCAAGACGTTTGACTTTAGCGAGAGTAATTAAATGATCATGATCAAAAGATTCATAAGAAGTAAATAGCTTGTCCTTTTCTAGTTGTAACTCTTTAAATTCCTTTTTCAAACTCTTGTATTTGTAAGTCATGTCTTTAAACATATTTTGTAAATCATCATAATTACCTTGTAACACATCAAATAAAGAGAAAGAGGAAGAGTTAGAATGTACCTCATTGTCTTCACATTTATGGCCATGAGACCATGTTCGATTTCCTCTTCATCATTGGATCTTGCAAGAAGTTCATCCCATGTTTTGGCATCCGCATTGATAGCCTTTTTTTTCGGAAAATGATTTTTCTTCTTTTGCTCCTCCTCCACCATTTTAGGACAATCGCTATAAAGTACCCCGATTTTCCACATTTAATGCACGAGTTGTCTCTAGCCTCTCTTGCCTTATTTTTGTTGACAAACTTGGCAAATTTTCAAACAAGGGTGGCAATTTCCTCATCCTCATCACTAGCATAATATGAATTATTTGAATTTGAAGCAAGTCCTCTAGGTGTAGATTGTATACCAGATTGAGAGGTGGATGGTTTGGACATTTCTTTAAGATAGACTTCATATATGAGAAGATTCCCAATTAGCTCATCAAACTTGAGAGTCTCAAGATTTTGAGTTTTTGTTATATCCGTCACTTTTTTGGACCATAAACCGGGAAGAGCATTCAAAACTTTTGTTACCTTATCTTCTTCTGAGATGATTTTTCGAGCGCCAATAAAGGATTGAGATATTGTCGAGCCTTTCCACCATTTTAAAATTCCTTCACCCTCGAACATTATGAAGTTTTCAAAATCTTTAACAAGCATGGTTTTTCTAGCTTTTTGTTTGCCAAAAAATATTTGGATCTCTATACTGCAAGTGTACAGTGTAGTTTATAGGATAATAGCAAGCAAGGTCGTATTTCTCAGGGATTGACTACGAAACACTTAGGCTATAATAACATCGGATTACAATTTTCTTGAAGCGACCGAATATGAAGAATTTTGTAAAAATTGAAAATAAAAGAAATAAATTTTCGAACCCTACAAGTATTTTCAACAACCACGGAAGCAACCCTAGGCACATAATCTCAACATGTTTCTTCAATATTAAATCCAGTTAAAGTTTCAATTACCAATTCATGCAATTCTATGGGTTCAATTCCTAATATAATTTATTTTCTCTCCCGGGTGGCGCATAAACAATAGATTAATAATAATTGAGGTCTCCCGATCCATCACAACTATTATAACTCCCAAAAGATCTTTGAATTGAAATACTCCTCACAAACAGAAGTAGTATCCCCATACATTACCCTGTTTATGTTTGAATTCGATTTTCACCTTGCTAGAACTCACCTCCGGGATTATGGACTAACAAGTATGATATGCAAATTATTGGCCAAATAATCGACAATCAAGAATAAGCACTCGAATTCATAAAATAGAACACATGAATCAATTAAGAAAACAATTAATCAATATTTAAACATGAATCCACAGTTCTGATTATGTCATAAGATCCCAAAGATTAGTCAAACTTTGATAACATATTCATAGACAAACTTGGAATCAACATTATGACATCGTTTAAGCACAAACAAGAAATATATTTTCCCGATTTTCTGATTAATACCCTCTTATTCGAATAAGAAGATGACGAAGAAATAGAAGTGTAGAAAATAAATCAACACACAATGATTTAAAGTGGTTTAACTCACCTAGAGCCTAATCCACCACCACCAGGTATGTCTGAATGGATTTTACAAAGGAAAAAGTTTTATTGATACCAACCAAATACAATCATTACCTTGAAGAGTACCACACTCTTCTTACAATACCAACTTAGAAGAGCACCAAACTCTTCTACACCTTTTTGAAGAGCTCCACACTCTTCAATACCTATTAATCAACCAAGTGTGTTCTTACCACAACAACACTAACAAGGGTTTCTTGTTTTGAATGATTTTACAATTACAATCAAAATTATACTTTGTATGAAAATATAACAACTCAAAAGTACAAGTTTAATCAAGAAGGAAAGCCTATCAATCTAGATATGAAAGTGAGTGCTAGGCTTAATACAACAAGAATGTGAAATTGAAGACTTAGAGAATTTTGTTAATTTCTTGTTGTGTTTTTGTAGATTGAAGTGTTATATTGATCCTTTAAATTTTTTATCTATTTATAGGAGAGCTTCAAGATATAATCCCCAACATAGGTTCCTTCATCTTCATTTTTTTGTACAATATAAGGATTGAAAGATCTACAAAAATGGTTAAGAATTGATAAAGTAGATCTTGCTGATAAGTGGTTAAGCAAAGAATAGAAATTGTTGTTAAAAATCATAGGGCGACCGATCGCTATGTTGAAAATTTGAAAGTTTAAACCATTGGATCAAATTTTGACATGGGTTGCTGTCAATGGGGACCACTCACTGTACCAGAGCAACCGGTTGCTCTATGGTAGTGACCGTTTGCTCTCAAAACAGAAGTAATTTAACCAAAAATTCGAAACTCAGGCACCGGTCGTCCTTGGGGGTCGACCGGTTGCCCTATCCTATGCCAGTTCTCTATTTTATTCTGTGTTTTGCAAACTTTTAGATGTGGGTCTCCCTATAGGGGAGACCGGTCGACCTCAATATAGAGAGGTTGTCCGATTTTTGTCAAAAATAAAGTTCAAAACGTACTTCAAAAACTTAGTAAAACTCATTGAAAATGTTTTGAAGTATTTGGACAACCATTTATGGATATTGTTTTGGTATAAAAACTCATTTATATGAAATCATCAAAATCATAATAAAAATATTTTTCTAACAGTGTGCATATGCAATGCTGCTAAAAACTATAAGATGATCAACTCTTGGTTTTTGCTTGTACTAGGCTTCATAAGGTGTTTTGTTCCTCACAACCTTTGTAGGAGACTGATTAAGAATATATACTGCAATGTAAACAACTTTTGCCCATTATAAATTTGGAAGACCTTTGCCTTTTTGCATGCTTCTAGCAATTTCAATAATTGTGCGATTTTTTCTTTCGGTAAAACCACTTTGCTGAGGTGTTCTGCTCACAGCCAGCCGTCTTTTAATCACATTTGCTTTTCAATATTCAATGAAAGGATTGTACAGAAATTCACCTCCATTGTCTGTTCTCAAGGTTTTTATCAGAGAAAACACTTTTATCTTTCAACAAGTGCTTTCAATTGAAGGAATGTAGAGAATACTTCTAATTTTTTTATTAAGGAAGTAAATCAACATCATCCTTGTATAATCATCAACAAAGAGAATGAAATATCTCTTATTTCCAAGAGTGGGAGTTTGTATCAACCACAAATATCTGAATGAACAAGCTCCAACAACGCTTTTGCACGCAATAGTTTTTTTTGGAAATGAAAGCTTCTGCATTTTTCAGTAGATGCATCCTTCACAAACTTGATTTGTTTTCTTAATCAGGTAGTCCAAACACCATCTTTTACTCCTTGAGAAAATCAAAACCCTTCCCATTAAGATGACCATGTTGCAAATGCCAAAGATTTGATAAATCTACTTAGTCCACTAGTGCACAATTCTCATTTCGCGACATCGTGAGAGGAAATATATTTTTTTTCATCTCAATATTTGCTATGGCATCATTCTTCTTTTTATCAAGGATTTGACATCTCACATCATCAAAGTGAAAAAAGAAATTCTTTTGAATAAGTTGTCCAACACTAGGAAGGTTGTGCAAAAGATTTGAAACATAAAGAACATCGGTAATAAACTCTTTGTTACCTCCCTTAGTTTGGATAACAATAATGTCTTTTCCTTTTGCACTTCTTTATGTGCCATCACCAAGAATTATTTAAGAGGTAATGTTCGGATTGAAATCCACAAAGATATCTCAATCTCCAATCATGTGGTTGCTGCAACCACTATCCGAATACGACATTCTTTTGAATTCACATCCACCACCTGAGTAGAATAAGATTTCTTTTGCTGATTGCTCCAAAAATCGGCTTCTTCTTTTACTTAAGATTGTTCATATTTTTGAAACCAACAATCCTTTTGCGATTGGTTAGAAATTTTGCATCCTTTGCGTCTAAAGAAGCGATCTTTAGATTCATGGTCCGATCTTTTTACACATAACACAAGCATGATTGTTATTGGAGTTTTGTGGTGATTTGGCATTCCAATTTCTTTTCTTTCTGCCTTCACTTGTCATTTCCTTCTTTGAATTCTCTTCGATTGCTCGAAGACCGAAAGGCTTGCTTGGTTGATTGATTGACCAAATGATTAATCCTTTGCTCATATGCAAGAAGCGATCATGTCAACTCGTACATGATATTTTAGATGAGTCTTTTGGTTCTTCAATATCGACATCTGCATGATCAAACTTGGAAGAAGACATCGTAGCACTTTCTCTACAGCCCTTCTATCTTGGATGGTATTTCCAACTTTTGATTTGATTCATGATTTCTGTGACACGTGATGAGAAGTCACGAATCGTCTCCCTTTTATCCATTTTTAGATTGTCAAAATCTCTCCATAAAGATTTGAGCTTCAATGATCATTTTTTCGGTTCCTTGCAATTCTTACATCAAAATTTCACAAGCATCTTTAGCTTTTTAACCTTCGAAGAGACGAGGAAAGATAGATTTTCCAACACCTTATTGAATATATCGCAGTGCCATTGCATATTTTTTCTTGAGCTCCTTTTGTTCTTTATCATAATCTTTTTCCTCTTCGATTGGTTCTTCATCATCGATCACATCCCAATAATCTAATGAGATGAAGAATGTTTGCATTTGGATACTCCAATAATCATAATATTCTTCTTCGAAAATTGGCACTTGACTTGGAGAATACGAGAATAAAGAAGACGCCATTAGGGCAACTGTTTCTTTGGATTTTGATAGTTGAGTGATCTGTACACATAAGTACTTGATGAAATTGCCAAATATGTTGGTGCACTAGAGTATTACACCAAATCCACTTTGGCAAATTGATTAGAAAATTGAATAACTTGCTGCAGCCTGCCAGTAATAATTTCCACACCAAAGGCACTTTCAGTTGATGCAAAAGAAAAGGCCTGGTGTAGTTGCCACAGAAGGTTACTATTGCAATCGAAGATGAAATTGGCTTAAATATTGCGGACACTAATTAATTAAGTCATGGTTATGATCCGAGTGTTTAACTATGGCATAATTGCAAAAGGGGATGACTAAAAATTGCACTTTGTGTAACACACACGACTACAATACTTTGATGTGATTTTTGGCCCGGATACCAAATTTATTGGGTGCTGAAGATATGATACGCGTGAAAAAATAAAATTTTATTGATTCAATTTTAATAGAGTTGTTGCAGTACACTATTTTGTTTTACGATTGGTTTTACTCACTTTACTTTGATTCTTCCAACTACAACATGTCTCCTATTTATACAAGACAATAAACTATTCTAGAGACATTAAGATACAAAGAGGTAGTCAAAAATATTATTTGTATTCTATAGTTTTCAAGATTTTATTCAATTTTCAAAGTTTTGACTTCATCTGCCAAAGCTTGAATGATTCATCCCAAAAGTTAATATTGCAAATTATCATCTAACAGATTAAATATCATTATATATACACGTGACATTCACGTGAATTGATATCTATATATATATATATATATAAAAGCAAGAAAGTCTGCCAAAAAAGGAAAAATCCCGCCAAAATGGTGTTACCAAATCTGGAAAATCTCGACAAGCCAAAAAAAATTCTGATTCATACTTTTCTGTATCGAGAATTGAAATACATTATTTTTTTATTATAACAATAGTTTTCGTCTTGGAAACCGAAAAATGGAATTCAAATTTGAAATTTGTCTACCATATGTCTATAAATAATTCATTTTATTGATTGTAGCAAAAGTTTGTCTTGGGAACAGAAAAAGTGGAATAATTCACTTACTTTTTGCTGCATAGAAAGTAGTACCATTTAATTCTCGCAGCCATTTGTATCGGCCGCAGGACAAAAATTTAAATTTGAATTTCGTGTGATTAACTCAAGAAGATCTAATAAATACGGACCAAATTACAACACACAAGTAGAAAATATACATATCTTGGCCTCTTGGGAACTAAACTGAATTTCGTGTGATTAACTTTTGTTGCCATTCCCAACACACACAATAACCTTTGTTGTCATCATTAAACCAAAAGAATCTGCAGAATGGCTCCCTTTTCAAATTGGTTAAAGACCTTAATCCGACGAAGATGCATTCGGCCATGGGGGTTCAACTGGTTTGTGCGCATACTCTACATGCATTTGGAGATAATCCAAATATTCTTAGACTGTAAGTGCAAAATTCATGATATAGAGGTATGTTAATTGTATTCTCAGTTGTGCAGTTGTGTTTCTTTCCGTAATTATTTTTTTGGTTATATTTTACGAAAAGATTAATATATCTATTAAATTGTTTTTTTTTTTTAAATTTCTGTCAATACTCGTGACTGAAGTATATTATGATAGGAACTCAAAAGCTTTTAGTCCAAAATGCAAACTATATGACTATCTAAAAAGAATTATAAGTCGTGATGTCATTTAAATGACTGAGAATTTTGGAATACTTAAATTAACGAAAAACATTAAATTCACATGAATCGAAACATTCTATTAAGATAAAAACTACCTGAATATGTCTAAATGCAAATCACTGTCAGTTAATAATTCTCAGGGACATTTCATGTTGATTTGCTAAAACAAATCAAATATGATGTTCATCAGTTATCATTATAAGTAATGTACTAAAGTTAAACCATATGACAAATTGTATTCATGTGGTAAATGATTCAATAATTGATTTGCTATCAATGTAAACGACAGTATCAAGTACATAAAAAAATTAATTTCAGTATTCCAAAAAAAAAAGAAAAAAAAATAAGGCACAAAAATAAGTAATATAAATGCTTTGAGCAGCTAAATAAAACTCATTGAAACCTTCAGGCAATAATTGATACGTCGGCCTACTACGTGTTATGCTAATCAACAAGTTTGTGTCCTAGATTCTTATACAAGAAGACATATTAAAATGTTGATAAAAATTCAGTCAAAGGTTTTCATAGATAAAAAATATTTTCCCACCTACTTGTATTTTCTAAGCTGTGGGAGATCACAAACCCTAACCATTTCCAGTTAAAGAATAATCTAAAAATATGATTAACTCCATATTTGTTATAAAAATTAGCGTAATTATCGAGATAGAAATACAGGTTTTTATAATAAAAACATAGATATTACTTTTTTTTCGTTGGTAAAAATCCCTAAAAATAAAATTATAATAAGATTTGCTTGAAAAAAAGTGTAGAACAAAAGGATTTCCCCCACTAAAAATTGTTGTTCCAATTGAAATGGGATAAGATATGTTATAAAATCACTTAGATGTGAACTCTTTCTGTCTAATGAAAACAAATTAAATCAAGTTTTTGCCTGAAAAAATCAAGTATGTATTTTAGTCCAACGAATATATCCATATTCTTTGTTTAGTTAATTGTGGTTTTTGGTAGTGTGTGTGTTTCTTTACATGGGATTTCAAAGCTTATTATCTAAATAGAATATTTGAATAATTACTGTAACAAATGGTTTAAATTAGAAGGATAGGCTAAAAGAGGTCAAAAACCTCAAAATTACAATATGAAATATCCCAAAGGATAGAAAGCCCCAAGATTCAATATTGGAACCCGAACTCAAATTTAGTTCTGATTCTCGATTTTTGGATTTTCACACACAAAAAAATCAAATCCGAAACTTTTATCTTCGGATCGGTAAATAAAAGAATTATAACTATGAAAACCGGAAAAATAAATAACAAAAATGATTTATTTTTCTGTCGAGAAGAAATAAATTTTAAGAAATAAACAACATATTGAGAAAATTAAAAGCATTTAACAGAACTGTATAGGTAAAGGAGAAAAACACTTATGCGTCGAGAAATAGATCTGACATTATCATCGTTGGGAAGTTTGATTTTGTTCAAATAACATCTTCAACCGTGTGATACATTCCATTTTTTGATTGATAATGATGCGGTGGAGGAGATAACAACCAACGGCAGAGAAAAAAAATTGATGAGATAATTTGTGCGGCGAGTTTGATTTGTGAGGCGGCGGAAAGACCTATAAGTGTTGTAACTTTTACAAATGAATTTTTATGTTGATCTTTAGGTCCATTTCTGAATATGGGCTGTAAACAAATGTTTTTAGTAAATCAAATGTTATATTTTAGATAATAACAACTATGAATTAGGTCCATGAATCGGTAGGCACACTTAAAGCCTAAAGGTTTAGTGTTTTTATATTTGGGATGATACATCCAAATACATTTTTCATTTAACTAAGCCATTTTTGTTTTTTGTTAATTTTAAATTTACGTTTTGTTATTTTTTTGTGTTTGTTATTTAAATTTGGCACTTAGAACACAATTATATTTGCAGAAAATATATGTTCTCAATGGTGTAGTGTTCGAGTGATGGCGATGAGATCGCGATAGCATCGTCAAACAAGTTGGACCCGTTATTCGGCACCAAGTAGCGACTTCGTTACAGTTCAAGTTCTTAGTTATTTGGTCAATCAACATTAATTTAATTTTATTTTGATTTATTAGTTGCCTTAAGAGTTTTATTTTATGAGTTGTTTTATTTTACCAGGAGTCTTAGTTAAGAGTTTGGTATTGAGTTGTTTTATTTTCTGTAGGAGACTTAGCAGATAGGAGTCTTTATTTCCTCTTTGTTATTTAAGATAGGAACATTGGTATTATATGATAGTTTTTGGAAGAATTAATAAATCGAGTTCTTTAGTTTCTGAGTTCTCATTGTGTTCATCAAGATAATCCCGTTGTTTTCACGCTTCGTCTGCATCATGGAGGTTTTCAGAAATGCATTTTAAAGACATCAATTCATCATTTATTTAAAAATAAAGTTTGTAATTTTTTATTGTATTTTTTGTTGATGAGTTATTATTCCCTTATTTTTTAATTCAATTTATTTATTTTTATATTTTATTATTTATATAGATTTTGTACAATTAAATCTCTAAAAAAATATTATTTTCATCAATATAGACTCCGTGCATCGCACGGGTGGACTACTAGTACATATAAAACAACCTAAGAAATAGAATATCAGTATGGAAATTTGGGCCGCATCTAGTTTGTTGGATACCAGCAAAACGAACGGATCTTGAAAGATGGGGCTTTTGTCTTCTTTTCAATTATACAGATCAAGTGTTTTTTGGATAATTAAAGAGTAGCCCAACATTCAGAATACAATCCAAATAAGTAACGAGTACACTCATTGGATAATTTTTATCACCAATTACCAACGCAGTCTGAATATTTGGTTACACCATCAAAGTGTCATCTTTCTTGCCAAAAACTCTATTAATTTATCACTCAAGAACGAATCATTTTGATTTGGATTTTGATTTCATTCATGAGAAAGTGTCTCATAATCTTGCTTGTGTTCAACATGTTCCCTCACTCGATCGATCGGCGATATTTCTACAAAACCGCTTTTGGGCCAATTTTTCACTGCACTTTGCGAACAAAGAGAATAGTAGAATTAGGTATGTAACTCATGGGCGGCTTACGGATGTTGAGTGTAGTGTAGTATTGGAATGTTGCGTGACCTCGTTTACAACAATTAATTAATTACTCGAAATATAGCAGCCCGTGCATTATTCGTAGCATTTATCAAGAATTTTTTATTTGTGAAAATATTTTGTAGCATTTAGTCAAAATTAACTCTTACTAATTGCTGTGTCAAAAAAACTCTTACTAACTGTTTTTATGAACTAATGATGCATTTCATGAATCATGCCACTTAAGTAGGTAGTTGTCAATTTGAATTGTGAAGCATCAAATCATATATGATAATTAAAGTCATCATTTATCTCTCCTATTATACTTGAGAAATTTAAGGTTCATAAACCTATTTTCGGCACTAACCGTCATGAGGATTTTTTTTTTTTCTAAATTTTTTTAGTGTTCATATGACCCCTCCTGCTTTGCCACCCCTTCTCCAATATTTTTCGTTCAAAGATTCAAATGTAATATTATTTAGATAAAAAATAAAATATAAATCAAGCTAATATATACCCATTTTATATAAATATGCATATTTATATAGATTCGGAATCTATCACTCTGAGAGAGAAGAGAGCATGTCGGTGGATATTCTGAACTTTTCTTTTTAAACGGTACTGAATATATACCTTATTGAAGATTATTGAATCTAGTTTTTTGTATTACGTTTTAACTAACATAGACATATACATTTTTTTTAAAAAAAATATTACAATGCATTTTGAAATAGAGATTAGTCTAAATTAAATTGAAATTAAATTTTAAAAATAGATAAAATAAGTGGAGATTTAACACGAAAAGATATCCTCATAGAAATTGTCCTTCTCGCGAGAGTAAAGAATGATGATTAACATGCACCTGATTTAAACTTTGTTTTTTTTTTTAAAAAAAAAGCACAGTTAAGATGCCAATCCAAATAACAATTATAATAACAATTTATAATAATTTTGATTTAGTTATTTACATAATAATTTTAAATAGGCTTAATTGCAAAAAATATCCTGTAACTTTAGGTGGATTGCATTTTAGGACTTTCATTATTGTGTTGGCAAAATATGCCTTGTAAGTTTATAAAGTTTTGTAAAATTAGTCCTATAAGTTTTATACCTAAGCAATTTTAGTCCTATAAATCTCGAGTTCTTTTTAAAATTGGTCCAAATTTGAATAATTGCAAGTTTCATAATACCAATTATACCCTTATTCATACATATGGCTGATTTGACTAAGTGTTTGCTTAAAATGATATCAGAGCCCAAGTTTATTAAGAACTTTTAGTTATATTTATTATATTTATGTGATTAACAATTGGTGAGGAGAATTTTCTCTAAGAATATGGATCTGGACAATTGTCCAAGATGTACACCTTACATGACATATCGTCAAATTTTGACGATGTGAAGCCCTCGATTTTTATTCGAACATGTACTTGTTTCACGTATCGTCCTTGTATTAATTTGACTATTTTACCGCGTCGCTTTGACGGGTAAGTATTAATGATAAATATATTTTGCATTTAATTTCTTTTATCTATTACTTGTGATCATAATTATTTATTAATTCTATTTCGCATTAATGATCACTTGATCGATCATCATTTGTGTATCCATTAGTCACCTTAGAATTTTAAGGGACTATTTATTTTAGAGATTTATACCTTATAGAATTAAGAATTCGATTTAGAATAAGTGATCATGAGACTTATAAGTGATCAATGAAATCACTAATTATTTTGGAGATTGATATTATTAATCTATTATCATCAATTTTGGGATAAAATTCTATTAAATTATTTGACAATTTAAGCCGACCTGATTTCTTTAACCTTTTGGGTTAGAAATTTTGGTCCATCATTGTCTTTTTGGGTTAGAAAATTTGGTCAAATTTTGGACCTAGCTTTGGACTATCCTGTAATTCGTGTCCCTTCCTACTACTCACTCTAAAGGGTTCATTGCATTGTTGATGGGATTGAATAAAAGTTTAGGATTTGAAAGATTAGACTGTCCATGAATTATATAATTTTATTTAATTTGGTGTTTGGGATATTTGATTAAAGATATTTAAATTTCCACAAAACTTTTGTCAGACCGTCTAACGGGTCTGACCTGTTAGACAGATCTGACCCGCGGATCCGGTAGCATTTTCGTAATATTAGCAGTGGTGTTAATTTTCAGGGAGTATAGGTATTAGCAGTCCTTCTTAAATGTATTAGTCGTCCTTCTAAAAAGTATTAGCAGTTCTTCTGAAATGTATTAGTAGTTCCCTGAAGAGTTTTTTTAGTATTTCTCCTAAATATACTCCCGAAATGTATTAGGGGATCAAAACAGTATTAGTAGTTCCTCGAAAAAGTATTAGTAGTTTCTTGAAATAAATTAAAATTTTCTCCCGAAATGTATTAAATGTTCTTCTAAAAAGTATTAGTCGTCCTTCTAAAATGTATTAGCAGTTCTTCTGAAATGTATTAATAGTTCCCCAAAATATAATTAAATTTTTCTTCTGAAATGTATCAATAGTCCTTCTGAAAAGTATTAGCCGTCATTCTAAAAAGTATTAGCAGTTCTTCTGAAATGTATTAATAGTTCACTGAAGAGTATATTAGTATTTCTCTTGAATATACTCCCGAAATGTATTAGCAGTCCCTCAAAAAAGTATTAGTAGTTCCTCGAAAATGTATTAGTAGTTCCCTGGATCTTCCTTGAGTAACGCTTCTCAAATCGAATTTTTTTCTGTTCCATGCAAAAATTTATATGTTTGTTTCGATGCAGGTGATCAAATGGTTTTCTTCATCCTGAATGCGATGGAGGCAATCGGAGTTTTGCTGACATTCAAACCATTTTTAGTCGAACGGCGTAATAACTGAGTTACTAGTAGTGGACAATATTATTCGGTAATTATTTTGTTGGAGTATTATTCACTTACTATTGAAAACAAGGATTTTTCGCAGAGCTCGAATGATTTTTATGCAGTCCAATATTCTCGAAAAGGGTTCGCGAAATAATTTGAGGGGGCATGGAGAAGGTGAAGGGAAAAGGGGGAGATGGTAGAGAGATGAAAGGAGGGGAAAGTTGCTGCAAGTTGAATATTTGATTTGAGGGCTAGGGCTGAAACTGGGAAAAATCTTGCGAGTTAGAACGGGTCAACTATTGGGTCAGATTTGGGTTAGTTGGTGGGGCTCCGTCTAACGAACTAGATCCGTTAGACCGTCTGACAGGAGACCTACTCTTAAATTTCTTAGGTTGATTAGAATTCATTGTTTGGCATGAAGGAATGTGTAGGACTATTCTCCAATTGTCTAAAATGTCCCTTGCTTTTGTAACAAAATAATGAAATTGGATGAGATGTGAAGGGCGAAATGGTAATTGGTAATGCTCAAACATGGACTATATAATCCGTTTGAAATTCATCCAGTAATGGTTCCTCTTCGGCCCTGATTGGAATCTTAGTATGACGAAATTGAAGTAGGATGACCAAATTGGTCTTTCTTCTCTCCTTAGTATCCACAGCTATCTCTTGACCCAAAGCCGTTCTGGGACAATTTCCTACAGGTTCAAGGCCCAAATGGATGCCAGGTAACCATGTTTCTGATGATGGACCTTAATTATTAACTAATAACTCTAATCCATTATTTGTATGAAATGACTTTACTTCTCTGAAGTCATTTTTATGGCCCCTGTTTATACTATTGGGCCTTTTAACTCTTATCGGCCTCAAATCCAGACAACTCTGGGCTCTAATAACATAATTAAGCTGGACTAATTGTACAGTTTAATCTCGTAACATGGGTCCATCTTTATTCGTAGTTTTAAAACACTTACCAAAACTATGCTGACACGAATGGATCAGTCCCTACTGGGCTATGGGTTCTCCATCCTTTATGGGTCTTCCTTAGATAAATGGGTTATTTTACCGCACACCCATTTGGGAGGTCGACTTTTGGTCTGGATTTTTGTTCTATCTCATTGTGTGTATTTACGTTGTGTAATTTTGGGAGTACTTCATTAAAATTCTATTTGGAAAATGGACTTATTAATAAATAACTTTCCAAAAAGCCTCTAATTATGTCTTTTCCAAAATACACTTTTAAGAGAAGTGGTTTATCCAAAAGCTCATTTTGAATTAATCATCAAATAACTATTATTATGGAAATAGACTTTTGAATCCAAACTCCATTTGAAAAGTGCTCTCAAGCAAGCAATTTATGCTTTTCTTATGCATATCTTTTTCGTAGTCCTTTCCCCTTTTAAACAAAGGATGCATCTATTTCTCCGAGGTATGCCTCGAGTATTTGTATATTTTATGTAGATTATTCGCCACTATATTATCAAGCAATCTAGGATATACTGGGTCGACACCGCACATACATAAGCACCAAAACGAACCGCAATCGGGAGAGAAACCGTAGAATCGCGAAGTGGGTCAATGGTTCTTGAATCGATTCTGAATCGTGGAACTGACGATTCGAACCATAGAACTAAATTGTGGAACCGAACCGTGGAACTGGCGGTTCCAACGGTCATAATTTTATTTTTTTATATTTAAAATGCCATTTAGCTAGTTTTGGAGAAAAAATAAGTTTGGAAAAACTTTGTCAATCTTCACCAAATCCCGCTATTAAACGTGTTCATAGAACTACTCTTATACGTGAAGTTAGAAAATTACTAAGAATTAGTCAATAGTATCTGTATGTTCCGATATTTGGAGTGATCGTTGGTGAACACATAGTTATATGAGTGTCACATTTCATTGGATAGATAGTTCTTGGAATTACAAAAACGATTAATTTTATATAGATTATTTGATGAAAGAAGCACAATGTTAATATGATAAATTTAATAATATAATTTAGTTGATAAATATTTCCTATTTCATTTGATAATGCTAGTTCAAATGATGATTTTGATATATTGCGATAATGGTTTCAACATAATTATACTATATTTGGTTGCTCCCAAAAAACATCCTTCTCTCGCCGATCGACTTCCAAGCTGAACTCCTCCGCAAAACCTGCACAAGGGGGGCCGGAGGAGGGCTCCGGCGTACCCTCTTCGATGCTTAAGTCAGTGACTTGGAAGAGAAGCAAAAGGCAAGAGAGAGAAAGAGCAATGTAACAGTAAAAAGATGAGATTAGGTTTAGAATGAACCTAAGCTTGGGCTTTTATACCTTAGCTAGGATTAGGGTTTCCGTAAAATCCGGGATTCCGTTACGATTTGGTGTCAGAGTCATCATTAGGTTAGGATCGGATCCCCTAAAAACCCTAATTTTACGCCCTTAAGTCCCCAGTCCCGAACTGATCTGAGGGACGTCGGGTCCATGTATTAATATTTCACCCTTAAAATCTCTAAGGCATCCTCAGAGCCCCATACACTTTTGGGCCGAGCTGAACCCCAGTTCAACCTCTTTCCTCATACCCCCGAGGTCCCTTTAGAATGCAATAGATCAATTATGCCCTTAAAGTACAACATGTCATCTTTAAGCATATGAGGCTTAAGAGATCGGCCCAATACAACAAGCGTTATCAGTTCAGCCCCACGTTCCGGGCTTAGCAGGTCGGCCCAAAAAGCTAGGCCTTACACAGGTCGACCCAATACAATGGGCCTTATCGAATCAATCCAGTGCTCAGGGCTTAACAGGTCGGCCCAATACATTGGGCCTTACCAAATCACCATCACTAGTAGGTCACCCCAGACCATATTTTACTCTTATCAATATTTATGATGGACTCGACAATAAACTATTTGTTTGTTGATGTATTTAGTGATTAATATATTGTTGATGTATTTAAAAATTCCATAACCCAAGTTATTTTTTAGTGATTAATATGTTATTTTTGTCAACTTCTCATCATTCCAATTCCACATGGCGACTTCATATTTATCTATGTGGCAATTATATGTACAAAATTAAAATATAACAAAAATCAAAAGAAAACAAATTTAATCAAGATTATAAAATATAAAATATAATCCCAAAAATAAAAAATTTGCTGAAAATTAGCTTGGAAAAGATCAAATCTATCCGAATATATTTTTATTGATAAATCTTCAATTATTTCAGAATAAATATTTTTTAATTTAAAAAATGACAAATTTAATAGATAAAAAATAATCGAAATATTAAGATTCTATCTACACTTATCTTTTAAATTTGTGTCACTAAAATTTTATCCTTGGCAAATCCCGTGTAACACACGGATGTTGTTCTAGTATTCAAATAATCTAAGATAATATTCTAATTTAGGTATTAAGTTATATTGTGTTAGGTTTAAGCAAAAATATTAATTTTATTTTTGAAAAAAAAGGAAAAAAAAGGCGGTTCTACGGTTCC
Source organism: Rehmannia glutinosa (assembly GCA_016081115.2). Classification (NCBI taxonomy): domain Eukaryota; kingdom Viridiplantae; phylum Streptophyta; class Magnoliopsida; order Lamiales; family Orobanchaceae; genus Rehmannia; species Rehmannia glutinosa. The sequence continues at coordinate 10,874,874 of CM071935.1, read as the reverse complement.
AAAACCGTCTTGAACCGCCTTTGTTCAAGGTTCCGATTCCGGATGACGGTACGCACACTTACCCCCTTAAAATCTGCCTAGTCTCTTTCATAAACCTCTATCATTAGGATTTTTCTACGGGACATGCCTATAATATCTGTAATTTTTAGTTTTAATATATATTAATATATAGATATATATATATATACACACACACACACATATATATATATATATATATATATATATATATATGGATTGGTTCAAATGAGACCAATCCCTTTAGGTGAGACCGTTGGGACACTTCTTAGCTGTTGATTTAATTTTTTTGGATGGTTTGGATTGTTTCAGTATTTTAGGTAATTTTTCCTTTTTTTTAATCCAATTAAGGGTATAGTGGTAATTGTCTAAAACGACATATTTTGTTTGGAATCGTTTGACTTTTTGTAACCATATTTGATGGGATACAAATTGTAACTATCTTATTTAATGGCGTGATTTTGGGGGCAATTGTTTTCCAATATTAGTTTTTTCGGGATCCATCACTGCAAGAAAACAATCAAATTCCAACGAAATAATTCCAACAAAATAAAAAATTGTTGAAATTTTCAAAATTCCAATGGAAATTCCAATGCTACAACATATCGTTGGAAAATTCCAACAAAAAGTCCAACGATAAGCAAAACCTTTTGGTACTGTTGGAATTTTTTTTTTCCATAGGAATTTTCGTTGGAATTTTGTCATTCTAATGACCATTATACCAATGGTGCTTTTCCATTGGAATTTCTGTTGGAATCGATAATTCCAATGGAAATTGGCCAAATACCAACAGATTTTTTTCGTTGGAATTCCATTATTTTTTTTAGTGATAGATAGTGTTATTTTGCTGCTTCAATAGCTATTAGATAACACATAATTAGTTGTTTTTTGTTGCATTGTATTTATGACACTTATTGCATAAACTGGTATAATGTGCTGCATATTTAGTTTTTACACACTGCATATATAACTTCTAGACAATGCACAGTTAGTTGATTTTTGCTGCCTAATTTATAATATTTTGTATAATTGGGTATAATGTATTGTATATTTAGTTTTTGTGCATTGCATAGAAAGCTTCTAACAATGCATAGTTACTTACACAATTATGCATACTTTCTTATATTCTGTATATTTACTATACACATGTTGTATATTTTCTATATATTTATTGCATATACATTTGATTTCTATGGTTTTTTTACATGTATGTAAAAGTCATGCATACTTAGTATCATATTGTGTATATTTAGCATACATGTGTTGCATATTTACTATATATTTATTGCATACGTGTGGATTATGCATATTTTCTCATAGTTTGTATATTTACTATACACATGTTGCATATTTTATATGTATTTATTGCATATGTAGGTTTTTTTGTTATGTGCGGGTGATTTTCTTCTCGTGGTTTTTTACATATATGTAAAAGTCATGGATACTTAGTATCATATTGTGTATATTAGTATACGATATGTTGCATATGTATACATATATGTAAAAGTTATGCTTTCAATATGTATACACTTCAATATGTGATGATTTTGCTTTGGTAGAATTGAAGATTTCAATGGATATCGACGGTTTTCTCTAGTTCTCACAGGTTTTTGGCATGAGGAGGAGAAGGAGGTGTTGCATACGTGATTTTAGGATACATGATCAAAAACATTTTCATCCCCTTACAATTAGCATTAAATATCTTGGCAGTTATTCTTGGATTAATCATGCGTTGCCTTACGCATTTTTCCCCTATTTTTTAATGCTATAAAAATTTGCTAGATCTTGCCTTCCATTATTATTTTTCGATGGTGTAGATATGTCCCTAGGATCTCACATAGGGTTATGGTCTCACAGATCCTCTCTCCGAATATATATATATATATATATATATATATATATATATAGACCACATAGTTAGAGAGTGAGACAGTGTGGACTAATCCTGTCCACAAATCTGTAATTTTAGATGATTGAGATTTACCTAATTTAATAGCCTTTTTTAGTTTATTTTAAATATGTAAAGGGCAATATTGTAATTGTATAATTACACCAAATCAAAATATGTCAAATTGAGTAATTATGTTAGTCCAATAAGAGTCGTTCACATCGTCGAATTCAAAATCTTCGGCCAACCCGCAGGTGTTTGATCTGTGTTCTTCTTTCTACCTCGCCTATTCAAAGCTATCGTATTTACAAACCCATGAAGAAAGTATGGATCACATGTAGAAAGTTGTGTACTTTCTTGGGATCTTGTGTGAGAAGTCGGTTTTGATAGCATCTCGTTCACAGAAGACGATTCTGCTGAAATAACCACATTTCGCCTTTCGGAGTGCTCGTATATCTTCAGAGAGCCATCGATAACTATATCGTCATTGTTGACCTTACCCAATGAAGTGGACCCCGTTAATTGGAATAGGATCAAATGAGACCGGATAATTAGAGTGAGACAGTGTGGACTAATCCTCGCCACAAATCAGAATTTTAGATGGTTGGGATTTATCCAATTTAATAATAATTTTCAATTTATTTTAAACCTGAAAAGGGCAACATTGTAATTACACAATTACATAATATTCCCCTTCCTCCATCTCCCACCCCGGCCCACTCAATCTCACATCCATCTCCCGAATCCCTCGGTTCATTTACAATTTCTATTTTCATTTCCACCGCCTTTCTCGTTTCTTTCTCTCTAAACCATCTCCCTTCTCTCTCCATTGAGAACAGAACAATGAGCATGACGAAGAAGAAAAAGCAGAACGACGAGTTCATCGGGGTTCAGATTTTACAAGGTCTTATCTTCCGCCACCACCACCACCACCACCGCCGCCGCCGCCGCAATAACCTAATCCCACTCCTCTCCGCTGTCTCCGGCTGTTTACTCCTTCTTATTGTACTTCTTTAGTTTCTCTCCCCTCCCATCTCCGACCATCATAGCTGTTAGATAAATGTTTTTATCATGATTTTGATGATTTTGTGCAAATGCGTTTTTATACCAAAACAATGTCCCTAAATGTTGTCCAAATACTTCCGATCGATTTAAAATATTTTTACTATTTTTCGGAGTATTTCTTGAAGTTTATTTTTGATAAAAAATTGGACAACACTTATATTTCAAGCTCGACCGGCTGAGTTGAGTTTTGAAACAGAAAATGGGATGGAATGAAAAACAAGGAGGGCGATCGGTCGACCCTTAGGTCGACCGGTACGGGCGACCGATCGACCCCATGGGCGACTGGTACCTGAACAATTGGTTTCAAGTTCAAAACTCTCTGTTTTGATTTTCTGGCACCTCCGACCGTTTCAAAGATAGGGTCGACAGGGTGTTAGACCCCCTCCAACCGGCCGCACCCCCTTGGCCTGGGCCGGACCCCCGCAACCCGTCTCCGGATTGCACTAATTTCTTTCAAACGTTCAAATCTTATACATGGCAACCGGTCGCCCTATGTAATTTTGTGACAACAAAATTGTGCCGTTTGAAATTCTTATCAGCAAGATTTGCTTTTGATTTTTGTAGTATATTTCTACATCTTGTGATCTTCTTTTTGTAGACAAAAGTGAAGATGAAGGAGCCTATGTTGGAGATCCAATCTTGAAGACTCTCCTATAAATAGAGGATGATTTGAAGACACAAAAAAATAACACACAAGATACAATACAACAAGAAATCTGCAAAATTCTCAAAGCTTTCATTTTACATTCTTGTTGTAATAGCCTAAGTTCTTGCACTTGCACAATCTTGAGGTCTAGGCTTTTTGTTCTTAATTACACTTGCACTCAAAGTTTGTATACTTCATTTATTAAGTTGTAATCTTGAATTTTTCTATCATCCAAAACAAGATATCCTTGTTAGTGTTCTTGTGGTAAGAACACACTTGGGTGATCTTAGGTGTTGAAGAGTGTGGTACTCTTCATAGGTGTTGAAGGAAGATTGTGGTAATCTCCTTGAAGGTGTTGTAAGAAGATTGTGGTAATCTTCAAAGGTGGTATTGTATTAATTGTGGTCATTAATAAAATCTGTTTTTCTTTTTGAAATCCACTTCGGATATACCGGGGTGGTAGTAGATTAGGCCCTAGGTGGGTTGAACTACTATAAATCAACGAGTGTTGTTTAATTTCCACATTTACATTCTTGTCAATTACGTGTTCATTTGAAAAAGAGGGCGATTTGTGAAAAATCGGCATAATCTATTCACCCCCTCTAGCTTATCGTAGCCACTTGGACTAAAAAGTGGTATTAAAGCTAAACTCTTTGCTAGCTCGTTTCGAGTAAAAGAGGAAAGATCCATGGCTACGAACGAAAGCTACCTCACCACCGGGCGCCTCCACCAACAAGCCACCACTATTCGACGCCAATAACTATGCATTTTGGAAAGACCATATGGAGTGTTTTCTACAAGGTGCGGGTTTTACATTTGGAATGTGGTCATGGAAGGAGTTGATCAACCAACCAAGAAATTGGAGGACGGCACCACGACTCCTAAACCTTTCAAGGAGTTCGATGAAAATGACAAGAAGGCCTTCTCTCTAAACTCAGGCTTTAAATATTTTGCATTGCTCTCTTACCGCCACCGAGTATAATCGTATAAGAGGCATAAGGTCGGCACATCAAGTTTGGGAAAAATTAGAAACCATCTATGAGGGCACAAAGAAAGTGAAGCAAGCAAGAAAAACAATGCTTGTGAAAGACTTTGAAAATTTCAATATGCATGATGGTGAAAGCATATCAAAAATGGTGGAAAGGCTTGACAACATTGTCAATCCTCTTGTGGCTCTTGGAAAGGTCATCTCCGAAGAAGACAAGGTGACCAAAGTTTTGAACGCTCTTCCCGGCTCATGGTCCGAAAAAGTGACGACTATCACGGAAGCACAAAATCTTGAGACACTCAAATTCAATGAGCTCATCGGGAACCTTCTCATCTACGAAGTCTATCTCAAGGAGAGGAAAAATTCCAAACCATCCATCAATCAATCGGGTTGCAAAATATTCCTAAAGGTCTTGCATCTTTTTCTAATAATGTATACTATGATATTGATGATGATGATGAGGGACGACCGCACTTGCTCAGAATTTGCAAAATTTTGAATAAAAATAAGGCGAGAAAATCGAGAGACAACTCATGTTTTAAATGCGGAAAAATCTGGGCATTTCATAGCCGATTGCCCAAAACTCGAGGAAGAAGAACAAAAGAAGAAGAAGCCTTTTCCGAAAAAGAAGGGTCTAAATGCGGAAGTCAAAACTTGGGATGAGCTACTTGAAACAACCGATGAAGAAGGAGAATCCGAACATGGTCTTATGGCCATAGACGAAAACAATGAGGTACGCTCTAACGCTTCATCTTCTTCCTTAGTTGATGATTTACAATGTGATTTTGATGAATTACAAAATGAGTTTCAAAATTTGATTGTTCAATCCAAGACTTTAAAAAAGAAGCATAAAGAGCTTAAATTAGAAAAGGATAAATTGTTTACTTTTATGAATCTCTTGATAAAGCTCATGCTATTACTCTTACTAAAGTCCGTACTCTTGAAACCGAAAAACAAACGCTCACAAATGATCTTGAATGTTTGAAAAAGGATGTGCATCGTTTTAACTTAAGTACGGATAAAGTTACAAAAAGTTTAGATGCACAAAGAGGTGAGCATTCTAAATTAGGACTTGGCTATAAACCTTTTCAACCTCTTTTCAAAGAAAAAAAAAAAAAGACCAGGTCCGACTTTTGTACATGCTAGTAGTGCCCATAATCTTATTTGTTTTTATTGCGGTAAAGTTGGTCACTATGTTAGTCATTGTAAATTAAAGAATAATTTTAGCTTTGTTTGGAGACCCAAAGGTCTCAAGGCTAACCCCATGGACCCCAAAACTATAAGGCACCTAAAAATAATTCTTTTGTAGGTCATAGGAGCTATAACAACTATGGAGGATTCAAAATGGCTCGTGGACAGCGGATGTTCACGCCATATGATCGGAAGAGAGAACTTTTACCAACATCAAGCTCCAAGAAGAGGGTATGGTCATGTTCGGCAATGGGAAAGGAAGAATTCTTGGAAATGGAAAAATTGGTAACTCTTCTTTCTCTTAGTAATGTTCTTTTAGTAGAAGGGCTTAAGTTTAATTTGATGAGTGTTAGTCAACTTTGTGATTCAAATTATAATGTTGTTTTTAATAAAGAAAAATGCCTTATTTCCAAAAATGATAAAATTATTTGTGAAGCAATTACGAAAGGCAATCTTTACAAAATTTGTACAAGTGATTTGGTTAGTCAAAATGTTTCTTGTCTTGTCGCCAATAATGATTTAACTAGTTTATGGCATAGGCGACTTGGACATGTTGGATATAAAATTTGCAAACTATTTACAAAAACCAACATGTAAAAGGACTACCCAAATTGAATTTTGAAAATCTTGGCTTATGTGACACTTGTCAAAATAACAAATTAGTTAAAAGTAAGTTTAAGCCCAAAATGAAATTTCCACAACCAAGCCTCTACAACTTCTTCATTTAGTTTTGTATGGGGATATTGGTACGACAAGTGTAAGTGGAAAACATTACACTTTTGTTATAGTTGATGGTTTTTCTAGATATACTTGGGCTCTATTTCTTACAAATAAAAGCGATGACGTTAATGAGTTTGTTAAGTTGTGTAGACTTATTGAGAATGAAAAGGAAGATACTATTAAGTCTATTCAAGTGATCGAGGTGGAGAATTTGATGGAGAATTTAGAGTCTTTTGTGAAACCAAGGGATATAATCACAATTTTTCGGCTCCAAGGACACCTCAACAAAATGGTAGCCGAAAGGAAAAATTGGACACTTCAAGAAATGAGTCGGTCTATGCTCAATGAATTTTCACTTCCAAAATAGTTTTGGGCCGAAGCCGTAAGTACCGCTTGCTATGTCATTAATCGAGTTTATATTCGTCCTAAAATAAATAAAACTCCATATGAGCTTTGGATAGGAAGAACTTCAAATATTAGTTATTTCAAAATATTTGGATGTAAATTTTTTATTTTGAATACTAAGGATCAATTGGACAAACTTGATCCTAAGGCCGATGAAGGAATATATATGGGGTATTCAACCAAGAGCAAAGCATATCGGGTTTATAATAAAACTAGTGGAGTTGTTGACGAATCCATCCATGTCAAATTCAATGAAGCTTCGGGTGTTGAAAGGATACCCAATGATGAAAGTGATGAAGAGAATATTGTTGAACCCATTGTTCAAGATGATACTCAAAATGATCAACCTTCAAGCTCAAATGTTCCTCAAGAAGATAAGGTGATACTTGAATCTTCCCGTAGCATTGAAATTTAAGGAGATCACCCAAAAGATCTTATTATTGGTGATCCCTTGATGAAGTAATGACCGAGGAAAATTAAGCCAAGAAAGCTCTTATATCTCAAAAAGAGCCTAAAAATGCTAAGGAAGTTATTGAAAATGAAGATTGGTTTTTAGAAATGCAAGAGGAGTTGAATCAATTTGAAAGGAATGATGTATGGGAATTAGTACCTTGTCTCCATCTCAAACCATTATTGGTACAAAATGGGTATTTGAACAAGACGATGACCAAGGCAATATTGTTCAAACAAAACAAGGTTAGTAGCTCAAGGTTATTATCAAGAAGAAGGTATTGATTATGATGAAACATTTGCACCCGTGCACGTTTAGATGCTATTCGTATTTTACTTGCCTATTCTTGTTTTAAAAATTTCCAAGCTTTACCAAATGGATGTAAAATCCGCATTTTTAAATGGTCTTATTCAAGAAGAAGTCTATGTAAAACAACCTCCGGGGTTTGAAAATTTTTCTAGGCGTAATGATGTTTTATAAACTTAAAAAGGCCTTGTATGGATTGAAAACAAGTACCTCGTGCGTGGTATGATAGACTTAGCTCTTTTCTTTTGCAAAATGGGTTTACAAGAGGTAAAGTTGATATTTGCTCTCTTTGTTTTTGAAAAAGGGCAAGATTGCTTATTAGTGCAAATTTATGTTGATGATATTATTTTTAGTGCTACTAATGAATCCTTGTGCAAGCAATTTTCTAAGTTAATGCAAGTGAATTTGAAATGAGCATGATGGGGGAGCTCAACTTCTTCCTCGGACTTCAAATTAAGCAATGACAAGAAGGAATTTATATTTCACAATCAAAATATACAAAGGAGCTTTTAAAAAAGTTTGGCATTGAAGAAGGAAAAACCGTCTCTACCCCATGGCAACAAACGTCAAAATTGACAAAGATGAAAAAGGCAAGCGGTTGATGAATCCAAATATCGAGGTATGATTGGTAGTTTACTTTATTTAACCGCAAGAAGTAGACCGGATATTCTTCATGTCGTATGCCTATGTTCTTGGTTTCAAAGCAATCCCAAAGAATCTCATATGAGTCTTGGTTAAAAGGATTTTTCGATATTTGAAAGGCACTATTCAATATGGTTTATTTTATCCAAAGAATGGAAATTTTCTCTTAAAGGTTATAGTGATTCGGATTATGCGGGAAATATTGATGATCGTAAAAGTACTTCGGATCATGTCAATTTCTAGGTGATTGCCTAGTTTTGTTTTCAAAGAAACAAAATTGTGTTTCACTTTTGTTGGGAAATTTATTTTTAGATTTTGATGAATGCCATGTAAAACTTAGACTAGAAAGTTGGCACCCCATTTTCTTTGTAATTTGCATTGTAATAGATAAAATTGTTCGAGATGAGTTAAGTAAGCTATGCCTAAACATGCAAGAAGTCAATCAAGACTAGAATGAAGACTCCGATGTGATACTGAAAGTATGGCAAGGAAGAGAAGACAGGGAACTCGATGAAGAAGTGCTCACCGAGATGCAACAGTAAAGTGTCGATCAAGTCAACCCAAGATAGCCAAGTCTCAAGTTGAAGTGACAGATGAGTCATCCATGATTGGAAGGGTGACTTGAAGTCATCCGGGGATTTTAAAGAATCTAATCAAGTCAAGACAATCGAAAGGATCCGTTGCCGTCAAGAAAGTTACTTAAACAAGTAAAACTTCCATCGCCTTTCTTAAAGTGCTCACCCCGAAGCGTGCAAAAGGAATAAACCAATGGGAAGATCGCACCGTGTCGAACTCACGAAAAAGTCAAGGTTCATTCAATACGAGGAAATGTCAATTTCAAGAATCGCAACAAGACAAACCAGCGACCACAAGTGTCTTTTTAAAATTAGCTATCTCTTCAATGGGTAGATTTTCAAAAGAACACTATAAAAGGCCGAGGAATCAATTTGAGAAAGAAGGCGGAGGTTACCTTGACTCACGAACATTCAAGCTATCAATTGGTATGCAACCTACAAAATATTCTCAAATCATTCAAGCA